>OU015493.1:37284595-37884595 GCA_907164885.2 Dolomedes plantarius | reverse complement strand
TTTAAATGTCATATTCGGTTTCAGCACACTAAAAACCACAAGAAAGGCAAATTTATTCAAAAAGTTTTTCATCACTGCCCTGTGTTATTTACGGATTATAAAGAATATAAGCTTACTTTTGTATTGCAGTGCCGAAGGTATCTCATATAACAATTTAATTAGTATATCCTACCTTTGTGTTACTCATAATTCAAAAATAACCTGGATGTTTTTTGAGAGGCAATTTCTCTGTGTTCATTCACAGAATGCTTTTGATGCCATTTTTATTAATTTGCCCACTTTAAAAGTTCCAGGACATTTTGATTTTGTTTTCCTTTGCATAAAGAGCCACTTCAGTGAGTTCCTGCCATTTTTCTTGGGAAAAAAATCTGAACCAAAAAAAAAAGTCCTTTTTCCGCTGACAGATGATAGTAAAAATTGTTGGGATGACCCCACTATAACCGTCTTAATATAATTATGAATAACAATACGAAATATAATTGAAATGCATATAACTTAGTAGCCCTGGGCCGTATTTAACGAAATTTGTGTAACGATTACTCTTGTTTCTTTTTATTAAAAGAGTGCCACATTCATACAAATATGGTGTTAATGTATCCCTTCTTTGTCATATTGAATACTAGATGAACAAACGGATAGTTTACTATTAAATAGATAAATGCGAATATATATTGCAGATTTTACTCGATGTTATACAATTTAGGAATTAAGAGTTTAATATCAGCAATAATGAAACCAATTTCATTTTACCTGTAAAATTTTATTTTAAAGCATACTCCCAGAAGCATTTCTTTTCCAGCACGTTAAGAAATATATTTTTTTACAAACCAAACAACTTACAAATTACCTTGTACAAGGCCCATATCTTGTAAGAGATAACGGCTACTTGAAACAAAAAATTACGTAATCGTCGCCAACGTTGTCGATTTATGTCATTTGACGCATTACTGCCGCCCTTAAAGAATTCTTTGACAGCAGTAATAATGTAATTAACAGCAGTTCCAAATCCTGGCAAACACAACAATACTTCCGGATACAAAGAAAGGAAAGGCCTAAAATCTGGAACATCTTCGGGCCAAAATATCCAGAACTTAAAGCCGTGGAACGCGTAGTTGCAGATTTCAGTCAAGGTCTGGTATCCAGCATACAGCAGGGTAAAAAACAGGGATTCAGTTCGGTAGCGTTCGCAGCTTTCGATGTCATATATAGGATACGAGACATCACAGAATTTACCAAAAATAGAATCCGAAAATTCTGCGACATTATCTTGAAGAGTGTATATCCAGAGTAAAAAGGAATTAAATATGGAATCCACAAGGCTTTCTTGACTTGAGTCTGAAAAATATATGATGCTAATTATAATTATTTCGCTAATATTATTATTATTAATGAATAAACAATGATTTAAAAGCAGGGATTATAATTGGAAATACCGGGAGTGCAAAAAATCCGTAGAAACTTTAAAAATTCATAAAAACCGGAAAAATAGCCAAAAATAAAAGAAGGTGTGCATGGTTATTATCGCTAGGTCACGGGAATTTTTTTAAGACAGGAAAAAAAACTCAAAAAACAGCCGATAGATGGCGCTGGTATGAGCGAAATATGTGGAAATATGCAAATGAGACGATTATAAGAACATGCACTCCAAATCCACAACCAGTTCACTGTTGTTCCGTGATCCGCCGAGAGGTATCATGTATACATCCGGACCTTCTGGATTCTGCCGTTGCTGGATTTTTGACTAGCTGCAATGCCTTATCCCCCGTGGTGGAGTTCATATGGAACACCTACTGCTGTAATAAACGATGTAGAAGCATTCTTTTCGTTATTCGCGTATCTTTTCTTTGACTTCTTTGTACGTCAGCGCCACCTGTCGGCTGTTTTTTGAGTTATTTTTTTGCTGTCTTAAAAAAACTCCCGTGACCTAGCGATGCTAACCCTGAAAACCTTTTTTTATTTCGGTTATTTTTCCTGTTTTTATGAATTTTTAAATTTTCTACGGACTTTTTGTCCACCCGGTATAAATCCTAGTTCACATTGCTACCAGAACGTAGCGTAGCGTTTAGTTCCTCAGTTAGTGCTGAGATTGTTGACATAACCTGTGATTCGTTTGACGTATCACGTGATCATTGCCTTGAGCTCTCGCCTGTGGTTTATGACTCACTGGCTCTCTTCACTCTAACTTACATCTCACGAGATGAAACTACTGTAAACACTGCAGAGAAGAGACACGAGAAAAGTTACCATGGTTGCAGTTTTGCGGTGGTAAAAAAGAAGCCATTTTAGTAAGATATGTCATAAGATGACGGTATTCAAAACCTACAATTATCAGATATACACACCTTCAACTTACCAAGAAGCCTTGGACCTAAGTGTACTCACCGGCTATAGTTTAGCCCATAACAAGGGTAGAACCTATGTCCGTTAAAGTAAAGAAGTGGATACCCCTTGGCGCGGTTCGACCAAGTTTTCAAACCTCGCCAAAATCACAGTAAAAAACGACAGTAACGGCAACACAGCAGACAACAAAATGACGTATCTATACAGTGTGTACAGTCAGTTTATTCAATTTAAATAGCATAAATATTTCAGAATAAATCCTAAATGGCCTTCTTTCCTCATAATTGGAACTAAAGAATAGGATATTATAATGCAAACAATAAAATGAAAACAAGCATTGATTTAAAAATCTCATCAGTCGAAGATTAATTTTATGCGGACAGTAATAAACAATTGTCATCTATGTCACTGAAGATAAATCCGTTAAATACAAACCTATTTTACGTTCTGCATTCAACCTTATAAATAAGATAGCAATAACTTCGTCGCATATATCGGCCACTTCAAAGGGGGTACCTTCTTTACAAGAGCCCTTTTCCGTAATGAGTTCAACATCTTCCTGCGTATGAACTTAGTTGTAATAACCATCGTCTTTTCGTGTGACTCTGGCAAACTTTGAAAACTTCATAAATTGCGCTAAGGGTTACCCACACCTTTACTTTAACCCCTATGTCTGAGGCTACCTGAGGTTCTACAGTTGTATATATTTATATGCAACTGGCTTAACTCATAAATACTTGCTCCATGTATTTTGCCATACAGCTACCAGTTAGCGTGCTCTTATCGTGTAAGAAGTTTTTTGGGTATTTTTCCGCTATCCGGGCGCATTTGGCGTTCGTCCTAATAAGTATCGCCATTTGCGAGAATGAAAAGTCACCAACATAGCAACCTTAGGAAAACAGTTTAATCTATATATATAAAACAGTTCCGTAACTGACTCATTCACTGACTGACATACAACACACAGACCAAACCGCTGGACCTAAAAAATATTTAAAATTTGGGATTTACCAACTACAGAACAAGAAGCAATAGAATTCTTTCAAAGATATGGAATCTTACCGTCATCCAAAAATGCGTCAGTGACCACGATATGGCGCTTTATTTAAAAACACAGATTCAATGGCTTTGTAATATTAAGATTTGTCAGAAACGAATATCCATTCGGAAAGAAACATGGTTCGAAAATTCAACCATTTCATTTGTGACTGCCCTGAGATTTATTTACAGCTGGCGCAGAGAATTGGCTACTTTTGAATGGGGAAAAGAAAAATTAGAGTTGAGTGACAAGACTGTTATCGATTGGAATAATTATTTATGAGAAGTTGGTACACACAGTCTTTTAACAAGGCCAAAGAAAAAAATCGGAGGGGCCGACCTCATTGTCGAAATTGATGAGAGCCTTTTCTCAAGGCGCAAAAAGCATGCAGAGACCAACTAGTGTTTTATCGTAATAGTTTCAGATAGGAAGACGATAAAAGATAACATCGAAGAAGATTCTACAATAGACTCATGGAAAACTTATAAAACTGACGAAATAAGAGCTGCTAATTTCGAACATTTCAAAGTTAATAAGTATAACTTTGTAGATCCGGATACCAGGCGTACATACACAAAACATTGAGTGATTGTGGGATTCGGCCAAGTGATGGAACAAAAAACAAGCGCAACACCACTTAGATTCTTATAGGGCTGAATTCATGTGGCATCGTCTTCACAAAAAAGAAAGTTTGGTGAATTTCTATTTTGCGCTAATTTCAGATTTTATGCTGTCAAAATGATTGGTGGCGGAAGCGGCCGGGAGGTTTGGCGGATTTGCGCCAACTTTTATGGTCGACTGGATTTTCCTTAAGTACCATATTTTTTTTCCTTGCTAATGCGGCAGACGATTGGACATTATCCAAAAAAATATTAAAATACAGTAAAAGAAATGTTTTTCAAACTGTACTATATTAACTGTACTATATTCTTTAGTATTCTTTATATTAGATTTAATTTGAATATTTTCTTCTACATAATTTTGTCTATAAAATTATCCTTTACGATTTTCTTATAAATATATATCTATATATATAAAACATTTCCGTAACTGACTCATTCATTCACTGACTGACTGACTGACATACAACGCATAGACCAAACCGCTGGACCTAAAGGGCTGAAATTTTGCATGGCGATTCTTCTAATAGTGTAGGGGTGCACTAAGAAAGATTTTTCAAAAATTCTTCTTATATTTTTTTAAATTAAATTTTTAAGCTGTTTTTTAAACTTTTTTTTAAAGTTTGCGTTTAAAATTATAATTTGAGGGTTATAAAATTTATATCACAAGAAGGATCATACAAATTCCTTTAAAATGAAACCTTTTTCGAATCTTTACCTCTATTTTCTGATTTTTGGTGAATTTTTAAAGATTAATTTTTAGAATTTAATTTATTAATTGCTGATCACGTGACTTCTTTTTCTGGTACTTTAAATAAATTTATCGTCACGTGCATAACAACTAAATAGACAAAAAAATATTTTTTTCTTGCTAATGCGGCAGACGATTGGACATTATTTTGTCTATAAAAATATCCCTTACGATTTTTTTATAAATATATATTTTTTTTCCTACATCAATTGTATATATTGATTGTCGTATTTATTATAAATACATATATTTATTTATTTATTTTTGGAATTAATTGCATACATTGACCGTTGTATTTAATTTGAATGTACTCCGTAGCGAAGTACGGGTTTTCAGCTAGTATATATATATTTTACATCAATTGTATACATTGATCGTCGTATTTATCATATAATATATATATATATATATATATATATATATATATATATATATATATAGCATGAATTGCATACATTGACCGTTGTATTTAATTTGAATGTACTCCGTAGCGAAGTACGGGTTTTCAGCTAGTAGGTAACATATGGACTAAATTTTGAAGAGGCACTGTCACACACGAAACTTTGGAAGAAGATCATAGATCAACGGGTATGAATCATGTGAGGAGAATATGGTTAACTTCAGAGACCCAGCTATATAACCCCGAAATTCACATGAATAAAAATTGGAATCAAATTAACCACAAACTTTATTAGCTTTCTTCACAATCGCACAAAAGATTGAGCAGTTGTGATGAAGCACCGTATGGCGACATGAAAGAACATTGAGGAACGGCATGCCACCATTTGCAATCGCAATCGCTGAATTTCTTGGTCAACGACAAAAAGAGAGTCATTTTGAAGACATCTTGAAGGATATTAAAATGTTTTTTGCCTCCTAACTAATTATTTACTTGATGAACAAAATGAATGCTTACTTATATATTTTGTTCTTTCACGTACATGTATCACGGGAGTTAGAGTTAATTATACAAAATGTGACTTAAGAAACATATTTGGCGATATATAACTTGCTCCCGGCTAAGGGAAAAGTACCATTTTTTGTAAACGATTAATAAACATTTTATTTTTTGTTAATCTTAATCCTTTACATATTGGTAAATAATAACTAGTATATAATATCACTATTATGCGTTAGTCGTTGGTGACTTCTTTAATTAAATTCGTGTAAAATTCGTAAAATATAGCGTTTCTTTGCACTTTGCATGCTTCAAACCTATACATACATGAGCGTATATTCTGTCCGTTCAATCTTTCAACCAAGCATGTAAAATTCGGTACTTTTCCGTTACCTGGGTACCAGACAAAAATCGCCAAGCTTAAAAATTGGCCGTACCATAGTTTCCGACTGTTGGAAAGGATACAAAACTGGAGAACTGAAAAATTCATGATTTGGGCATTTTACTGTCAATTACTCTTATAATTTTGTGGACCCTAAAACCGGATGCCCAGACAATAGAGCGGACGTGGGGTTCAGCGAAATGGCGGAATAAACGTCAGCGTGGAACTGCAAGGAACCATTTAGTCTTATTAAATTGAATTTATGTGGCGTCGTTTGCATGTTAAGACAAATTTATTTTCAGCAATTGTAAAAGAAATTTACAATTTCATGCCTGCTGTGCAAATTGATCCTTTTTTTTTAATTCATTATTATTTTTTATATATGTTTCAATTTATTAGTGGGAATTAAATGTAATAATAATTACAAGATAAAAAGAACTTTTTATAAACCATGTTTTTAAATTTTCTGTTGAATCATATAAACTTGACAATTCTATGCATTAATAAATACTTTAAAAATTTTTTTGATGAATTATCCTATCAATTTGAAAGAAAATGAAGTTAATTGGAAATTAACTTGCGTTTAACATTTCGTTTCCGTCCCGGTCGATAGATGGTTGCACCATTCTACAAAACAAAATTAACTGAAAATGAAATCAATCCTGCTTAAAGATGGCTAAAAGTATGAAAAGAATGCATTGTCATCGTGTTCTGGGCTATTCTAAAAGTTTTCAAATGTCTAGCTATTCGGGAAGTTAGTTAAAAATCGATTGCAAAATTTGTACGGGGCAAACAAAAACACACACACACAAACACACAAACAAACAAGAAAGCGAGTTAATAAAAACATTGAAAAAAGTCCACCAAGGTCAAATATTCCTTTCGCGTGAACTGCACGCTTGCCGATAACTGCACCAACTTTTAAGCTTGGCGGTTTGGTACATTTCTGTTATAAGTACTACACTTGGCGCATTTGTAATCTTGGAGACGCACATATACAACACATCGTGTTGGCGAATGAAATAACTCAAAATAACTCCGGATGTTGCTCAAACGTTGTTTGTTCATCTTTAGGTAAATTCCATACTTTAAAATCCATTGCGTAAAAATACGGTCCGATTTTCTGACGAAT
The DNA here is from genome assembly GCA_907164885.2 of Dolomedes plantarius. Taxonomy (NCBI): domain Eukaryota; kingdom Metazoa; phylum Arthropoda; class Arachnida; order Araneae; family Dolomedidae; genus Dolomedes; species Dolomedes plantarius. The sequence goes on along the minus strand of OU015493.1, from coordinate 37,877,433 downwards.
TCTAAATTCATTACAAACAAAAGTAAGCGTATTCAATTACGGCATTCCATGAAGTCTCATTTTCTCCATGACCACGAAAAATAATCGTACTCATATCGTCTCGTGATCCTTGAATCTCGAGATTTGTATATTTTAATATTGTAATTTGCCAATCAGTAGTGTGATTATATCGCGTTGCTTTTCTCTCGCTGCGGCGATTTTTGTAAATGCGCCAAATTGGCGTGAAAACGATTGTAGTGCTTATAACGGAAAAGTACCGGCGGTTTTGTCTGGTACCCAGCTAACGGAAAAGTACCTAAAATTCATACGTCTGCTGTAAGACCTGAGGCTACATCAATCTTTGGTAAATCGGAAGAAGCTGGGGCGGTTGGCGACTTTTTGGCGATTTTTTTTAAAGTCGCCAAATTTGCGTTTCTGAGTCCGCCATTTTGGTTAATTCCCAATACACGGTGCCATCGCCAATCACGGTGCCATCGAGATTTTGTTATTTTGTGGCAACCCATTTTGAATGGCTATTATAGTTGTGTGCGTTTGTTTACGTGATATAATATGGCGTCCATCTTGTTGCGAAATATTTATGACGTATTTTGGATAGTATTAGATGTAGATTTTTGAGAGATAGGCGTACTTTTTGGGGTTGTCAGGGGTATAAAGTGGGAGGCTAAATGAGGTTTTTTTGAGGTTTATTTCAAATTAACTGTTAATTTAGATGTGGTTTGATGGACTTACATGTTGGTTGTGTTATGTGCTTCTACGTTTGAGTTTTATAAAACGTTGTGTTTGATTTAAAATGCGGCGGGGTATACGCAACAAACGCCAAGGGACGATTTTTTGCCAAATCTGTTGTTTGTTTGGCGGGTTTTTTTAGATATGCTGGTTTTTACTTTGGTGTTGCCAACTTGTGTTTTTGTTGCATTTAGGATTTTGTTGTTGCCAGATTTTTTTTTTGTCTTGTGTTTTGCGTCATTTATAGGCGCCTCGGATGTTTTTTTACGTTCTTTAGTTTAGTAATATTATGTTGTGGCAACAGCTTTTGAATTTTGGTGCTCTAAGTTTGAATTTGGCATTTAATCGTTAGGAAGAAACGTGGATGCATCTGGTTGTATATTCCAATTTAGTTTTATTCTTTTATTCTGTTTAATGAAGAAATATAGGTATATTTAACCAAGGTGTACTTTATGTTTATTTAAATGAGTTATTATTAGTTGAATATACTGACTATTTTTAGCGGGGGGGGGGGGGTTGCCCCACCCCTCTCTAACAAATTTCTAATTCTTTTTTAGCTTTTATTTTTCGAATTTATATGTTTTTAAGATCCCGTGAGCGGCTAAGAGTTTATTAAAGCCAGCAGTTAGTTTGTTTTCCAATTTATTGCGTTTACTACATCTGCTCCATATTTTATTTACAATTCGCACTATCGTGTATGTTTTAAAGTAGCTGTTGAGGATTTGTGTCATGTTTTTGGAAGTTTATTATTGCCATTGGTAAGTTCGTTTTGAAGTTATTTTTATTTTTGGGTTGTTATTGATATTTTGTTTATATTTGTTATTTTAAGCCTAACATGTCCGCGTAGACCTGTTTTGGCGACAAGTTGGCGACAAAAATTTTTGGTGCCAACTTGTCGCCAAGGGCGGTGCGTCTGAAAAAGCTGTTTCAAAATGAGTCACAGAAAAAGGTATATAAAGTTAACTGTCTGAAATGCAATATATTTTCCGTGTTCTGATTTAGGGGCACCAATTTAAATTCAAAATCAATGTAGAGAATGGGTAATTCCGATTGTAAATTACCAGTACAATTTTTTTTTTCGTTTTTCTCTCTCCAATGTGGCATACGGTAGACACCGTGGTTTTGCTGGCCACTTTTCTGGGAGCACCGTATAGATGGACCAGCATTACCCCGCCCCCCCTCCCATGGGCCAGTTCCGTAATTTTGAACCGAGTCAAGTGACCAGGCCAGAACACTTGACCCCGCACCTCCAGAGGTAAATTATGGGATAATGGTTACAATTTTGGAACAGATGTGTTATACGCACCCCCCTTGTCGCCAAAAATTTTTTTGCGCCAACTTGTCGTCAACAGGGTTTCGCAGACATGTTAGGCTTAACGTGCAAAATGTAAACAAAATATCAATAGCAACCAAAAAATAAAAATATGTTGAAAACAAACTTACTGTTGGCTATATTAATCTTCAAACACATTACAGAAATCCACTACAGCTGCTTAGAAGAACCACAAACATATCTTACACTGGCTGTATTAAACTTCCAAAAACATTACAGAAATCTCCAGCGGCTAATTTATAGGCATAAACACCAATTCTATACACAAAAACATATTACACACCTGTTTCCCATAAAATACATCCTAAACAACAACGTCAATCCAATCATATCAGTCATTTTGCCACAAACTACACTCTACAAGACACAAAACATTTTCTTGGAAGGGAAGAAATTGATGAATATAATCTCGTAAAAAGAAAATATCATTAACTTACTCAGACATATAACTACTGTACTTCAAACCGCCGAACTTTAAATCAATCACAAACTTTTAAAACCTCAATCGAAAAACGCATAAAACAACCAACATGTAAGTCCATCAAACCACTTTTAAATTAACCGTTTAAATTAACAGCTAATTTCAAATAAACCACTAACTTAAACTCAGTTAACAAATTAACGCCAAAGTCGCATGGTTGCCACGCCAAACAAAAAATCATCGCCAAACTTTGCAGGGGGGTGGGTGCGTATGACACATCTGTACCAAAATAAAAAATAACCATTACTAAACTTGTATGTAAGTCCGTTTAAAATTTTTTTAGAAGACAGTGTAAAAACTGAATATTAACGAATGAACCCGTGACTCTACATATGATAGATTCCTGGTACGTTTCAGATTCCAATCGGCTATCAATTAGCGATTTTTAGGCTAATGCTAAAAAAAGGTTACTTTCTTTATCATCTTCAAAATTAAATCTGACTTATTAATAAACTCACAAAATTCCAAGATTGTTAGATTTTCTGTGGAAGTGTACGATAATGTGGTGAACGGTAAAATTAAATCATAATCTGTAGTTAATCCGGAAAGGAGCCAATAGCCAATTTTCCGTTTACACTCTTGTAGTTATTTCATTTTAATAAAAGCATACTTTATCTATTTTGGCGCAATAATCGATTTGTTGATGTCACGATCTACTCAGATACATATACTGCACAACATCAAATATTACTTACTATATATCCGTTCGAGGATGAAGGTAAAGCTTTCATGCTGCGCCAGGTTCCTCGTAAAACCCCAGTACCTTGACCTTGAATATTACTTACTATTAAAACGGATAACAACTTTTCTAGGCATTCAAGACGAGACTTGACACGATTCTGGAAATATGTCTAAAATATTCTTAAAAGTTCAGTTTAGGAAAAGTTTTCGAAAGCATGGATTTGAAAATAAATTAAATTAACTAAGGCGGCCTTCTCTGTGAAAAATATTTTAATGATCGACTATTAATAACTCACGTTCAGCGTGAGACCAAGAGATAAAAAAGTGATTGTAATGCAAATGAAACGCTATCTATCAAGGGAAAATTGAAAGACCCATTGTAATGCTGGATTACTGACATGGACATAGGGCAAGCAATAGGGCTAAGAAAGCCCTTTACCATCGGTATGGATATGGTAAGCACTGAAGCTTTTCACGCTTGGTCCAAGAGGAAATGAATTAAGTTTTTTAAAAAAAAAGGTAAAGTTAAGTTACAAAATTAATTAAAGAATTTACAAAAATAAAAATAAAAAATTTGCGGTCGGGGGAACCCCGTCAGGAACGAAGTTCCTTACGTTATTTTTTCAACTCTAAACGTGATTTAATATGTAGATTTCTATTGATTATATTAGTGTATTTTTGTCACGCAAAAAAGCGCAGCCCTCTTTTATTCAACCAACGAACCAACTCTCTCTCTCTAATTTGTATATTTTATTTTTATTTTTTATGATTTTTTCAAAGCAAAAATGTAAAGTAAGGATTAAAATCAATAAATTTCATTTTATATTTTAGGAAAAATAGTCATTTATTAAAAATTAAATATAAAATAGTGAATTTTAAATTATATATAAAAATTCCAAAATAAATTATATATAAAAAATTCCAAAATAAATTATATATAAAAAATTCCAAATAAGAAAAAATTATTTTTAAATTTTATCATTATATTGTATTATGGTAATTATTGGCTTATGATAACTATAATAAGATGCACTAGGGGTTAGCCCGTCAAAAATGATTTTTTTAATTTTAATTTTTATCAATTAACATATGCAAAGTCAGTATTATTTGTATACTTAATAGCTTCTCTACTTTCTTTTATTTAAACTAGGGGCTTCGCCCCTAGACTCGCTCCTCTGTTATGCCTAATAGCGAGATACATAGGGGTGATTCTCGGGCAATGTAAAGTCCTCCATCCATTTACTGCTGTCACCCTTAATGCGAAGGGCGTTTCAACACTGTTGAATTTTCAACTTTAAAATTCAATTAAAAATCGAAATATTGAGGTAGACTTGAAATGAGGTTCTTATGAATAAGAAAGCTTTCAGCTTCCAGATGATGTAACTATAAACTCGAATAGAATCGATATTACATCCACATAGGGGACGATATTTCTTTAAAAACTGTTGTACGATCATTAAGAATATTTAATAGAGAAAAATTAGATAAAAAGAACAATATTTAAGAATAGAGAAAAATAGATAACTGACATAAAGACTAGCGAAAAGAACAATACACAAAACTTTTCTATTAGTTAAAACAGATTTATTTTGTTAATGAAATTTATAATAATATAACTGCGATGCCATGGGAATTTATTTTTCTATAATAAGCAGAATTTACATACCAAAAATGGTGTGGTTGAATATTAGGAAATCCATTTCTTATTTGCTATAAATACGTTTTAGAATAAAATGCAATAATGTGATTTTAGCAGTTAACCTGGATGTTCCGATTTTTCAATAAATATTAAGAATTTATCAAAAAATGAATGAATAGATAACATAGAATAAATAGCAACAGCGTTTATAAGAGAAAATTCCCCTCTAAGCATAGAACAACTAAAAATCAAACCGCATTCAAAATTACTCAGCATGCATCGCTCTTTTTTTACAGTGAAGAGAATAAATAATAAAAGTTCTATTAGTTTTTTAAAGCTATAAATGTATAAACAAATTATTACAAAAATTCTTAAAAATCTAGAAAGTAATTTACCAATTTAAATATTAATCTTTAAGCTATTAATTCAAATAAATATATATAATTTTTAAACAAACAAACAAAACAATTTTACATGTGCTGCCATCTTTTGGGAGATAGGTGGAGCAATGCTGAACAACTGTGTTTCATTTTTTGATGAACTAGGGGCTTCGCCCCTAAGCTCGCTACGCTCGCTCCTCTGTTAGGGTCAAGGTCAAGGTCAAGGTATATTGAGTTTGTTGGAATGCGATGGTCTTACGACTTTACCTTCAGTAGCAAGATATGTACATCAGAAAATATGTGCTCAGCAGTAAAATAAAAATTAAGCCCTCTTAAGATAAGTAAAATAAAAAGTATAATAAGAATTGAAAGAATGAAATTCAAATATTTAGAATAATTAGTAAAAATGTGCGTCCACCGGAATCGAACGTGGGACTATCGAATACGAGCAGCGCGCTCAAGCACAGCGCCAATCATGGCACAGCAAGCCGAAGCAATAAGTTGCTAATAGCGAGATACATAGGGGTGATTCTCGAGCAATGCAACACCTTCCATCCATTTACTCTTGAAGGGGAATCACTGTTTCAGATTTAAAATTCAATTAAAAATCGAAAATTTAAGATATAGACTTGAAATGAGGTTTATATGAATAAGAAAGCTTTCGGCTTCCAGATGATATAAATATTTTCTTTGTAACATAAACACACGAGGAGCATCGATATTACATCCACATAGGGGACGATATTTCTTGGAAAAACTGTGTTTCATTTTTGATGAAATTATTAGTCTGTTTTAAAATATTTTTAAACAAAGGAGGTCTAGTTTGAAAGAGAGATGTCTGTAGTCTTAGACTGTAAAAAGATCAAAATTCTACGATCATTTTTTGGCGAGTTATCGTAATCTGAAAATGAAAAAGTTAATATTTCTTGAAAAACTGTGTTTCATTTTTTGATAAAATTATTAGTCTGTTTTAAAATATTTTTAAACAAATGAGGTCTAGTTTGAAAGAGAAATGTCTGTAGTCTCAGATTGTAAAAAGATCAAAATTCTACGATCATATTTTGGTGAGTTATCGTAATCTGAAGATGAAAAAGTCAATATTTTCCCACAAAACATAAAATAAAAAGAATTAACACAACAAAGAAATTAAATTAGAAATTGCCCACAGTGCTTGTGCGGGGATTTGAACCGGGGACCTCTCGTTCAGCAATAGATCCGCTGAGCGATAGCTCGCGTCCGATGCGATAACCATTCAGCCACGGAATCCTTGAGAAAAAGCTCTTATGGAGGGGACATAACGCGATTTCGTTACGTGACGATTTCTGCCAGTTCACAAGCCACGTAAAAGAACTTCGTTCCAAAAACATTAGAATTAAGTAAGTTAAAGTTAACACACAAAAATTTAATAAGCAAGACTTGTCAAAATAAAATATTCCAATGTAAGATAAAATAAGAAGCAAAATATGAAGATTAAATTCTCAAAAGTCGAAGACGAGCCACAGAGGACCTCAAGCAGCAAAGATGTTAAACGCTGGGATCAAACCCAGGATAGGAAAAAACTATCAAGCAACCCGTGTTTGAAAACAGGCCGAAAAAGGAAGCAAGATGATGAATTTGTATTACAGATATTAAAAAAGATCAAACTTAACTACTGGTCGAGAGCAAAATGAGTTCCGCAACCTGATTGGCTGACAAAACAGGGTCCAGGATCTTAGCAGATGATATTATCAGGGACGACGGCTCACAAATGTCGGATTACTTAATTTGATACCTTCTGATATTGTTTTGCGTTTCAAACCATTTTCGATGCTGAGTTTGAAGTCTTCACCCCATTTAACACCTTATTTATTTTAAGCATCTTTGCTTGCAGTAAATTTTGTTATTAAGAAAAATAGGACTTTCATATTGATTTTTCAAGTGATCTTAATCTTAAATTTAAAAATATATATATATTTCAGGTAGTTTCCTCTAACGAAACTACCGCGGGTTATTAACGTAGGATTACTTATCATTTCCTTACATCATTTTTTTTTACTCATTTTGGTACTTTTCTGCTTACTGCTACTGGATTTGGCGCGCTGCCAAAATTATAACTCGCGACGCAGGACAAATTTTTTTCTCTCCAAAGGACCGTTATTGAGGAACGTAATCCTACGTTAAAAAAAAAAATTCCCGTGTGCGGTTAGGCTTGCACATATATGTGAGCGAGACTGTAATGACATTTCTGATGGAATGATATGCAAACTGTTTTCAAATAATAGCGTCAATCAAAAAAAATCCTATCAAACTAAGATTGTTTCTTTTATTTTCTGAACTAGGGGCTTCGCCATTAGGCTCGCTATCCTCGCTCCTCTGTTATGGCTAATAGCGAGATACATAGGGGTGATTCTCGGGCAATGTAACAGCTGCCATCCATTTGCTGTTGTCACCCTTATGCGAAGGGCTTTTCATCACTGTTGAATTATCAGCTTCAAAATTCAATTAAAAATCGAAAATTTAAGATATAAGACTTGAAATGAGATTTATATCAATAAGAAATCTTTCAGCTTGTAGATGATGTAAATATTTTCTTTGTAAGATAAAATCTCGAGGAGCATCGATATTACATCCACATAGGGAACGATATTTCTTGAAAAACTGTGTTTCCTTTTTTCATGGAAATATTAGTCTGTTTTAAAATATCTTTAAACAAATGAGGTCTAGTTTGGAAGAGAAATGTCTGTAGTCTTATATTGTAAAAAGATCAAAATTCTACGATCATTTTTTGGCAAGTTATCGTAATCTGAAGATGAAAAAGTCAATATTTTCCCACAAAACATAAAATTTTAAAAAAAACTTAAAGTCCGACGAAGATGAGACATGTTTTACTTTGTTCCTATCTATTGGTATCGGTCTCGACCCATACCCCCAGCGGTTTCAGAGGAGATAGTGTGACAAGCTTTCGACAACGGCGGCAGCGGCCGCGGGAGTTACTTTTTTTAGAATGGAGAGATATGTAACAATTACTGATTATCTCAAGAAGAAATTAATAATTAAGCCCCACTATTAAAGGTCTGTTCACATAGCAGTCCTTTACCGTAAGCGTAGGTCTGCGGAGTGTTCACGAATGATGATACGTGAATCAACAGATGATGTCATAGCACTCATCTATATGATTGGTTAAAATTTAACGCTTACGCTAACGGACTGTTATGTGAACAGGCTCTAACACTTACAGAGTAATATCTACTGAGTACACTTACCCCATGTTTGAATAAAATAAAAAATATTAATTTCTGCCATATATGGGTCATAAAAAATTTCAGCTTACTAACTTTAACGGAACAGCTTTGTCAGACGCACCTCTGTTGGCGAAAAGTTGGCGCTAAATTTTTTTACGTCTACGCACCTCCGTTGGCGAAAAGTTATATGCAAATGCATAATGTTTATATGCAAACAAGAAAATAAATATGCAAAATAGATATTGAATTTGCATTTAATAGGCAATCTGCTCATGCATTTTATATGCAAACTGCGCATGCATTTTACATGCAATCAAGAAAATAAAATTCTCAACTCTGCGCTAACGTTAAAAAATTAAGAAAACTATCAAAATTATAAATCTCATTATTTATTATTAAATTTAAACTCTCAATCTAATTACTGCCACAACCGCACATGACTAAATCCGCAAAAGACAAAATCTCGCCCAAATCGCATGGTTACCACTCCATATACAAAATCGCCAAACTTGGCAGGGAGGTGCGTCTGACAAAGCTGTACAACTTTAACTACTCGTAAAAACCATATGAATACATTATCAACAGTAATAACTTAACAATGCACTCTAAATATTGATCTATAATAAAAACAACAATATCGATATATGTCTCTTCCATATAATTGAAGCCAGAGGATAGCCGAGAAGGCTAGGATGCTGGCATTCGGTGCCAGAATCTTTGGGTTCGACTGTCATTATTTATGTGGATGTTTGTTAAGAATCGGTTATAGACTCAGTTATAATAAACCCTCGTGTACCAAATATGATCTTAACGCTCTCATATAACCAACCAATGTATATGTAAATACTTAAGACTGAAGTTTTAAAATTAAGGAAATATGCAAGGCATCAGAACTTAAATTTTTATTAGCCAATAAACTGGATTTTGCAATAGAAGTTCATTTAATTAATTAAATCCATATGAATTACTGGCTGTTCATTATAGGATTTAAAACTTTCCAAAAACGTATGGGATAATTCAATCGCTGAAAAAAATTATAATTAATTTTATACATTTTCCAACAAGTGGACTCATGATGGAAAGCAATTGTTTACTTAAAGTGATTTTCCCAATTTCTTAAAAAAGTCAGCAGGGCTTTAACTAACGTTATTTGTTTTTTTCAATTTTAAGAAGATCAGTAAAAATATGTAAAGGGAAATATATGTTATTATATTCAAGAAGAAATGCTACTATCGTAATTTTTAACAGAAGTTAAATCAAACGTTTCTTTCTTTCATTACATATAATGACATATCACTCACTCCTTTCGATAACGTCATATCTCAAAAATCGGCGATTTTTAGTTATGCTTGTTTTCAGAATGCCCTGAAAGAGTAGTATATCCCTGCAAAATCGTCAAATCTCACCGCTCAATATTTAGCCGATAGAAAGCAGAATTAAAATTTATTTTCAATACCTTTCAATATACTTTTCAACTTTCAAATCACTCTCCTGAAAACCCTTGTTTTTTTAGATATGACGTTGTTGAAAGGAGTGAGCGATATGTGGCATATGAGGCTGAAATTAATTAATTTGAACTGAATAAAAATTGAAAAGTAGGATAAATCATAATAATCCCTTAACACATAACCGGAAAGGCTTTTCAGTTTGATACCACGAACTTTAAGTTTGGATGCATCCAAATTAAATGGTATTCGTGAAAAAATTATTGATTTTAATGCCCACTTAATTTTTGTTTAGGCTAATCGTTATCATAACCCAAAAATTATAAATTATTAAAAGTTTTTGTTATTCAGAGTCTTTCCTTTTTCTTTTATTAAGGGGTATTTTGTAATTTTTAAAATAGCCTTAAATTCATATGAATATAAATATTACTTTGCCTTTGACTAGCAGTACTCCCTTTTAGACCTTCTTTTAATTAGCATAACAAAACTATCTAATCTCAATAAAACTCTTAACTGTGACTGGTCGATAATTTTCATCTATGATATCGAGATGACCTATTTTTTGCGCATTTTTTTAACTTTTTTGAAAAGAACAGAGAATTTATCAATAACATTTAAGTGCCTGTCATATTATAAAATTTACCCAAAAATTCTCTTAAATATTTGCTTTTGTATAAACACAGGGATCGCACTACTTAGAAACATTTACTTAGAAGTAAAATGTACGTACTCTTTTTGTAAGTTTGTTCGCATAACTTTTATCAAGAACTAATTGCTGTATGATATATTTCAAAATACGGTGACAGATAAAATCCTTTGAAACAAAACTCCCGTAAGGTACTTACGGAAGTTTACGGCCCCTTGTTGCCTTGGTGATAAATTTATCGCCAATGCAGAAATATATATATATATATATATATATATATATATATATATATATATATATGTGTGTGTGTGTGTGTGTGTGTGTGTGTATGTACACACATATATATATATATATACACAGTGGAATCTCGATCGATCGTTTTCAGATCCATCGTTTTTCCGTATGTGTCGTTCATTTTATCCAGTCCCAAAGATCATATTGCTTTGTTATGTTTCCTCATCTATCGTTTTCCCGCATTTATTGTTCTTTTCAATCGGTCCCTTGAAAAACGATAGATCGAGATTCCACTGTATATATATATATATATATATATATGTGTGTGTGTGTGTGTGTGTGTATATATATATATATATATATATATATATATATATATATATATATATATATATATATATATATACGGAGACGTTTTTAAACTATAATTGGGGATTTATCGCAGGGGCCGTAAACTTCCGTAAATACCCAAAAATTTTTAGATACTATATCTCTTGACTGTCCGTTTCCCTAGTAATTAAAATGAGGGCATATCTCTTTTTTGAGAGAGAAAAAAACTCTGCTTTAAAAGTCCCTTTGGTATTTATTTTATCACGTTAAGTTTTATTCTATGTATAATCTATGAAGAACAACACAAAGAAAAGAGTTGAAAGAGTAAGTAAGGAAAAGTACTATTTTTCAGTTGTTAGACAATATCTATTATGTGAAACCAGCCGCATCATTGTCAAGACAATTAGTGATGATATACAGAGACCGCAGTATTCAGAATTCAGCAGAGTATCTGTTCACCTGAATAATGAACAAATCGTGACCGCCCATAAACCGAGAAATGCTTATACAGCATCGAACATTCTGCACCAAATCGAGTTCTCCGTAGGGGAATAAATTGCTTCCTCCAGAGTAGCATGAGGCCGTCATCCATTGTGATATCTCTCTTGGGTGTTAGTAAGTTAGTGAAACGCTCATCGTAATATATCGCCACTGGCCATATTTCGGCTAGCTTTGGGAATCGGTAATTTGCCGCATCAAGAACAGTGTTATCCAGAAAACATAAAATGTTGTCTCGGGAATGAAAAATTGTGATGGACATTATTTTTGAGAAGAGGGATTTTATATCGAACATCTCTTGCTCTAGGATTGGTCTAGAGCTGCGATACCCAACCTTTTTAGGTTTGCGGTTGTTAGGATTTTAGTTTTATCGGTTTTATAGATATTTTAACTTTTTAAGTGCAATGTATATCAAGAACATGGTAAATTGAAGGTAAAATAAATACTTACTTCATTACTGATTTTATTCATTAGTTGAAAGATATAAGTAACAAACAACATAATAGAATATATTAATAGTTTAAAAAATAGCCAAGGTATTCAGTATAGTATTGCACTAGAAAACTACAATTTAAATCTGTAAAGAGAGTTTTATTTCATTAACATGAAACTTGCGACAGATGCTTAGAGCAGTGTTGCCAACCTCTACGAAGCGCCTCCCCCTAGCCATCTCGAAATCCCCCTGTTTCCCCCCAACACAAACTTGATAACACGCTAGATCTTCCTAAAAGAAATTCTGGTTCCAAATAGGCATCCTGTTTGAGAGATAAATTGAAATAAATAGAAAATATACACTTACATAATGAAATAGGGGTTTATTTACATTTGACATATGTATGGAACTTATAATCTAATAAAGAAACGCGTCTCGATTGTACAAAATAATAAAAAATGTTCCCCCCCACAAAATGCCCCTGAAAAAAATGGGGCCCCTAAAACCACCCCTTTTCGTCTAACTTACCCCCAAATTTAGGGGCAAAACCCCCCAAGTTGGCAACACTGGCTTAGAGCACAAATATTTGATATCAGGCCTAACAGTTTACAGCGAAATCGCATATCATCCTCAAGTCATAGCATTTTACTTTTTGAAAACTTGAGTTATTAAAAATGAGAGAAAAAAAAGAAGAAAAAAAGTTAAGTGCCGCACAGGAAGGTGTTATTTTGGCAATGTAATTTTGTAACTATTTGGGGATTTCCCCCTAGGAGTTTAGAGTTTTATTGTGGTGTCTGGCCTGAACAGATGTTTGACTTGTCCAGTGCTACCAATTGGGGCTCTTTAGCAGGTTTTCTATCTAGAGACTTGTTATCAGATGTTCTATATGCCATAAGGCCGGACAGTAAATTTATTTAATTTTACTTCTTGCTTATTATTTTATTGTCTCCATAACAGTGATGGCTTGCTCTCACAAGTAATAAGCTAAAAAAAGGCAAAAGCAAGTCTGTGGCTTTCTTCACTGGTTTAGGGTACTCATCTGCAAGTCCAAGGTGAAAAACAGCCACCTATACCTCTCGGTAAACATAATTTTGAGTGTGGATTCAACGCAGAGATCAATGAATTCATCTCTTTCGCATGCTCAGTCCATTAATCTGTGCCCCAATCTGTCGGGCATGAGAATAGTTAATTCACCTTAAATATTTATTTTAAGTGGACCCTGCAAATACCTTTTTGTTTTTCCCAAAAAAATCTCTTAGCACCCTAAAGTGCTCTTGCCCAACCCTTGGAATTCACAGGTCTAAAGGCAATAGCATAAAGTTAAAATATTCGCTATGTACAATATAAATTAAACTTTATTCTCGAATATCAAAAGACTATTCAGCGGTCTCCCTTAGAAGCAGAGCAGAAAACCCCCTATTCAGTAATCAGGCTAAAATTGGCATTTTTAAGGTTTCTCTAATCCTTGACTTGTCCTTCTACTTTCGGAGCTATTCTTTCTATTATTGAGCAATAGACTGGTGTATTAGGTACCTTACGATATAATAGGTGTAAAAAACATGCATTGCTTCTCTTGTCAATTTTAGACCTTTTTGCATCAATTTTTATACATCGTAATCAACTGAACAGATTGCAGAACACTTTTTTTAATCAGTTATAAAAGATAGACCATAATCTAAACAATGAATCCCAATAAAACCGTAAACTGCCAGCGGATTCATGAACCTGGGAAATTTATTTAGGTGTTCCGATAATACCTAATCAATGTTTTGGTTCGGATGAATGTTAAAAGTCTATTCTTAGACAGAAAAAAAAACTTCATAATATCCCAAACCCGACATACTCAGCTGTGCATTATGAATAACTGGAAAGTTTGAACAACGTATCAACTATTTAATAATTACAAGATAAAAAGAACTTTTTATATACCACGTTTTTAAATTTTCTGTTGAATCATATAAACTTGACAATTCTCTCTTAATTGCACAAAGCTTCACTTAATTATTCTTTTTCACTTACTTTTATTTAATTTTAATCAATTTTTAGTCGTTTCCACAATCTACAGACTTTATAAACTTTAATTTTTATAATTTTTTAAAATTTTTAGCCCAATATTTTTGTAAACAAACTAAATTCACATGTATTCTGTTTTCAAAATCGTCAAACGCCGTTACGCAAAAGTGCAAATATTGAATTCGGTAGAAGCTCCACCTTGCGGATATTTTCGGCTAAAAGTATTAAAAGAATGCATCGTCATCGTGTTCTGAGCTATTCTAAGAGTTTCAAATGTCTACCTAGTCGGTAAGTTAGTTAAAAATCGATTACAATATTTGTACTGGACAAACACACACACAAACAAACAAACAAACAAACAAACAAGAAAGCGAGTTAATAAAAACATGGTAAAAATACTTTTAAATCATGAATTAATATTGAAACTAAATTTTCCCAAAACTTCTAATTTGCTCATTTCGCGTTTTCTATTAAATTATAATAAACTAGATTTGTTACCCGGCTTCGCTCGGAATTCAGTTTCTATTATTATTTTTTTTCAATGATTAGTCTCATGTTATGATGTTCTAAAGTTATAACAACTCTTAAACAAATTAATTTCAGTTTTTCAGTAATAAAAAATTAATTTGCTAATTAATTTGTTGTTATTTTCATACTTAAGAGTACACAACATTTTTTGTTTCTTTTGTATGACCTGAGACAATGTACTCGTATAATTCTGATTGATTCCTTGCTCTAGACATTCCCACTCGCGCTCTTCTGAATTTTTTTCATCATATTGCTCATTTCTCAACAATCTTTGACATTTTGCCCTTACTTCTGCAGGATTAAAAGTTGCTCTCTTCTTTTGGGGCATTTTAAAGCATTAATTTACAGCTAGTCAATAATGTTTCAATGGATTTATTATTATAGAAAAAGAATCAATAATATTTGAATGCATTGAGCACATTCAATATTAAAACACAGCAAATCTGATAATTATTATAGAAAAAATAAAGACACATATTTTATGCTCGGAATTCTTTCTCAAAACTAATTCGTCTGCCACGTTTCAATGCGACTTACAGACTTTCTTAATTAGAATATACATGTGTAATGATATTAGAATATACATGTGTCATGATTGTAATTCTTTCTCAAAACTAAATCGCCTGCTATATTTCAATGTCACTTCAGCTACATAAACCTATTCTTCCAGCTACTAAAAGACTGGCTTTTAAATTTTACAATACTTTCTCTCGTATAACTAATCCTATTCTGCACAGCATTCCTCCCTACGATCCATCATCGCTAAAAACGTCCTACTAAACGCACGTGTTTCTAGCTAAGTGAACGTGTCCTTCAGTATATTTCAGTTTGAACAGGCAGCTTGGGATAGTTTTAAAGTATGAAATGGGTTGAGAAGACATTCATTGAAGATGAATGACTTTCCATCTTTACATTTTCATTTTTAAAAAGAAATATTCCGGCGTTGCCACGTATATGAAAATAATATATCAAATTTATTCTTGCACGCGCCAATATATGAATAGATCACGTTTTTAATTCATGTCTATTTATTTTTACGCAAATTTTATAATTTAACTGGCAACAATGAAATGTTACAATGACTTTGAACAAAAATATCCGTTGATACCGTGCAAACTTGTTCTAACATAACTTGAGAATGGAATGTCGTAGTGGGATGAAAATAGTTACATTCATCCTGATTTTATAAGCACATTAAATCGTGTAAATTTCATCAAAGTAGGGCTCATGATTCTTGAGTTTTTGTGACTCACACACACACATACTAATACGACCAATTTCCCGTTTCTGCTTTATATATAAGACTAGATGTATTACCCGGCTTCGCTCGGGATTCAGTTTCTGTTATTATTTTTTCAATGATTAGCCTCGTGTTATAATGTTCTACAGTTTTCGCTAAAATCATCACGTCAAGGCTAAACGCACGTGTTTCTAGCTAAGTCAACGTGTCCTGCAGTATATTTGAGTTTGAACAGGTATCTTAGGATAGTTTCAATTCATGAAATGGATAGATAACACATTCATTGAAAATGAATGACTTTCCATCCTTGTATTTCCATTTTTAAAAAGAAACATTCCGGCGTTGCCACGTACATGAAAATAATATATCAAATTTATTCTTGCATACGCCAATATATGAATAAATCACGTTTTTAATTCATGTCTATTTATTTTTACGGATATGTTAAAATTTAATTGGCAACAATGAAACGTTACAATGGCTTTGAACAAAAATATCCGGGGAAATTTGGAGAATTTTTTTGGCGATTTTCAATATCCGTTGATACTTAAACATAATTCGGGAATGGAACTTCGTAGCGGAATGAAAATAGTCTATAACCATTGCGCAAGTTCAAGCAATAAGTTGACAAAGTTTCATCGCAATCGGATGAATGGTACGGCAGTGCATAAAATACGAACAAACAAACAAACAAACAAACAAACAAACAAACATTTTTATATAGAGAGATGTATAACCTTCAGTTAGTTATACATCTTATGACGCTATTAAGGTATCAAAAATCTTTGGAAAATAACAGTATTTTTTATTTTGTGAACTTAAATGTTGCTAAAATGGGTGTTGACATTCAATATAAAATTTCTAAAAAAGATGAATTTATCAAAATGTTGCCTAAGTTTTAAGTCATTTAATCCAAATGATACATATCAGGCGTATGGAAAAATATTGAATATAAATTCATAAAAAAAGTATTTCGTGACTACATATTAGAATTCTACAAGGCCGTTGTACGCAGCCTGCCACAATGGAATTCCATTCTCTGCACTAAGCATGATTTTATTAATGGCTTTGCATGAAACTGCGCTATTAATAAAGATTAATGCATGATAATTTAAATGATAAATTAGAGTTATTATTTTCACTATTTCACTATTAAAATATAAATGTCATATAAACATAAATATAATAAATGTCACTATTAAAATATAACAAATGTAAAATATTCAATTAGTTACACATCTTGCTTACGAAGCTGACTATCAAGTGATCAAAAATGTTTGAAAAATAGCAGTATTTTTGTATAACAGTTACTTTAATGTTGCTAAAATTGGTAAAATCCATCATACAATTTCTATAAAATAACCAGAAAGTTCCTATAGACATTTTCCGATTCAAATTTAATTCTTAAAAATTTTGAAGCTTTGATACATAAATTTTAATTGACAGGTCCTCCATTGGTAACAGAGTTTATCCTCTAGAAAAAATCCATATAGAGTGTGTCATGTGATTTTTATTCTTCTTAAAATTTTTCGAGAAAGAGATCTTCTCTCAACATATATCTCATCTATCACGAAATTTTTGAAGCGGTGTCATTTTTTTTCTATAATTTAACAAATAAAAAAAGTACTCTAAATGAAAGTTCTTGTTCCAATCGGTTTTTAAATTCTTCAAAATGATCCCCTAGGACTTTCGAAAGATCAGGACGATAATATACTCTTGCCGGTATTTTTTCATCTATTTGAAAAGTCTGGTGTTTGGAGCTGACCAAAAAAAAAAAAGAGTAAATCAAAGGCATTTATCTTAAAACGGGATCTGACTAGAATGTCGAATGTCGCATGAATTTCAACCTCCATTTTTTTCACACTTTTTGATCATCCATACATTAATTCTGTATAAGATTTAAATGCCCGCAGAAAAATATATCTCCGAATGGATCATCAAACAGAATTTTAAAATAGTCTCTTTACACTTCAGGAATAAAGCTACTGTTATATTCAGTATAATGTTACGAATTTTGCCAGTCTATGGTAATCTCGCCAAGTATGAGAGTTATTTCCAAATTGGCGATGGATTTGGAGACTTAATTTGGTCGCCGAATTTGGCAATATGGCGCCAAACGCTCGCCAACCTTCTAGATCTTTCTCGTACGTTCTGGAGATTTCTAGCTGGCGGCCGATAGGGGGCGCATTGGAAGTCTATAAATATACCTGAGATTGACATTGGAAGTCAGTGTCTTATCTTGGTGTGACCCTTGATCACACGCTAACATGGAAATTCCATGTCGATAAACTAGTACAAAAATGTAACGCTGTTACCATGCAACTTCGCTCATTAATATACGGCAGCCATCTTTCCATGAGAAACAAAGTCCTTCTTTTTTAACAAGTTATTCTCCCCGTAGCTCTTTATGCAATACCGGTCTGGTTCTACGCCGCGAAAACTCATATCCATAAACTGGAGGTCATCCAGAACTTGACTCTCAGACGTATTCGCCGAACGAACCATTATATGTCTAATGAAACCATACGACGAGACTTCAGCATCCTTTCCTTCAAGGAAACTGCACTTAAACTCTCTAAGAATTTTTTTGATAATATTCCTAACATTCGCAATGAGATTATAGCTGAGTTTCCCGACTATGACTACTCCCATCGTGCTAACCGCAAACTCCTTCGGGCGTGTTTTCTTAAGAGCTAAAACTGTCTCTTCTATCTTGCTTACTTATTCTTATTTTTAAACTCTTCCCTCTTGTATTTTTACCAACTCCCCCTAGAACTTTACTAAAATCCCAGTGCGAATATCTTCCTCATTTTTCTTAAATAACTGTGGCAACTTTGGCCCAGTGGATGCGCGTGTGCCTTGTAATTTTTTCTCCCGGGTGCGATTCCCGGAGTTTGCTTTTATTTTACTATTACTTATTTTACTTGCATTATGTTTTTACTGATGAGGACCTATTTATCATATTTAATTACCTGCCGAGCAAATATATTTCTGATGCATAATGTTACAATTGGATGCAAAGTCCTACAGACCTTAGATCTCCGACAAGTTGAAATACCTGAACCTGAACCTGGAAGTCAGAGTTCTCTTCTGCTGTGTATTGAATGTATTGAAAGTGCGTTAGGCGTATATTGTATTGAAGACTCTGTTATCCTGACTTTTGTTTTTAGAGTTTTCTATAGTAAAGAAGACAGTTGTTACGTGTTTTCTGTTAGTAATTGTGTATGCGCCTGAAGAATTTGCAGAATAATAAATTTTATTTTGTGTGCACTTTCTGAAAAGAATTTATTCAATCTCAACAATATATTCCTTAAAAGTTTTATGTTGTTGGACAGGATAACCCATGTACAGATTTTTAAAGGTGGGAGAGTAATTAGTAGAACTTAGAAATTTTTTCATATTATTTGGTATGCAGGACTTCTTATATCGTAACGGTATTAACAAATTAGAACATGAAAATAATCTAATTTTTTGTCAGTATAATTTTGTAACAGAACAAACATACTCAGTGGTTGTCCGGTGACTTGACAATGAGTCACATTGCAATCAATATAATTTCGACTATGAATGCAGCACACTTCAGAAAATATGAAAGCCACTTACAGTTTCAGGTCATATCAGAGTATGTATTCGTGAAAAAAATATTCAATTTTTTAACGTAGGATTACGTTTCTCAATAGCGGTCCTTCGGAGACAAAAAAAAAAGTGTCCTGCGTCACGAGTTGTAATTTTGGCAGCGCGACAAACTCAGTAGCAGTAAACAGTTAAACAGAAAAGTATCAAAAGGCGTCAAAAAAATAAAAGAAAAGGTAAGCAACGATAAGTAATCCTACGTTAATAACCCACGGTAGTTTCGTTAGAAGAGACTACCTGAAATATTTTTTTGCTAACATGATACATGTTAATACTGAGGTTTTCCCATCAAAATAGTTACGAAAATTCGTCATGCAAAGTATCGCAGTCTCTCATTGTTACAGGGAGGTTGAGTGGTATGAAAAGGAAAATTGTTTGTTGTCTTCCCTTCCCTACATCCTCATGAAGTTTCATAAGATAAATTTATTGAAACTGGATAGAAGTATAGCTATCAGAGATGTCGTGATGTTTTTGTGGATTAAAATACCATGAATGGAAAGAGGACATTAATCGTTATAGTTATGTTCAAAAAAAATAACAATACGAAAGATATTAGATGTTTCTTTCAGACTAATTTTCTTAAGTATAGATCCAAGGCATCTGAAATGTATGAAGAATGAAATAAAAAACAGTATGGGTGTTTTCTGATGCACAAGTTCCATGCACGTCGATTCTAGCTGTAAAATACTCTCATGGACAAAAAAATTAGTGCACCAAGAAGGAGTCGTCAAAGTGAAACGAAATTTTACATACGTAATGACTACTTTGATATAAGTAAATGATAAGAAAATCAAAGAAAAGGGATAATTTATTTCAGAGAAAAAGGCAAAAGAACGGAGGAGTTAATACTCCGTTGGACCCCCTCTAGCGCGAATGCACGATGCGATACGATCGGCCATTGAGTCATACAAGTTCTGTATGATGTCTTGAGACATTTCGTTCCATATTTGCTGTAACCTTGCCTCTAGTTCGTTCAAACTCGTGGGATGCCCAACTCGTCGTCCCAAATGATCCTAGATATGCTCGATTGGAGACAAATCTGGGGATCGGGCAGGCCAAGGAAGGGTAGTAACAGTGCGGAGACAGTCTTGTGACACCCTTGCCGTATGAGGCCGAGCATTGTCTTGTTGAAAAATGGCTCCTGGGAGCCGTTGCATGAGTGGCAACACATGTGGTTGCAGGATTTCATGAACATACCGCTCGGCTGTCATGGTGCCACGGAACAATACTAGGGGTGACCGTGTATTGTAGGCAATGGCACCCATACCATCACACCAGCTGTGGGAGCGATGTGTCGCTGTACAGCAAAGGCAGGATTGAAGCGTTTACCACGAGCTCTCCACACACGAACACGATTGTCATCACTGCCGAGATTGAATCTGGATTCGTCGCTAAAGACGACCTGGTTCCATTCCGCTGCAGTCCAGTTTCCTCGTGCGCGGCAAAACTCCAAACGGAGGCGTCGATGTGTGGGCGTCAAGGGCAGCACACGTAATGGGCGCCGCGATACCAACTGTCCTTCAGCCAGGCGCCTTCGTATGGTTCGAGAAGACACAGAGGCCCCTAGTGAAGGTGCTACCTGTACCTGGATGGCGGCCGATGAAGCAGTTGGCTGTACGCGTGCATTTCTTACGATGTGGCGGTCTTCTCGACGACTGGTCTGTCGAGGGCGTCCTGAGCCTGGTCTTCGTGTACATGACATCTGTCGGGTCCACTGGTCCCAACACCTCCTCACAACACAATAAGAGCGGCCTAATTGACAAGCTACTCGCCTAGCTGACCACCCAGCTTCCATCATCCCGACGATTCTCCCCCTCTCAAACTGCGACAACTGCTTATATTGTCTTCGAACACGGCGTAATGGCATGTCTATCTCAGCTCTTCCTTTGTAAATGATTCAGCACACTCAAACAAGCTTTGGTTACCTGTTTTATACTCCACAGAGTGCGATGTTCAACGCCCTCTACCGGTTATGCGTAATGCGCAATCATGCTGCATTTCTAATCATTTGCATATCTCCCCGACATGTACCTTCATTGCAAGTTTCGTTACGATCCCGCAATTATTTCTTGGTGCGCTAATTTTTTTGTCCATGAGTGTAGAAGTGAAATGCAATTATTTTGCTGTTCTACCTAATATTTCACCGTACAAATAAAAGGCAGAGTTTGAAATTTTCTTAAGCAACGATTTTTATTTTGATGTTCATTAAAAAAATCTTCATTATAATAGAATACCAAACACAAATCAAGATTATATCTCATTTTCATCATCCAATTGTCCACAGTCTAAACTTGATATTTCCTGCGAGGATATTTTTTTATTCGTAGAGGAACTTTTTTGTGGCTATTAAATATAACCCGCTAAAAAAGTTAAACTTTTTCTTAGCAAGTCTTTTGCCAATAAATTACTTTCCCAAGCAAAATTTTATTGGCTTGATCGGTTAATCCCCTTACTGCATTCTGTCTGTAAACTTTTAGGCCGGCATAATTTAGACACAAGAACGTTGAAAAGTCTTCAGTATTTAAACGTTAAGAAGCCAAAGATGTCAGAAGTTATTACAATAATTTTTTCATTCCGCAGTTATCTATAATTTATATATGCTTTATGATGTGCAAATTATTAAAGATTATTGATAAATCTATATAAAACAGATATGTCTAAAAACTGTTACAGTTAGCACAACTATTTACAGGATTTCATTTTAAATAAATAAAAAGATTCCATATAAATAAGGAAATAATGTTAAATAATCCAAACTTAGCCTAACTGCAGAACAACTATTTTAAAAAATATTCTAGGCATTCCTTTACTATTGTAACATGTCATAGTAATTAAAGTACTAAATTATCTACTAAAATTTAATTTAATTTCTGAAAATGGAAATTACTTGCACATCATTTGAAGGTAAAAATATTAAAAGCAAGACTTAGGAGAAAAACTTTTTGATTGGTTTATTTTATTTATTACAAAAGAAATTGCACTGAAGTAACACATGCAGTGGTAATATTTTTTATTTCAAATAAGAAAGAAACTAAGAAAATATGTATCGAATTCTAATAAGATATTGCTAAGTTTTTTCTTATCATCTATAATTTCTAGATCGCAAGTAAAAAAGGCTTTTGCGTATGACAAAAATGTTGTTTTAAAATAGAAACATGTAGGTGATAATTTCTACTTATTTACTTTGCTAATACCGATAAATAGAAAAAAACCGTAATTTGCTAGACATTGTTTATAAAATTTACCAGTCATTGCTTTATTTCAAGGGTATTGTAAACAGAAAAGCATTTATACAGATATCAAAGACAAGCTGAATACATTTTTTTCATAAAATTCCAAAAGTACTCTTTTGGGGGATATACTTACGAGACAAACGTACTTTCGAATAATTTCAAGAAAGAGCAACGGAATGAATTTTTATGAGGGGCAACGGAAAATAAAAAAAGAAGTAATATTTTGTTTTTGCATACAGAATACCCTCGCACGGGTTAAAAAAGGCAGCTTATATAAAACAGAAGAAATATATCTTTAAAAGAAACAAAAAGCTATAAGGACGTAAATTGAGTCCCGGAATGATTTTCGTGTGACTCCAAAAATAATATTTTACCCAAATAGCACTGGAGTGCCAGATGAAAGAGAGTTTATTTTTTCCCTACAAGATTCGGAAAAGAATGGTAATTTTTTTTCTGGTTCGTATTCTCCCTGGAGTTGATTGGAATCAGTTCGAGAGAATTTAGAGGAAGTTTGAACTTCTTCGTTTGCACAAAAGTGGAACGAAAGGAACTATCGTAACTCAAAAACATATTCGCAGAGTTGTTACAAATCTGCATTTGAAGTGAGATTGCAAAGATAGGGACGTGCTGTAACGCAAAGTTTTCAGTTAAACTGTCACCTCTGTTATAGAATTTAGCAACAAAAAATATATAAATTAACTTCCTTTTTAAGAAATAAAATTGAAAATTATTTGACGTTAAGAATTTATGAAACAGATGCCTTGGCTTATAATTACTGAACAATATACACTAACATTTGATTATTCTTCCTTCGGTTGATCTTAAACTCAAATGTCAAACTAAGGGGAATATCTTTGTGGTTGCTGAATATTAGTCTGAAATTTTCCTTCGCAACCAGTTTTTCTTAAGTTCAGTTTCCTACCCTATTTTTCTCGTCAACATGCATTCCTGAACCTTGCACAGTGCTCCCCCTCCCCCCTCAAAAAAAAAAGAGAGAAAGAAAAGATACGATCACTACTAAATCACCAAGTTAGAAAATATGCTGTTGATATATAGCACGATATTCATGAAAGGAAAGAGTAAATCAAACAGAGGATGTCTCCTTCCCCTTGCAGCAGAGTCCACCGGTTGAAGAGGCTGCTCACGCAAAAACGTGCCACTTTGTTCCAGGCTCACGGATTTGGAGCAAGAGCAAGATTCAAGTGCGGATTAAGTGCTTCGTGAATGAGAGTAGCTATCGGTAGGAAGTGCGGGGAGTTACAGATAATAATTACAAGATAAAAAGAACTTTTTATATACCATGTTTTTAAATTTTCTGTTGAATCATATAAACTTAACAATTCTATGTATTAATAAATACTTTTTTAAAATTTTTTTGATGAATTATCCCATCAACTTGAAGAAAATGAAGTTAATTGGAAATTAACTTGCGTTTAACTTTTCGTTCCCGTTCCGGCCGATAGATGGGTGCACCAGTCTACAAAACAAAATTAACTGAAAATTACTGAAAATGAATTTAATTCTGCTTAAAGATGGCTAAAAGTATTAAAATAATTCATTGTCATCGTGTTCTGAGCTATTCTAAATGTTTCAAATGTCTAGTTAGTCGGGAAGTTAGTTAAAAATCGATTGCAAGATTTGGACTGGACAAACAAACACGCAGACACACAAACAAACAAACAAGAAAGCGAGTTAATGAAAACAAGGTAAAAATGGGCCAATTTTAGGTTATTATAGTGAAGTAAGTGATCATTGTTATTCAGGTGTTAATCCATATTTTTGTTCAGCCAACTTATAGTTACTCAAAAGGAAAAGGAGAAGAATAAATTCTAGTTGGCTGAGTTTTTTTAACACAATACCACTGGCAAGATCAAGTCATTTAGCTGAGTTGAAATCAAAGATTTATTTATAAGGTACATTTCAAATAAATCATTAGCAAACGCACATTTTTTATGCCATCATACCATCAACATTTAAATACGGTGTTAATTTTCAGGCACCATACTCTTGAATATTCCTTCGATTCCAAATCAACAAGGCAAAAAATGTTCAAACTGCTTTTTCTTTTTGATTAACTGTTAAAAGGAATGTTTTGAAAAAATACACAATTATTCACAGCAATTAAAAAATGACGCCACCAGGAAGGAGACAGAAAAATTTGCAAAGTGCTAGAAAAATTGCAGGTGCAAATAAAGTATGACAGTTAATTACATATACTTACAATATTCTCGGAAGATAATAGGATCAAATACTTTCAAGCTTAAAAAATAATGCTTAAGGAAAGTAATTATCTTGATAGTTTTATCAGCAAAGTAATTGGCAGATCTAGTTTTAAAGACGAATATTGCTCCCAATAAAATAGAATTTGTTGTATCAGGGGTTAATATAAATAGTTTGAAATATAAAATTAGTTTAATAGATGATGTGGTAACTACATAAAAAATTATTTTAATAACTCTAATAAGTAAAATAATTAAATTAATAAAATTTCAAACTATTCATTATTTCAATTAAAATAAATTCAATAAATATTAATTAAACATGAAATACCATGTTAAAAAATATTTACAAGATAAAAAGAACTTTTTATATACCACATTTTTAAATTTTCTGTTGAATCATATAAACTTGACAATTCTAAGTATTAATAAATACTTTTTCAAAAAATTTTTGATGAATTATCCGATCAACTTGAAAGAAAATTAAGTTAATTGGAAATTAACTTGCATTTAACTTTTCGTTCCCGTTCCGGCCGATAGATGGCTGCACCAGTCTACAAAACAAAATTAACTGAAAATAACTGAAAATTAATTTAATTCTGCTTAAAGATGGCTAAAAGTATTGAAATAATGCATTGTCATCGTGTTCTGAGCTATTCTAAAAGTTTCAAATGTCTAGCTAGTCGAGAAGTTAGTTAAAAATCGATTGCAAGATTTGTAAGGGACAAACACACAAACAAACAAACAAGAAAGCAAGTTAATAAAAACATGGTAATAAAAATCATGTTTCTATTTTTTGTACAGGTGCATATTATACTAAGCTTAAAATATCATTTTTCAAAATCTGAAATGCAACATCTGTTATGTTTTGGTTTTTAATTACAAAAAAGCCAATATTTTTAAATGTTGTACTTCTAAGCTAATCTCTCGAATTATTTCAAGTACATTCTGTTTAATCTCTTTGGCTTTACCTCTTAAGGCAGCTGTGTATTATCTCTATTGAATTCGCTCACCTCAATGTTAACCTATGGAGATGTCGACTCCCTCATTCGGCGTGTCACGTAGTACTTTAATAACTCCAACGTAAAGTAACTTTAACAACATTAATAACTTCAAACTTAAACTTTAACATTGTAAAGCATAACATTATCATCATAATGTATTCCCTGGCCAAATTAACTGTGGACGAATTGGTGAGCTGGATTCACAGAGAACTTCCTGAAAAGGAATCAAGCGAGAGAGGGAGAGCGAGCGTTCTTCACGAAATTCCCGGTGTTTATATGGCTACACCGGTGCGCCTTGCTGATGTCTTCTTCCCTCGGCTCACCGAGGTTTCTTCTTCTGTCAGTTGAAGATGAAACGGAATCGCTCGACCGCCACAGAGAAAATGTGTCCAAGGATTACCGACTTGAATTTACAGATTTTTTAATTATGCTCCGTAATAAAGAAAGAAGTTTTACACTTTGGGGCATTTTGACCATCTTTTTATTAACTTGCTTTCTTGTTTGTTTGTGTGTGTGTGTTTGTCCCTTATAAATCTTGCAATCAAATTTTAACTAACTTCCCGACTAGCTAGACATTTGAAACTTTTAGAATAGCTCAGAATACGATTACAATGCATTATTTTAATACTTTTAGCCATCTTTAAGCAGAATTAAATTCATTTTCAGTTAATTTTGTTTTGTAGATCTTGTAGACTGGTGCAGCCATCAATCGGCCGGGACGAAAACGAAAAGTTAAAAGCAAGTTAACTTCAAATTAACTTTATTTTCTTTCAAGTTGATGGGATAATTCATCAAAAAAAATTTTTTTAATTATTTATTAATACATAGAATTGTCAAGTTTATATGATTCAACAGAAAATTTAAAAACATGGTTTATAAAAAGTTCTTTTTATCTTAGAATTATTTGTTTTTTTAAATGCAAATAATATTTTTTAATTTAAATTATTTGGGGGGGAAATCTCGTATAGTGTGTTTTAAACGCTCCTAAATTCCTTTGGTGGATGAAATTTATAAAATGAATCCTGTCGCAAGGGGCAGAAAAGTTCAGGCTATCTGAAAATACCATTCTTATTGGGTTATGAGCATTTATGTAGCAGTAAACAGTACGCAAATTTCCTCCATAGGTTAACACTGAGGTGAGCGAGTTCAATTGGGTTAGTACACAGGAGCCTTATCTGTCAACTGTCTTACTGTGCCATGTGATCAGGCAGGAAGATTAACGTGTTTCCTCTATTCTCTGTATTTTTATCACAAATTTCCTTTTTGGAAAGATTGTGTTGTGGGGAGCTGCCTTTATCTTCATAATCATACATTCCAGAAACAATTTTTCGTTTAATGATGATTACTCGGCAAAGAGATATAATCCTTAAACTGTTTGTTTCAGGTAATCTTGTTTGGTTTTCCTTCACGTCTTGTATTTTTCTTGTTGCACAGTAACATGCTGTAATCTGCCAATAACTATGTACTTGAACTCAAGTTCTTAATTCTTGCAACAATTAAAAAATAAAATAATAAATAAATAAAAATATATATATGTGTGTGTGTGTGTGTCGGTCGGTCGGATTAAAATATTAATTATAGATATACATTGTGAAACTGTAATTGTAAGGCCCATGTGGTTCAAGCTTCAATGATACACTATGACAAAAAAAAGATAGACGCACCAAGAAGGACTTGTTGATAGCTACCAAAATTAGTGAAGAACATGCACAGATGTAATAAGCGAGATGTGAATACGCGTCAATCTAGATGAGTAGGACCACACAGCCTGCATTGTGAGAAGGATTTATGACTCTCAAGCGGCCAGGCGCCGGGGAACAGGGGCGTCGCAAGCGAGCAATCAATGCAGGCAATAAAACCATAAAAGTTAAGAAGACAGAAGCTTAAACCAAAGATTAGGAAACAGGTGCTGCATAGGAGCTGAGAAATTTCCCAGACGAGGTGAGGCGTCCAGTGTAATTAAAATGCAGACATAAAAACAGGAGCCAACCTATGAACATGATGGTTCGTCCCCCAGCACAATCAAGAGGCGGAGCGAGCGAATCTCAAGCCAGAAGACAAGATCCAATCAAAAAAAAAGAAACGACATATATATACAGGGCGTGAAGCATTTTAAAAAAAGCCCGTTATTAAGAAAAAAAGATGCCTAAAAACTAAGCTGCCACAGGGCCGACAAGAGATCCCCTTACTACAAAAAAGAACGACAAATACCCTAAGCTGCTACAAGGGCTACGATACTTCTAAAAAATTGACGCAAGATTGAATGCCCAGCGAATCAAGCTGAAGTGCAACCGAGTGATAAACGAAATAGAAAGGATGGAGAGACGACTGATGCGGCCTGGCCACAACTTAAACGAGAATGCATTTACCCGCCTATAACTACCAATCGATGAAGGATACTACAGACGGCGGAGCTGAGTAATCAGAGTATCGAAACAACGAAAAACTACGTGAGCATCCGAGGTGAACCCGCGTATGACGGAGACCGCTACCGACAGATCCGCTAATGGACAGTTACGTCACAGAGGTATTCCTGATTGATCATCGACCTACGAGAGCCCGAATTCTGTGTGTTACGATATCCAGAACTTTCCCTATAGTAATATAGAACTTTGTTGACAGAACTGTGTGCACAGTGAGGTACGAACGTTAGTCAGACCATTTGTCTATAAGTGATTGGAACGAGCCGTAACTACAGTGACAACCGTCTAAGGGTGAGCATTTTTAACAATATGTAATTCACATCCAACGCTTAATACATATTCGCCACTTAACCCACAAGGGTCGGCAGTGTTCAATTGTAGAAATACTATTTTTTAATTATAATAATATATATGTTCTTGATTGATTCTGTGTTTAAATTGCGGTGAGAAGTTAGCATGATGCTATTTGTTGAAGCTGTATATATATGTGTATAAAAATAAATTGTATATATGTAATCAAAGTGTATTTACTGAGAGTTGTAACCCCTGACTTAATTGTGGATTGAAAGAGAGTTAGTCGGAACGCGACATTACTAGCCTCACGATCATAGCCTAATAATTCCAGAGTGGGTTATTACAACAGACAAAAAAGATTAAAATTTCAGGACAATTGAATGATTTATTCTAGAGTTTGATCGTTAAAAGTGAGGAAGTCAATATGGCGTTGGTCCCCCTTTGACCTGGATGCAAGTTGCCACCCAGCATGGCATAGATTGATAAAGTTTTCTGATGGTGTACAGCGGGATTTTTTGCAAAATTGTCTCCAACTGTCGTGCTAAATTGACAGCATTCCGGGATAGTTGCAATCGCCTTCCCATCCCGGCCCAAATGTACTCTATTGGGGAGAGATCAGGCGACCTAGGTGATCAAGGAAGTGTTCGACAAGATTGAAGATAGTTGATAGCAACACGTGACGTATGCGGCCTGGCATTATCTTGCTGAAAAGTAAGTTCGGGGTGGCGCAAGAGGAACAGCAACAAATGGGGTTGGAGAATGTCGTCTACGAACCGCTGTGCTGTATGTGTGCCACTAATCACTTCCAAAGGGGTCCTGACTCTTAAATCTGCTATTTGTGACCCACTCTTGCTAGCATCGTCTAATCGATACATCGCTTCGACCCAGATGTCGAGCGATTCTTCGACTTTCTCAACCAGCTTCTTTCAATCCGAAGACACGATCTCCTTCAAACTCTGGAATATACTCGAAATGATCAGGAATCCTTCCCCGTGGCATTCTTAGAGTCGACGAAAGATTTCTGCAGTCGAAATGCAACAGAAATTTTGAACATCAGATCGGGAATTGCTCCTTATATACATTTGCTGGATCCGCATTTCTGACACAATGGATCTCCCGTTATTCAGTCGTTCGACACCAAATTTTAATCATTTGCATGTTCGGTTGAATTATCTTTGCATGCGAAGTTTCTTTACAATCGGAAAATCCTTTCTTTGTTCGTCGATTTTTTTGTTGTTGTTGTTATAGAGTGTATTACAGCGTTTCGCATTTGCAACGTTGTTATAAAGCCATTCACGTATCCTGTTTCAGGAATAGTTCATGAGCTTTATAACTAGTGTTCGATTGTAAAACGTAATGGCATTAAAAATATCAAGTGGAATTATTACCACTAGGGACAATGCAAGCCAAATATGGCACCCCCATTGTCTCCCTAGCACATGCGTCTTGGCGAGATATTGAAAGGGAGAATGAACTGGTTTTTTCGACTCGCTGAGGAGAGAGACACTCTCTGCTTGTCTGTGTTAGAAGAAGAACTCCTTTTTCTGGGTAGGTGCGAACAGACTGGGAATGAGGTGGGCTGTAAGCCTAATTTGGTAAATCTTAATTTTTTCAATAATATTTACAATAAGTGCTATTAGACAATAAAAATGAAGTTCTTCATGCAAAGTATTCTTTTGTCTTTGCTTACTGTTATTTGTGTGATTCAGAATTATTTCATTATTTCTGTGGTGTTGATTATTTAGAGAATTTCGTAAGATAGTGCTTACACCACTAGCACTTTTTTTTGCTAACCCAGGTTCAAAAGAATCAAATTTTCCTTGGTTGCCTCTGCACAATATATGTCCATAGAATGAATAAAAAATGACAGACACTATCAATTACAAACACATTCATTTAATAAAGAATAATATTGCATTTCATTACACATAAAAAAATTAAGAATTGATCATTAAAAATTAAGAATTGGTATGTCAAAATTTAATAGTCATACTCTTCCTGACCATTCTAAACACATCATATAAAACATTACTACATATCACAGATAGCATATAAAATTACCCTAGAGGAAGGATTCTACTCGGTATAAAATAAAATTTAGGAAAATGTAATTATGACATAGAAAAAAAAAATAAGAACGTCACCCGATTCACGAATTTCCGCGCTGAGAAGGGGTTCGGTTGAAGGGCCGAAATTGTAGCACTTCAGGCTTCCGTCTGGCTCTATTCTCCCAAGTCGTGGAAATAATGCGACTCCTGGATCAAAATTCTCTGCTAACCATGGGAATACGTCTGATGAATCCACTCTGTGAAGGAGCTTGGTTGAATGGCCGAAATTGCAGCGTTCCAGGCTTCCGGCAGGAATTGCCCTCCTGTGTCGTGGAAGAAGTGGCGACTACCGGATCAAAATTTCTGATGTTCTCCGGAACCCGTCTCGTCGGTGCCAAAAACGGTGAATCATTGCAGGGTCAAATCCTTGGATCGAGGGAAACACGAGGTCTACAAACTGGAACACGTCAGTACGGATGTGGTTCTGAAGCACCCATTCCCTCGTCGTAACTTAGAAATTTTCAGCACGTCCAGCCTCGCAGCGAGTAAAATAATCTCCGACCTACACGCTCACGCACTTCAGCGATACTGCCGCACTCTCGCCAAAACCCGTCTGGTCGCTCCGAGTCGACGCTGCCGTGCCGTCTTTTCATTGGACCAAGAAGTGGTCATTCAAGCCTAAGCCCGGCCCTTCTCCCCCAACCCTTCAAGAAAAGGAAAAACATGGCGGACATTTCGAACAAAATGGTGAATTCGCCATTTAGCCAAATCAAAATAAAAGGGGGGACCGTAAAACACAAAAAAAAATCAACTATTAATTATTACAGAGTTAGCTTTTAAGTGAGATGATGATAAATTACTATGACATTACTATTATTTGGTTTAGTTAGTTAAACTTATGGAGTGATGAAAAAAAAGGAAAGTCGTTATTCGACAGTTAGAACAATCATCACGACAGAATATCCTTCCTCTACGGTGAAAAAAATTTTATGAAATAAAATTTTTTACATTCTTATGTAACAATAAAATTAACGCATGTACAAGGAACCAAAATCAGCCAACAAACAATTATAGGGCGGTGATGAAAACATAATGCATTAAAATGTTGAATACAAGATCGTTTGGTAATGAAAGGCAACTGGTACTTCCCCACAAAGTTAAATACAGGAAACTGGAGACTGACGCACTCCCAGTAAACACAAGAAAAAAAAATTAGGGCGAAAACAAACAAAAAAAAAGAAACAAACCAAAACAAATGTGAACTCGCTGTATAAAAAGTACACTATGAAAACTTATCACACTCGGAGCACATATGCATATAATACTAAGATTAAGGTAACATGTGAGTAAATCATATGACACAGTGACAAGAGAGCTTAAAGGGTGTATATCCCTGAGTGATGCACAAAAATCAGAAACAAAGAAAAATAATTACTGCACACTTAACAATGTCCGATAACTAGTTGCGATCCACCTGATGTGTCCTTTGGCATTGTATCTAATTCTCAATGCATGATGGCATCACACTTTGGCATTTACAAAATTTGAAATTATTTCACGCACAAAATAATGTAATCATTCGAGCAACCTTTAACAGAAAATCATATATAATAGTATTTGGTTGATTTGTAGGACCGCACTCTTCAAATTTGCACATAAAATGTAGATTAAAATGTTATTTAAACATAGAGCATTTTTAAACAGAAGGATTTTAGATGACCTGTGTAGTGGAGCATGAAACAACAGGTAGATATGTGCAAACTGAGTAAACGTTAGAACTCAAGGAGTGACCAATGCAAAACTCCATACTTGCAAAACTTGAATTTCAATCTTACACCATGATTGATAATTGATTTTTAGTGAATGCAAAATTTTGACAAAGGGAGTACCTAGGATATGGGAATGACTGACACCACATGAACAAAGTATACTAGCAAGACTAAACAACAGCCCAGATAGATAACATATATTCATATGGGACAGTATCTCCATATCAGCAACCGAGGAAGACAGACAGCTAGCATGTCCATGATCCACTTTGCTATTCCCGAGTATAGAACATTAGGATTTTTAAAGCATTCCAATATGAATTTAAGGAATTGGAAAAGTAGGGCACTGGAACTTTGAAACGGTCACTATGTTTGTAAAATGCACTGACTTCAAAATACTCTTGACTTTTCACAAATAGTAAAGCTTTATCAGAAAAGTTCATGAAGCTTTCCTACATTAGTTATATAAAAAAAATTTCAGGTGATACAGGGACGAACCAACAAAACAGAAATACAACATTTCTTATAAGTATTAAAACTTTGTCTTTGTGCATCCGAACCACGTGCGGCTGTTCATAAAGTAATGTGATAAATTTGTATACCTAAATAAATTTTTTAGACCTAAATTAAGTCTGAATTTTATCTTTAGCGCTCCACTGTGAGAAATAAATCGGGGTTAACTGTCAATTTACCAAGTAAACTTAATTTCTTAAATATACGCTATGTATTCTATACCAATCTGGCCTATGGGACATTTGGTGCATTCCTTAAATATCTAGTAATTTTAATCTTTCAATCACAGCGTTTGTACTATTTTGCTGCTGTGATCACGGTGTTACAAACGTTTTTGTTAAGTCATTCTACGAAAGGGATGAGATCTTCCCTAAAAGACGGATCCTCGAATATCTGAAGAGTGTAAACGCAAATAGGCAATTATATGTCACTTTATACTCCCAAACTGTTGAAGTGGAACATTCCTTGTGGTTAGGATTGTCATAGTAAGCAAATTTCGGACTTACCTCTTTGATCTTATATGGGTATTGCTCTGTAGTCTAAAACTGCAAGCTGGCTATTTTTTCAAGGGTTATTTTTAACTCGGAGCACGCCTGAGGGTAGATATAATAATTACGGAAATTTTAAAGGGGTAAATAAAATTAGTAATTATCGGGAAAATTATGTTAGGGAATGCGTTTAATTAAATTAGGGTATTAGAAATACTTTTTGGCATATATATATATATATATATTATGTACTAGGGTGCAGTGGCCCGGTTGGAAAAGGCAGCGAGTCAGTGTTCTTCACGTCTCTGGTTCGGTGCCGGTCGCTGACAAATCCACTGCCGTGTACACTAATGGCGGCTGGTGCAGAAAAAATCTGTCGTGGCTGCAATGCCCTCCAAGTTTTTCAATTTACCCCTGGAGTTGCGGGGTTATATGTTTCCGGTCTCGTCACTTGACTCGGTTCAAAATTACGGGACCGGTTCACAGGGGGCAAAACTGGACCACCTATATGGTGCCCCATAATAAAGTGTCTAAGGACAAGGCCTCCGCATTGGGAAAATAAATATTTTGTAGTAGAAATGAATTACATTTATTAACCAAAAACACCTTACATGAGTCTACATGAAATAAAAGATTTTTTAATCATTTTTCTTTACCATTATCAATTGGATGAAAAAAGAAAACTAATATGCGTACAAAATGTTTCTCAATTGGTGTCACATAAAATAAAATGTAATCTCATGTGACTGACTATGAGACAATAACTTAAATATTTAAACATCAGTAAATAGATGCTGAATGCTTTTAAAATACAGTTAAATTACGCTGAAAAAAAGCAAACAGGTTGTGGGTGTCACCACAGCGTTAGAAATGGCCTGTTGAAAAGAACCATGAGGTTTACGATCTTTCTGTTGAATATAAATAGTAAAAATAAAAACCAGATAAATTCACGTTGATGATGTGAAAATTTTTAATACAATCTATCTATCTATATATATAAACACGTATAACTGTATGTGTGTATGTGTGTATGTAAGTATGTTCCACTATAACTCTGAAATACCTGGAGCAATTTCAACCAAACTTGGTACACATATGAATTACAATCTGTAAAAAAATACTGTGGCGGTAAAACACCCCTATCATTCCAACGGGTGGGGGTGGGAAGAGGTTGATATGTGATAATAATTGAAAACGACTGATATTAGTGCCAAGTCCATAGTTTTCGGGGTCGCTAAGATGAATAGTGACACTCGCGATGCCTTTTAAGTGCAAATTCAGCCCCAATCGGCACGTTCGGTGAAAAATAAAATGTCCAACATGACCGAGATAAACCGAGATGTCCCAAATACTCGGGCAAACAACTAGTTGTTGTTGTTGATAATGCCCCTTGGTTGGAGGTTCCATTCACCAGGTCCTAATAGGCTATTGGGCTGAAAGGGGCGGCTCCTGTTTTGAATTAGCACCACAAGGGTGGGAGACCGACTTGGTTAAATGACAGGTCCCGTAATTTAGAACCGAGTCAAGTGACAAGACCGGAACACTTGACCCCGCACCTCCAGAGGTAAATTTTAGAACTTAGAGGACATTGAAGCCACGACGTATTTTACATGCCCCAGCCACCATTAGTGAACACGGGGATGGATTTGCAGCGACGAGTGTCGAACCAGGGACGTTCAGATCACTGGCCCGTTGCTCTTGCCAACTGGTCCACCGCGCCCAAACAACTAGCAATATACTATAAGAAAAAAATTACTGACAATGACAAACTGGCATGTGTAACCATATTTGAGGGCTTCCTACACGAATACCAATGTGAATATGTTCTGTAGGAAAACTCAGATATTTTTTACGAAAAAGAAGCTTTATAAAAGTAGTATTTTTGTCCTTGTTTTTTATAGGTATGCGTTTTTTGTTCTTCAAAATCTCTAAACGTTTCAGGGAGTAAAATCTCCCACTACTTAAATTTCAGTCAGCATAGTTTGATTTAACGAGTATCAAGACGTGTGGTTTGACAAGGATCAAGACGTGTGATTTGACGAGAATCAAAATGTTTGACGAGGACGTTTGACGAGGACTAGGGATAAATGATGATATTCTTTTAAGATGTGTTTTGTCTAAAAGCTGGTTTGGTGTGAGAAAATCAGTTAGACGCAAGAATTCTGTAAAGATATTCTATGCTTGCAAATACATTGAGTTTGCGGGTTTCAGAGCTACACAATAATAATACGCGGGGAAATTTTTCATGAGAACTAAGAAAAATGGGATTTGTAGAACTAAAAGTCTTGAAGCAAAGAAAATTATAATGGGAATGAGGGCCAAATAAAAGTAATTTAAAGGTGTATTGAAACTTTATAAATTTTTCCATATTATTGTGCTTTGATTAAACGTTTTTACAAACATGGGTACCCATATAACTCTTTCTACGAAAAGAGAGTTAAATTGCAGTAGCAAAAGGATGTCAATATAGATATCTCCTTCGACTTTCTTTTAAAAAATTGTTTCAAGAAACTCCAATTATTAGGGTTTTTTTTCATTCACTAGGAAAGGTTCTTCGATTCTAGATCAACCAGACACGAAATGTTCAAAAATGACTGGCGTTTCATTAATCAAAATTTGCTCGTTTTTTCAAACTTGTGATTTTAACATACATTTCATGATACATTTTATGCCTTGACATTCGAGAAGCAGGTATGTGTACATTTACATGTATAAGCTACATTGTCTTTACATTGTAGCAGTTTCAATCCTCCCTTCATAAGCATATAGACATTGTAAACGGGAGCCTCTATGGAGCGTTAGCAATGATGTAAAGAAGACGTCTTTTTTTTAAAGTTTAAGGATGTCTGGAAATGCTTTTGAATTAAGATAGACATGTTTGCTTTTACACACATCCAGAGTACAGTAAAAGCAAGGAAAAGGATAAGAGGTTGCGCGTATTTCAGTCTACTCTAGTTCAGAATTTATCTTCATTGTAAGACCTCGAGATAACTCAAGACTTCATAATAACTCAAGATCGTCTCGCTTGAAAAATATTCTGTCTGCTGCAACGGCTCAGAAGATATTCAGATGGTTTTCATTATTGTTTGCTCCTTTACTCTTCAAAATGATTGATATCGTGTTGTTTGTTTTCATTACATGCATTTCACGCTATGGTTTGGATAAACAATGATTCACGAAATGGTTAGACGCTAAAAAATGATGAAATCTGACGTTTTTCTCTCTCTCCATATATAAAACACCTTAGATATTGAAGATGACGTTTTATATAACAAAACACTATTTTTCAAAATAGTCTAAGAGATTTTGCAGGAGTTCTAACGTTAGTAGACTCACGCATAAAGATGGTTCAAAAGCTCGTCGTGCTTGTGTAGTCAATGGGGGGGAGGGTCTCTTATTTAAGGAACCATGAGAACTTTTTGAATGAATTGAAAAATTCTAATAACTTTTAAACTCGAAGTTTTACAATGTCACCTAAAAATAATGCGAAACGATAAGAAAGTGATCTATTAGTGGAGCTAGTTGCATTTGATCTCATGCATCGAGTAATCAATAATATGGCTTAGTGGAATCAATGTAAGCTAATATATGGGCCCTTGATTATGAAAGTGGTCTAAGTCATTGTACTGGTGATTACAAAAGTGGTGTAAGTCATATTTTTCGCTTCGAGATGTTTAAAGTTTTGAGTTCCAACAAACTAAAAAATATTCTCATACAATATAATGAAATATTTCAGAAAATATTTAAGGTACAATTTTAAAATTTTTGCAAAGACTACTTCAGATTACGGTAATGTAAAAGAATGCAACGTGAAAAGACTAATAAACTCATTTTTTTTATATTCTTGACTCCCACTTTCGAAATCACCGGCATCATGACCTAGACCACTTTCATAATCAAGGGCACATATAGAGGATGCTCTATGCTAGGGGTCTTCAACCTTTTCATTTTTGCGGGCCACAGTAATATATTCGCAAAGTTCCACGGGCCACATATCTGTGAAATAAGCAGTTTTGCACAGGAAAAATGTATTATTTGCAAACGAGCTTCAATCATTGAGATGATTGCTTGATTTGCTTTTATAGCATGATGATGAAGGATCAGTTCCTTCCAAACAGGTCACTGAAGACCAAAATCGTTATCAAAAAGACTTGGTTTAATACTGTGAGTATATTATTTTATTTTATAACTGGTACCTAACTATTTAGAAAAAGTAGAAACTTTGCCAATCAAAAAAAGCAAATAATTTCCAATGATTATTGGTTAACACAAAAGAATCTAGACACATGTAAAAAAAAATTCACAGTATTAAACAAAGTATTTTTGTTAACCAAGCAAAAATTTCAAGGTGATATTTTATATGGTTTTTAAAAAAGTGTACCTAACTGTTCAATAGTAAATTTTTCTGAGGAAAAATTAACCTTGTTTAAGATCCCATTTAAAAAAATTAATATACAATATAACTTTTAATTAGCATAAAACTATTCTCAAATGTCAATTTAATGTATGAAAAAAATTATTATGTAAACATTGGAAATAGATATAAGGGTTTAAGTAACAGTAGAATTTTCTTCCTTTTAGACCATCGCAAACGTCTTGGTCCCCTTAAAGAAATTCAGTATGAAACTTTTGAATATAAGACGCAATTAATGAAATTCAAAGTAGCCAAAAATTATCACTTACGTAGGTAAGAATTAAATTAAAGAA
Source organism: Dolomedes plantarius (assembly GCA_907164885.2). Taxonomy (NCBI): domain Eukaryota; kingdom Metazoa; phylum Arthropoda; class Arachnida; order Araneae; family Dolomedidae; genus Dolomedes; species Dolomedes plantarius. The sequence goes on along the minus strand of OU015493.1, from coordinate 37,839,274 downwards.
CTTCAGTGCAGTCAAAATTATTGAATCCTATTGTATTTTTTCGCAGACTTTGTTTGGATTAACGTAAGGGTAATCCACTGTCGGATAATAGGGTTTCAGAAGACATTAAACTTCTGAATATCTGGATTAATTTATTTCTGTGTATTCGGGAAAGCACGTAAGCACAAGGGTTAAATAAAATTGAGGAGGTTAAATAACTTTCTTATCGTACAAAAATGTTAACACAGCTCGCAAGCGAAGCAATATGAGCTTAACACGTAACGCTAACTTAATTAACGATATCTGTTCTGCCCCTTGTATTAATTAAGTTTGGATAGCTATTAGGTGCTAATTTTTCCTCCCTCCTCTATATATTTTTCCTGTTTTCTCAGGCCCTGTCTGTTTCTATTGTTTTCTTTACTCGATAGCTCCTACTTATTTCTGCTTCATGTGTTGGTAATTCAGCCATTCCCCTTCCCGCGCTCGAAGAATGACTACAATCCCAAGGCGCCGTTTTGTTCGCCTGTGCTTACAGGGTAAGAAATCTCTTACTCTACTTCCGAAAAAAAATAGGAAATATGCTCTCGAAATTCGAATTGGCCGTCATTTACAGTTATTCATGGTCAACAGCTGGAAGTTTTTATATTCTCCAACTCATTTCACTAGGTTTTGTGATTATATATCTATTAACTGAAAAGACTTCCTAAAACTGAAAGTTTTTGTTAGATATTTATTATCTTGAACGAATTGTGTTTAAAACAATTTATAAGACTTGTTTAAAACCTCTGAATAATTCTTTTACCGTCATATACGGTACCATTCTTGGTTTATTCAAGTTTTCAATACATTCTATGCATTTTTTAACAATAGTCGGCTGTTGATTGAATTCTTTCTTAGTTCAAATTAGTACTGTTATTAAGTCATGTTAAATACATCCTAAGCCTCTTATTTTCGGATAAAAATTTAGTCATGCCTGATACGAGAGTCAATTGACAAAAAACATCCGGATTTTTAGCGCTCTCACATTTGGCATGTTTCAAAGACACGCATATCAAACTGTAAATAGTTTCGACGCTTTGTCTGTAATTGAAACACTAGAGAAAAGCGAGCTTTCAGTGTTGATAAATACTAATTTTTAAGAGGCAAAATGGCGCAGAAACTAAATCCAAACTTGAAAAATATGATGGTGAATCAGAAACTTCGCTTAGAATTATTTACATCTAGACTCGTAGGTGTATATTTTTCGACAGATGTCCCAATGAAATTTCTTTCCTTTGTTATACTTTCACGAAACTGTCTTCAGTGATTTTTCATTTAGAATAAAAGTTCTAAAAATATTTTCTTTAAAGCAAAAAGTATTCTATACGAAAAGATTTTCTTTTGTCCGGTTCAATGATAAAAGTATTAAAAATAAATTCTTTTAAAAAAATTTTATGATAAATTACTTTGAAAACTTTCCTGGCGCAAACGTGTCATATGTAGATAACTATTGGTTCGGCAGTTTTATGAAAACAAAAATATACGTTCAATTTTGAATTTAATGTTTTAAATCAAAATTTCAGTTTTTAAAGTATTTTACATTAGAATATATATTAAAGGGTAAAGTCATTATAAAATGCATATAAATCAAAAAATTATGAAATCTTTTGTTCGTACCCACTTAAATGTTTATTTTCATTATACCAGACACGGCACTTTGAATCTTTCTCTGATTTATCATAGCTTATGAAAGATTTATATTAATTTCATCAATGAACTAAATGCAGGTTGATTTTTAAATTACTGAATTACTGAACTACCCCACTTCTGACACCAAATGTTAACCTTTAAGGTCGTGATCCGACAAATCATTATCTTGCAGAAGTAATTATAACTGTAGAACCAACTCTTATTTACATCTGGTTTATTGACACATTAAAATCTTGGTTAAATAAATCATTTACAAAGTTTCGTTCCGACGAGCGTTAATACACTCGTGAGAGCCGGGCTCATTATTCAAAGTCCGTACGAGACCCTCTCTCTCCGTACGCGTGTCGACCCTTCAACAGTCCAAGTCTATTATCCCTCCATTCGCAACACCGTCTTTATTTATCCATTCTTCTCAGCCTTTCTCGAACCATCTTGGACCATCTCGTATCCCCACTTCTTCCGGTTCCGCCCTCTGCAGATCACCTATGATGAATTTTCTTTCCTGCCGACCCTTCCAAGGCAAAAGCGTGCCGCTAATGGATTTTACAAATCATTCTGAATGATTCGCGTACTTTTACCTATTGTCGCACCTCTCCAAAGGTGTATATCGTTCGACACCTGTTTGCGTTTCTTTTGGGCTCATTGAAGACGCTAATACTCACGTTCATCAATTCCACTTAAGAATGGAAGACGAGAGTCTGACAAATATTAAATTGAATATTTTGTATTACTTATTGCTAAAAAATTAACCCTCCATCCTTGTTTTGGGATGTAACTTCATTATCCACAACAAAGAATGCTTTTAATGACAACACTTTTGTTGATTCTATTCATTTTTTAACAATGATCGGCTGTTCATTGAATTCTTTCTTAGTTCAACTTAGTGCTGTTATTATGGAATGATGGATACCTCCCAAGTCCCTAATTTTCAGATAAAATTTTAGTCATGCCTGATACGATAGTCATTTGAGAGCCGGATTTTTGGCTCTAACATTTGGCATGTTTCAAGGACACGCACATCAAGCTGCAATTAGATTCAACGCTTTGTCTGTAATTGCAACAATAGAGAAAAGCGAGTTTCCGGTGTTGATAAATATTAATTTTTAAGAAGCAAAATGGCGCAGAAACTAAATCGAGACTTGAAAAATATGATGGCGAGTCTGAAACTTCTCTTAGAATTATTTACATCTAGACTCGTAGATGTGTATTTTTCAGCTTTCAAAATACTCCAGTTTTCTTTCTTTCTCCGCTGTTTAGAACCACATTTCCAAGTAAACACCATTTTTCTGCAAATAAAATCTTTTCTGAACCTGATTTATTCTTCTTTCAGCCGACAGATAATAGCAAAGAGAGATGGAATAATTTCGCCATCCTTTGATACATTAATTATTACTCAATGGAAAAATAATACTCATAATTCAGTAGCTCATGGATCTAGTGGATCGTAAAGAAATTTCTTTTATTATATTTCTATTTATATCGCAGTTATCAAATTCTTGCAAATTCGGCACTTTTGTCTTTCACGTTTTACCTGCCTTGTCTTACAAACTTTTTGAGTTTTGGTATTATGTCCAATAGTAAACATTTCTATATTGAATTTTACTTAGTTTCAGATAGTTTAAAAGAGAGTTTTAATATATTGCAGATTATATCAAAATCTGTTTACATATTTTTCCTTTTAAAAGTTTTTTAAAAGTTGTCTATACCTTCACAAGTTTTTCATTTAAGGGGGTCCAGAACACAAAATTCTTCAAATTTTCGAAAAAAGTTTTACTGCGTTAAAAAAATTCTGTGTTATTTTCTGCTTAAAATAACGTTTAAGTCATGTTTCTATATTAATTAGAACAAGAGATGTTAATTTTTTTGTTTGCAACATTCTAATAGCAGTCATTCTTTGTTTAAACCTGTAAATGTGTTTTCAGCAGAAGGGTTTTTTCACCATTTCTCGTCTTTAAATTGTTATAAGTCAAGAACCGTTAAAGATAAATGGCTAAAACTTGTAAAGTTTCTTTTTCAGTTATTTTACTTTAATTTTGATTCAGCAAATTTGAAAAAATATTTACTTTTGAAACTATGATTTTTTTTAAATAAGTTACATCATTTTTTAAAAAAATTTTCTCTGAATATTTTAAATTTTTTTTAATTAATATTTAAAAAAAACGCTGAATCAAAATTAAAACTTCTATTTTTCTGTTTAATTAAATGAAAAAATTTTAAAATTCGACAAATAATATTTGGCGTTATAACGATTTTAAATGACCCCACTTTTTCTAAAACTTTTAAATTTTAAATTTTTTTTAAAAGCTTTATGAGAAATTTCATAATGTGATTCTGTTTAAAAATTTTATGGTTAATCATCACAAAAAAATTCAAAATTTTAACTCAATAAATAAATAAAAATTTAAATGTGTCCCTTAAGTAAAATATTAATTGAAGCATAAAAACTTCTTTTTCTCTTACATTACTCTCTGATTGTTTGATAAGAACTGTACTTTGAAAATTGTTGCATTTCCCTTTAGAAAACTGTGCTTTGTCAGATTGTCCAATATAAAATCTTATTAACTTGTCCATGTTTTAAAAACGTGCTCCGAAAAGGAACTCTTAAAAAGTATTAAATTTAAGATTTCCTCTCTTGAAGTGTATTAAATCTTGGCTTTGACCTCTAGTTTTCTAGGTTGTGAATTTCTGAAGTTGGTATTTTGGTAGAGTTTTTAGGGCTACAATCGTATTTTCTTCTCTTACGGCTCACGGTTAAACGCATTTTATTAAAGCATATTGGAAGTTGGAGAATTTTTTTCTTTTTCTTTTAACTCTCTAAGTTTTTCTCTTAGTTCCTTTTAAGTTTTGTTGTTCGGTTTGGGATTTTTAGGGCTACAGTCATCCTTCCTTTTCCTACATGATATTCAATGGATTTTCAAATGAGCTGATAAAATAATTTGTTGAAAATGTTGTATTTTTCCTTAAAAACAATTTGAGATGAGTGATGCTTTGAAATAAACTGCAATTTGCTGAGTGAAATAAAAACGAAGAGAATAAAATGAATTCACCAAAATAGAAAAACAGTTACCATGCCTTAACTCTTACTTCAGTTGAACTTATTAAACGCCAAAAGACGGCACATTTCTTCGTTCCAAAATAAGCGTCACATTTTACTCTTGAAAAAAATTTGAAATTGTAACACTTCTTTTGAGACAGAGGAAGTATACACAGTACTGCAAGATATATTTAATAGATTTAAAGTTAGAGTGGGGGCCCGACGTAGCCTAGTGGTAGCGCGTTGGGCTTCGGACTGGAGTGCTCGATTCGAATCCCTCTACCCGCTGCCATCAATTGACTTGGTCTTGAATTGTTCTGACCAAGGGGCATAATAAAAATAAATAAATGTTTTTTAAATAAGTAAATACAAGTGACAACATTACAAGCTAACACATGTAGTCACTAGTAACGAGTAAATACTGATCACGTACATTGTGTCATGCAATATGCGTACAATATTTACAAAGCAATAAAGATATTAAATATCATAAAAAGACGTTACATGGGGCTGTTCACATTACATCTGTCAGCGTTAGCGTCACTCACACCAAAATACCTTTAACCAATCGCAGAGCTCAACAACTTCGTGGTTAATCGTGTGGAACTGTTTGATTGGTTAAAGGAATTTCGATACGAATAACGCTGATTCTGAAGGATGCAGTTTGAACAGCCCCATACAGTACAGTTCAGTGTTCATAAACTGCAATAATTTTGGTATTGCAGTATGCTGTAAAACTAAAAAGAACATTCTTTTAATGCCTATTGAATGAAAACTCATGAATTTCAAATCTGGGAAAATGAGGACAACCTCCGTTCACTCCAGTGACACCTCGGCCATTAATCGTAAACAATTTAAGGGTATTACGTAGCATTTCACCATTGTAAATTGTTGGAAGTTTTTAATAACACTAGGAGCTTTGCTTCAAGGCTCGCTACGCTCACTCCTCTGTTATGGCTAATAGCCAGATACATAGGGATAATTCTCGGGCAATGTAACAGCTTCCATCCGTTTACTGTTGTCACCCTTAATGCTAAGGGCGTTTCATCACTGTTGAATTATCAGCTTTAAAATTCAATTAAAAATCGAAAATGTAAGATATAGACTTGAAATGAGGTTTAAATGAATAAGAAAGCTTTCAGCTTCCAGCTGATGTAAACATTTTCTTTGTAAAATAAAAAACTCGAGGAGCATCGATATTACATCCACAAAGGGGGCGATAATTTCTGAAAAACTGTGTTTCATTTTTTGATGAAAATATTAGTCTGTTTTAAAATATTTTTAAACAAATGAGGTCTAGTTTGAAAGAGAAATGTATGTAGTCTTAGACTGTAAAACGATCAAAATTCTACAATCATTTTTTGGCGAGTTATTGTAATCTCAAGATGAAAAGGTCAATATTTTCCCACAAAACATAAAATAAAAAATAAAAAACTTCGACGAAGATGAGACATGTATTACTTTGGTACCCCCCTTTTTATGCATCCATTGGTTGACCCCATACCCCCAGCGGTATCGGAGGATATAGCGTGACAAGCTTTTGACAGCGGCAGCTGGAGTTGCTTTTTTTTAGAACAGAGAGATATATATTTATATAACAATCAGTAAAATGAGGGATCAGAACCATACGACCGTATCCAAATCTTGTTTCTAGAGTAAGAGATCGTTTCAACGGTTCTCCAAATTTTGTTGTTACGGTAAGAGAAGTCTCCTTAAAATCAGTGCATTTTTATCCATTAGGTACACCACTCATAGGTTATCTAGAAGTAATTGTATTTTTGTGCCGTAGTAAAATAAAACTACATAAAGCAGTTTGCATGCGTTTTATACATTAGTCACAGTAGACGCATCAACCTGTAGTCCGTACAAAGTATAAGCTCCTGTTTTCAAACATACACCATATGTTAAGAAAATGCTTTGGATAATCCTTAGGATACCCATCCTTAGGTGTTAAAACTAATGATTTTGAAAGGCTGAATGTTTATATTAACCGCTGTTTTTAAGGCTTTTTGATAATTTTGTTTCAGCCCTTTTGAGATTGATTATTGTAGTTAAATTTGTCGTGACAACTTGCAGACTAATATAGACTGAATATCCTCAGTAAGTCAACTTGTAAGCTGATTAACACATATTCATTTAATTCTCAACTATGTTTAAATATCTCCAGTACTAAATAAATACCAACATATCGTAATAGTTATAAATTACGGTTTCAAAATTCCTTTCTTCAAAACTTTTCGTTTTTGTACAAACTGTAAAATTTTTATTTTAAATCTTAGATTAATTTGCGTTGCGTTTTCTCGAAGTAATATCCCCTTTATTTATCAACTTGGTTTTTAACGAGTGAAACAGGGAGTAACAGACAATACTGTGTAAATTAAATAATTGGAAAATGTAGTACAAACATCTGCGAGGAAAAAACCGTAGATTTTATGAGTTTTCTCAGTCGAAGTGACGAAACAATCTAAAGTCAGCAAGTTTATTTAGTTGAAAATATCAAATAAGGCGTAACAGCTGGTTTATATGTACCGTTTATGTAATTTAGATTATGCAGGGAAACTTTCAAGAAAAGATCATCTGAAGAGTGACATGATTATGACGATCAATGAACTAACTCCGTTTGGAGTAATCTTCAGTCCTGGGCGAGCGAAAATTAGAATTTAAGGACGTAATTTCGAAATATACGTATTTTAAATCTATCTCTTTTTTGCCTCGAAATCAAATTAGTTTATCTGAATCCTCAGAATATTAAAACTTTTTCCCTGATGATCAAACAAATTTTAAAGTGCTGCTAATATTAAGGTAGATTTTTAGTATTGGAATTTCTTTAATCAAATATCTATGTAATGAGGGCTTAGAAATTTCATTTCAGTTGCTTAATACGTTAAAATAACGAGCCAAAAAATGAAAAAACACTGTCAAAATTTTAATTTTGGTTTTAAGCATATTTTAAAATAAATGTATTAAAGGAAAAGGGATTAACAAACATTTAAACGTTTCATATAAAAATGTATGTAGATTTAACAGAATATATCTTTATGATAGTTATTTCGAAATGGAATTAGTCAGTCAAAAGAAAACTGCTTTTGAAAAGGTAGGCAAATACGGTATTTCGCTTAATGAAAGTTTAATATCTTATTTTAATCGGATTAATTAAGGAGAAAAGGCCCACTGGACATGAAGAAGGCAAAAACAAATCAATCATTATACTTTGAGTTAAAAGTAGAGTATACATAAAAAAGTATTTTAACCCCCATTCAAACGAATTATCAGTAATCAATAAAAGTTTCTATAGCTCAAATTAAGATAATTAATCATAGATTTTTCAGGATTTTATATCTCAGAACGTTTTCAGTTATGTAAAGTTATTAATAATTAGATAACACGTATTTTTTAGGTTTTCTTTTAATTTTACGTGTTTTGTGACGCATTAGTTTTACAATTGAAATAATTTATGAAAAAATGAAGTTTTGCATTAGTATAGTCCATTAATCACTGTCGAAATATTCATTTACTCCTTTACAGTTAAATTATATGATACTAATTCATTTTAATTTTTAAAAAGTGTAACAAACTGCAGATTTTATTTACAATTTTTATTGAATATCCCCTCTTGTTGCATAATCATTCTAACATTTGCTCCATGGTAAATGAATAAAGAAAACTTATCATCAGAGTATATTAATTAGTTAGTTAACACTCGTTTACACTTTATTTCGATGAAGTTATATAATACTAATTACTTTAAAATTGAAAAAAGTAAAACCTGTAGCTTTTAGTTATATTTTTCTTTTGATCTTTCCATCTTATTCCCCAATTGTTCAAGAATTTGCTCCAATGTAAATGAATAAGGAAACCTCAGAGTATAATAATTAGGTAGTTAATACTCGTCCACAAGTTAGTTGGGCGAAACATCATGGTAAAACGGCTCGTTGCATTGTCACTTCATGATGTTATCGTGAACAGACATCCTCATTTCAATCCCTTAGATCAAACTTGTAAAAGACGCTTCAAACATGTCATTTACCTTTTATGCTCGTTGTATGGTGTTTTCTTGGTACTGCAACACAGTGTCCAAGCAATGTAATGTTTTAGACAGGGGTCTAAAACAGTTTTTTCTATTCTGCAAGTGCTCCGAAAACCCAGACTGACCTGTCGTTGCTAGATCTTAACCACGAGGAAGATCTGTCTATTACCATTGTACCTGAGGTATTATGAAAAAGTATCATTGTGAAAATTATCTAAGAGGGTAGTTTAACACAAAATTTTGATATTTTAAAAGTTATGAGAAAGGAATCATTTGATATAGAAAAATATACGATGCGAATAAACCTCTATATTTTTCCTTAAAATGATTAGAATCTTGAAGTTCATAAAAAGGCCGCAAACTAAATAATTCAAATTACTGAAACAGGTCTTATTACAAACACTCGTTTCAGTCGAAAAGAGTAAATCAACACAGCAGTTTGAGGCACTTGATCCACTTTAAAACAAGTATTTTTAGTAGTTTCTTACTCAAAACTCCACTATAAACTTCCTAAGTATTTATGGAACACAACAAATTAGATTGACACTTTTTGGTGAGACATTGCTGGCTAACATATTAACGCTTAGCAGTTCACGGCCAATTTCTTCCATCATTTTTAAAACATGGAAGTTCGACCTTTTGGAATCTATTTCTTAAATAATAGGAATTAAGTGTGGCTGAACATTCATCCATTTTATATCAATATATGGCACTGAATCAATTTCACCCTTCAAGCAACAGGAGGAAACAACTTAAAATTTTTCAACAAAATACAAGATGCTTTCTTTATCTCAGGTTTTATGAGCCTCGATTGCTATAACGTATGGATGCAACACCACAATTACGTCATGCATCGTCTTTGCAAATATCACAGTCCCACAACTGTGACTGCATGTTATGTTTTGGTCTCGCCCCAAACCTGCACTGATATTCACGCAATATAAATTTGAAGTTAGTTTTTATCTTAAGATTTAAATCAAACTTATTTTGAAAAAATATAAAAATATATTCGGAAATGTTTTGCCCGTTAGAAATTAAAAACGCATTATAATTAAAAAGAGAAAGAAATCCAAAGAATAATACGTAAGATATTCAAACTATTTTTTTCGGTGAAGAATATATTCTCAAGTTTTAAAGAACTGTAATTATAGATGAAGATTTCTTTAAAGTTTTTTTTCCTACTCAGTTCCATTTTTATTTCAGTACAGTTGTGTTACTGATTTTATTGGAAAATAATTGTGTTCTTCCCATAAATTAAGTTTGTGTAGTCGTTGTTTTTATCTTCGTATTTTCATGCTAGTGTTTGGAAGTATCATCTCTTGGGGAAATTCACTTGTAACGGAATAATTGACATAGCTCTCTGACCATTTGTAATCAAGGTGAATAAAAGCTAATAAAAGGAGAACCTAAGAAAATATATACATGTCAATTGTATCCATCAGCCATGGACTTTAGGTTTCGCCCTTGTTATAGGTTCCTGAACACTACATTACCTATAAGAGGTAAATCTCTGCACCTCTAATCAGGGTTTGTTCAGTGTAATTTTTCATATTCAAACATTTCTAGGGTTCTATTTCTTATTTACCCTGTGAATCCTCTAACGGTCCAGGCACACTATAAAGTAATAGGCATAAATATAAATAATTCCTTTATTTTCTACGTAGAGGTAGACTAACATAGACCGACTTGGGGCCTCAAATAATAACACAAGAGTACCGCAACTTGCGGTACTAAGAAACTGAACTTTAAAGTCGTAATGAACCCTTTCAGGCAGAATATACGTTCACTAACAATACCCGTAACCATCGGGCTCTGAAATAACTATCGAAATCGTGCAGCCACCTAGGCTAAATACTAATACGTGCTCTATCAGTTAAATACCGCTATCACCTTCAATCTAACTTTTCTCGACTCTTTCGTATCTCTACTAATAGCGTAACGCACTACCGTACAAATCTCCACTCCCTTCTTGGGCTCTTGCCAACTCAGCGTGCGTCACTTAAATAGACCAGACACCTGCTCCGAACTCACTTCGACTGGCCTGCACTGCGCAGCTACCAGAAATTTGCATCTGAGCAACACGCGAACCCTACACATTGTAAATTTTATATTGCAATTTTCATAAGAATCTAGATCTTTCCTATGTGAGCTAGACTGGCTGCACCATGTTCGTCAAAGTCCATTGTCTACGTCCATTAACAAACGGGTATTTTTAATTAGTGAAAGGCATTCTTAATTTCAAACATTCACAGATAATGAACAGTAATTATCGTATTCATCATTTCAGCTTTAATTCTTAAATCGAGCAAGAGAAGAATTTTATTAACACCCTTTCTAGTTTTTAGTCGCCCCCCAAACCCCCGAAAAATTTTATTACGTTGTTTAAGATTTATAAAAGCAGATTGTTTAAAACAATTCTTCGTGGGTAGCCAGATTTAAAAGGAAAATGTGTCTGTATAATTTATGTTGTATGTTCTCGATTTTTATTTTACTATTTCCCTATAGGATTGTTTAAATTGAAACCTATACTGAAACTATTATTAAACCTATAGTTTCGCAATAGGTTTTAATTTTTTCAAAATAATTTGATATCATTGCTTTATTTGTACGTGCAAGATACTCTTTTCCTTTAATAAACTAGAGTGAGGGCATTGTTGTTGGTTTTTAGTTGTTCCTTTTTAGTCGCCTTTTCTTACTTTTTATTTATTTCTTCTACAAGAAAATATTCTGCGATCTCAAAAGAATTTTATATTATTGATGATACTTTTGCCGTACTTTGGGAATACAGTTATAAACTTCTCAACTTTTCCTAGTTCTCCCTTCACATTTTTCAAACTTTATTATTTTTTTTTCAAGAATTTGCTCAAGTTTTTACTTGTATTGTTTTCATTTCGTGGTTGTCTGAGTCTTTTTTTCTTGTGATTTATGCTGTTTTTTTACATCGAAATTTTTTGGCTGCTTATAAACTTTTTCAAACTGATATAAAAGAATCTGTTCAAGTATATGTAATTCTTTATTCCCTCTACTCTTCTAGTCACTTCATACACGTGTTTCAGGTTACTGGAGATCCGACGTTTAGTGACGACATACGAATAACTCTTTTCATTATTCTTTGGTTTTATCTTCTATCTTGTTTATGATAATTGTGACATTATTCCTTATTTTTATTCCTTATTTGCCATCAGGATCTGATGTTTAAATTGAGGATTTTTTTTAGTGACACGAGGGATTCGTTTCTTTGAAAGCCATCTAGGGTCAGAGGTAGCCTAGGGGTAGCGCGTTGGGTTTCGGGTTCTTGGTGCTCAGGCGAACGCCATTAAATACCTACGTCTCTGGGCCGGGTATGTACACTTTAAATCCGGAAACCTTTCACGAGGTCAGTGACACGAAAGAAGGTGAGAGCCCTCTATATGTCTCCCGTAGGGTCGCTTGGTCAAATCCAAGGTGACTGTCATAGGGACATGACAATAAGTCGATACCGGGTACAAGAAAGTTGGAGAGTTACAGGGCGAATTAAATTAATTGCACAAGATAAGAAATAAGGATTGAAAAGGAACACGAAGACTAGCAATAAAAGAGGAGATGCGTGGAAAATCGACAATGGACTGAAATTACAGCAGACAGAGAAGATTGGGCATGGAGAAAATAAGATTATAGATAAAAAGTTAAGATGAGAAGAGAAAAAGAAAGCGGTGAAGTAAAGAATAAGATTCGAAACGGAGGGGATGACAAAAGGGAATTAATGATAGCTAATAAAAGAGTGTGAAGCGCGTAGAAGGAACATTAGCTAAGCGTGTGAAAAAAATCAAGGAATAAGGGGATTTTTTATAAGCCACGCCTACGCTGTGGATTGGCGAGAAGGGATAGAGAAGAGGCGACCACAAACCAATAAATAAGATGAGATGGGGAGAATTTAGCCAATGAGAGATTTGAAGAGGTGTGCCTAAAAGTAAGAATGGATACAAGTAAGGAGAAAAATATGATTTGAGAGTTAAGTTCAAACAGTCAGTTGAGAAATGAGTTTTGATGCGTAGACATTCTCAATGAGACACAGTAGAGCACGCAAGTCTGCATGCTGGAACTTTTTTGCGATATCAGGGTCGACTAGAGAGAAGAGCTCCTATGAAGTATCATAGTAAATAATAGAGCTGCAAAAAGATGACTTGAAGCGTGAGAGGATATTAAGCAGAAGCGCTACTGATATAAAGCGCTATTCCGTTATTTGATATAAAGCGCTAGTCGAGCCGATGAACCTTGCATCCAGTTTCGAGTGCCCATAACGCCCGACGACCAAGAAATCCTAAGCCCGATGACCAAGGAGTCCTGTGCTATAGTGCGAGTGATCGTGACAACAATATAATGAGAAAGCTTCGCATCCAGGGCCCAAATGCCCAGATCTACAGATAGCGAAGAATCCAGCGTCCCGTACCCTATGTCCACAACAAAGTATTATTCAACGATCGTCAGCGAAGGTTCAGTTTTTTTCCCTTTCATGACCGAAATCATTGCTTCTCATATGCGTGACATTTAAAGCACGTGATAACATAGAGCGCGATAGAGAATATATATATATATATATATATATATATATATATATATATATATATATATATATATATCTACAGGGTGTCGCAAAACGACCGCATAAACTCTGCACAGCTAGATTCCTCATTGGGAGTACATACAAACTGCCCAAAGAAGCGTTCCTGTACGATCCATAGTTTACGAGAAAAATACGAAAAACAAAGTATGACGTCACTGCCAGTGCAAGAAAGAACACTTGAACATATCAACAGCATGCACAATTTAAAGCAGATATTCAAAGTGTCCGCCGTGCATGTCGAGGCAGGCTTGAGCACGCCGTGGAATGGCTGTCATAACACGTTGCAGCATCGCGGGGTCCACCGAAGTACAAGCAGCATGCAGACGAGAAACTAAGTGCATTTGTGTTGTCACTACGTCTCGATACACCAGTTCCTTTTGATGGCCCCATAGGAAACAATCCAACGGTGTAAGATCTGGTGAACGTGGCGGCCATAGAACCGGACCCCCACGTCCGATCCAGCGGTCGGGGTATTCCATATCCAGCCAACCACGTACAGGAGCACAGAATTGCGCCGGAGCCCCATCATTCTGGAACCCTGTATTGCCGCTAATGGTATGTCATCGAGGAACTCGGTTAAGACCTCATTGAGAAACACCAAGTACGACTGTCCCGAGAGCCGTTCAGGCAACAGATATGGTCCAAGCAGGCGATCCCCGAGTATGCCGGCCCACACGTTAAGAGACCAACGTTCCTGATGTTTCTGCGGCCGGATTGCATGTGAATTGACCTGGGACCACATATGGCTGTTGTGATGGTTGAATACCATCACGAGTGAAACATGATTCATCAGTCCACAGGATATGTGCAATGAAACCATTATCTGTGTTCTGCAGCTGCAACAGCCATTCACAGAAGGCCACGCGTTTCTGAAAGTCATCTGGTTTCAGACCTTGCACGGTTGTGTACCGAAATGGGTGTAGCCTCTCAGACCGTAAAAGCCTGTGCACAGTACTTTTACTCGAAGTCATCTCACGAGCTGATGCGCGTGTGCTTACCTCGGGCGTCTCTTCTACCCGCTGCAGTATTGCATCCGCCTGTGCTACCGTCAGGCCGCTCCGCGGTCTTCCAGTATCGTGAAGATTGGCTGTTGGCAAGACGCTTCCCGTATTTCGCAGTATGTCGTCCAGCCTACGGATGACGTTGACATCGGGAGGACAGCGGGACGGATATCGACGGGCATACTCCCTAGCAGTTCGTAAGGCATTTCCATTACATCGGCCGTACATCAAGTACATGTCGCAGTAGTCACGAACGGAGTACATGGCCACCATACGAAGACTACCGGTAGCTGAAGATGCAGCCTTTTAAATACCAGTGCAACGGCGGCTTAACGTCATTCCATGGCACGCGCGTATGCATGACGCGATATGCGCGGCGAACGTTTTAAACGTTATCGTCTGGAAAGATATGCAAATATTATTGTTGATATGTCCAATAAAGTGTTTTTTTCTTGCAGCGGCAGTGACGTCACACTTTGTTTTTCGTATTTTTCTAGTAAACTATGGATCGTACAGGAATGCTTCTTTGGGAAGTTTTTATGTACTCCCAACGAGGAATATAGCTGTGCAGAGTTTATGCGGTCCTTTTGGAACACCCTGTATATATGTATGTAAATATGATATATATATATACACACATATATATAATGTATATATATATATATATATATATATATATATATATATATATATATATATATATATATATATATATATATATATATATATATATATATATATATATATCATATATACATACACATATATATATACACTGCTGGCCACTGTAAATGAAACACCCTGAAGAAAACATGCAAATAACATGAAATTTACAACATGCATTAGCGGAGGTGAGATATGCAAATGATTAGAATTTCAGTGCAGACGCACATCACGAGCGCCTGTGGCGCCACTTCAAAGCGCTATTTAAGGCTTGGAGATTTCGACGATTTCAAGTTCGGCAATTGTGTTTTTCTTGTGGTTTTAAAAAAAATGATCAATTATGCCTCGTCGAAAACAGCGATCATCTTTTGATCAAGTATCCGAGTTCGACAGAGGAAGGATAGTGGCCTACCGAGATTGTGGATTATCTTTCAGGGAAATCGGTAGTCGTGTTGGACGAAACCAAACAATTGTAATGCGGATATGTGATCGTTGGATGCAGAAGGGTACGACGGACCGGCGTGTTCGATCGCATCCACCTCAGCGCACCACTTCACGTGATGACAGGCAAATTGTGCGCATGGCAGTGACGGATCGCTCAGTCACATCACGAACCATAGCACAGCACATGCAGTCTGTAATGCATCCTCCAGTGTCTGCGCGTACCATTCGACGCCGTTTACAGCAGCGTGGTCTGTCCACAAGACGTCCATTGCTTTGCCTACCCTTGACGCAGAACCAGAGACGTCTCCGCCGCCAATGGTGCGATGACAGAAGGATGTGGACGGCAGAATGAAATGAAATTGTCTTTACTGACGAGTCACGCTTCTGTCTGCAACACCACGATCGTCGCATTCGAGTCTGGAGACACCGTGAAGAGAGGATGCTGAACAGCTGCGTTATGCACCGCTACGCTGGTCCTGCACCGGGTATTATGGTATGAGGCGGTATTGGATATCACTCTCGCACACCTCTAGTACGAATTGCCGGTACTTTAAACAGCCAGCGCTACATCTCCGAGGTGTTGGAGCCAGTTGTCCTTCCTTACCTTCAGGGCTTGCCCACAGCCATATTTCAACAGGATAATGCACGGCCACACGTGGCACGCATTGTCCAACGGTTCTTCGTCAATCGCCAGATTGAATTGCTTCCCTGGCCGCCTCGCTCTCCGGATCTTTCGCCGATAGAAAACATGTGGTCCATGGTTGCTCTACGATTGACCCAGATTCCATTCCCAGCTGCCACAGCAGATCAACTTTGGCAACGTGTGGAAGCTGCTCGGTCTGCTGTACCCCAAGAACTCATCCAAAGTCTCTTTGAATCAATACCGAGGCGTGTGGCAGCGGTGATCTCCAACAATGGCGGCTACTCTGGCTACTGATTTTGGTAGGAACCACACTTCACGGAAGTCTATAAATTTAATCATTTGATACTTGGTCAACATGTTATCTACAAAATAAATTTTGTTGTGATATCTCTTGTCTTTCTTGATGTTGCAATTTGGGTGGCTAGCTGTGTATATATACATATATATATATATATATATATATATATATATATATATATATATATATATATATATATATATATATATATATATGTATATATATATATATATATATATATATATATTATACATACATATATATATATACATATATATGTGTGTGTGAGTGTGTGCATGCATGCAAGTTCATGACCGAAGTTTGAGGGATCATATACGATAAGTCGTAAAACGAGGTTACAGTATAACGTATCATGGTTTGAATATGAATTAATACTAATTATTGATTGAGGATGTATAATGATTTGAATATGAATTAGTGTTAATTATTGATTAAGAATGTATTATGAGTTAAATATGTGTCAGTGCAAATTGTTGATTAGGGATAATGGACGAATTATAGTAAGTTAATCATGATGACGTCAACTTAAAGTGTAAGGTTCAGTGAGATAAAATGTGTAATTTATGTGTTATTTCGATTCAATATAACAAGATATCATTTTACACCAGAGTGATTTCTGTATGATCGGTCACAACAACATTTTAAGAAGGTGCATTTATTAAGCAATGTACTAAGCTCGTGTACACCTACATAATGGTGCTATTATATTAAATCTAAACCACTTATATTATTTATGGTGTCATTGTTAAAATGTACTAAAAGTACTAGCCACTCTACAAAAACTGTCGCAGTAACACCAGGGGGTAATGTTGACTCGCCTGTATGGTGGTGTCAAATAAGAAGTAGTGAACAATTTCAGCGGTATATTGTGAAAATATATCAAGTGCCTCCACATTAAAAAAAAATGGAAGCCATCAGTATAAAGTGGGTGGCCATCGTCGGTTAGGTTATCAGGCAATCTAATAGCCTTAACCGATGACATCTGAGACTCGTGGTTTTGATAAATCATCGCTAAGCACTGAAGTAGTAAAAATAACATGACTATTACTGTGACCATAAAAACATAATGGTTACATAATGATTACTCATTAGTATAATTTGTAGTGTACCTTTGAATCTTGTTTTCGCTTTGAGCCAATTGATTGCACCAAACCAAGTTGTCTCACGGAAAACTGTACTTTTCATAAGTCCTTTGAATATTTGTAGATTTATTACGAAATGCCAGAAAGTGGTGAGAAACACGCACAGACTTGTGTAACTTGACTTCAAAGATTGATTTTTCATATTTATTACTCCTTAAGGCTGCTATGTACTAACCCCATTGGATTCACTCACCCCAAAGTTAACCTATGGAGAAAATTTGTCCACGGATTGCCGACTTGGATTCAAAGATTTTTTTTTTAATTGTACTCCGTCATAGAGAAAGAAATTTTACATTTGTGTACAGTTTTCGTTTTCTTTAAAAAATGCAATTAATATTTTAAAATTTAAATTATTCGGGGAAAAATCTGGTATAGTGTGTTTTAAACGCTTATAAATTCCTTCGGTGGACGAAATTTATAAAATGAATCCTGTAGCGCTTTGCAGAAAAGTTCAGGTTATCTGACAATACCAATTTTATTTGATTATCAGCATTTATGTACCTGTAAATAGTGGACAAAAATATATTTTAAATAAAAAATTTGGGGACAGCGCTCAACCCCCTATAGAGAGAGAGCCATTACAATCCCTCAAAATGTCAATCCTAAGGGGGGTGGAATTCTCGAACTGTCAACTGGACTCCTCCCACCACAAGAGTCTGCAAGAAGAGTAAAAGGGAAATACGATTTTTTTCTTAGTACATAGCAGCCTTAAACTCAAATGCGACTTCTGTGCTTTGAAGTAAATGTTCTAGGATTTGATTGTTTTTTGTAAATAACATCTTCAAACTTTAAACTTGTCTATTCTACTAAATCTGGTATAATTTTATAGTAATTTTCCCACGCAAAAAACTCGTCTCTCATGCTACATAAACATTTTGGTCAGAAAATAATTGGACGTTTTTCCTAAGGATATTTAATGTCGGCAAGTTTTAAATGTTAAAACTTTCTATAGGTGCTTGAAAGACTTTAGCTGTCTACAACATAGCGAAAATTTATTATCTTGATTAGAAACTTGGATTAAGATTTTCAAAGTACCATTAATAAATTCTAAATCTTTACGAAAACTAGTTTCAAGAAACATGTTAAATGAAATTGTTTCACAATACCAGTTTCTTCAGTGTGCCCGCTTGTTAAGTAATCTTGTTGAATTTAGTCTAGTCAATTTCTCAAGCCACTAGACAGTTTGGATAAATGGACCAGGAAACCAAGTAAGAGTAACAAAAAATAATTTAGAGTCATTCATTTAGCATAAATAACAAGACAGTATATATCAGTATATATTTAAATATAAGTTATGCTCACACCATAACAAGCTATGGAAAAGATATATTTGTAATTTTATATTAACAAATTCAAATATTTAAAGTTCCTTAGTATTTACTAGTGTAAATTTTCAAAGGCAGGAATTATAGTTTCAGTTTATATTTTTTAAATCTTCCTTTAATGTATTTTTAGCAGATTATCCAAAACAGTAATCTGTTTTAAGAAAATTAAGTTACTTAAATAAATCATGCTAAATAGTATAAGATCTATTATGCAAAGATCTCTGTAACCATGTAAGTCCCAAGTTCTATTACGCACAACGGGAATAATATAGAAATAAAACTTCCCTAAGATCGGTAATTGACAGTAACCATAGCTCGCATTTTACTAACAGCAATCAAATTAAAGTGGCATAGCATTTCATACTTTATTGCTAATACGAAATTACTTCTGATTCTACTTATATGAAACTTGTGAAAGACGATAAGTAAGAAATAACAGGTTCTTAAAAGCCAAAGTTGAAATTAAACATTAAAAACTCTTCAGACTTACGGGCATTGCAAACAAGACAATTTTGACATTATACGAGAACGTGAACCTGAAAAGCACATTTTTTAGACTTGTCAGACTACTCAATGCAGAAATTGATTGGGTTTTTTTTTATATCTATCGAAAGTTTCAAGAAACTGTTATTTGCTAATTCAGCTACTGATAGATAAAATTTTTCTTTATGGATTGCTTTCAAGAAAGTCATTAAAACGCTGCTGTGATTTTGATATTTTTAAGTTTACCATCTGCATTTCTCACCTCTTTTCTGGATTGACTCTCTTTTTTTTTGTCACTTGCAACTCTCTTTCAAAGACTTCGCTATTTTCAATTATGGTCCAGCTCAAGCAGCACTCTTCTTGTCTCCTTAAAATCTCCCACACTTCTGGGTAAAGTTACTGACCACAAGTATCAACCATCCCTCCAATTCCACAACAGTGCAATCACCTTCAAAACCATCGATGGATATCTTTTCGCACGTCTTTGAAAGAATCTCACTACAAGTGTTAATGTACATTTCAAAGATAGGACTCTCTAAGAAAGACATATAAATTAAAACACAAATGTATAAGTCGGGAATGGTATACGAAATAAAAGTCTTCTAGCTAACTAACTAACACACACACACACACACACACACACATATATATATATATATATATATATATATATATATATATATATATATATAATATATATATATATATATATATATATATATATATTATATTATATATATTTATATATATATATATATTATATAATATATATATATATATATATATATATATATATATATATATATTTATACAGTGGAATCTCGATCGATCGTCTTCGGATCCATCGTTTTTCCGTACGTTTCGTTCATTTTATCCAGTCCCAACGATCATATTGCTTTGTCATGTTTCCGCATCTATCGTTTTCTCGCATTTATCATTCATTTCAATCGGTCCCTTGAAAAACGATAGATCGAGATTCCACTGTATATATATATATATATATATATATATATATATATATATATATACAGGGTGATTTTTATTAAACTGACACTACTCAGAGCTATCTGAAGCGTGATCTATCAGCCGGAATTCCACCAAAACTCATAGAGGGACTAAGGACGAAATGGGAAAGAGTTTTCGGGAAAAATAAAAATTAGTTCCAAAAGTAGTCGATAGGGGGAGATATGGAGCTGTTATTTGTCAGCGCACCCGAGAACTTGCATGAAATGCAAGTAATAGATCAAAATGCAAATTCATGAATGACTACATAGTCGACAGCAGCGCCAGTATTTTGGGCTATAAAGATCGGTGCGGCATCTATTGCGCCATCGCTTTACGGAAGGAAGGATCCTCAGTCGCTTTTTTCGACTTGCATGGCCACCTCGATGCCTGCACCTAACCCATGTGACTTCTTTCTAAGGGATTATTTAAATTCAAAGGTGTATCTTGGTGGAACCTCGAACTTGGCGGTCCTAAAGGCCAACATATCACATACTGTGATGAACATTTCTGATGACATGTTACGCTCGGCCGTTGGGAACGTAGTGTTCAGTATGCAATGTGTCATCCACCGGAACGGTGGTCACATTGAAGGTGGGAGAAGCGAATTTGCTGCATAAAGCGGTGTTACAGTGAAATTTCTTTGTTATTAATTTGTCTGCTTATTACAATTATTTCGGTATCCACCCCTTATCTTTATAATCCGAAATACTGGCTCTGCTGTCGACTACGCAGTCGGGAATTTGTATTTTGATGCTTTGATAGAGTTTTGTGCAAATTCTCCAATAGCAGCTCTCTCTCTCTCTCTCTATTTATATATATATATATATATATATATATATATATATATATATATATATAGAGAGAGAGAGAGAGAGATGAATAGATGATAGATAGATGATAGATAGATGATAGATGATAGATAGATAGATGATAGATGATAGATGATAGATATATGATAGATAGATAGATGATAGATGATAGATAGATAGATAGATAGATGATAGATAGATAGATGATAGATGATAGATGATAGATATATGATAGATAGATAGATGATAGATGATAGATAGATAGATAGATAGATGATAGATAGATAGATGATAGATGATAGATGATAGATAGATAGATAGGGGAAGCGGAGGCCGCCGATCTTATGTTGCTTTTTAAAGGTCTGTATCAAAATTCAGAGATGCAGGCAGGAAGAATTCATGCTTTCTTTAAATTCAAGAGAATGAAGGATGAATTCAGGGAGAATTCATACTGAATCTTTAACCCTTTGACGCGCACAATATTATTTTTGTAAATTTCAAACTAAAAAACTCTAAAAATTGAATGTCCTGATCCCTGAGACAAATAATATATGAATAAAAAAAAATCTACATTCTCCCATTCATGTGTGGGTGGTGGTCGCGCAGCGCAACCAGCGCGCGTCTAGGTCTTTGAAACTTAGCTGTGTTAGAAGGGGAAAAAAACTTACCTCGTTTCGTGAGCGTTTCCAATGAATGACGATAAATGTAAACTTCTTAGATAATTTGTATTTAAAAATGCAGTATATATATTTTAACATTATTTTACAAAATTAAAATAAAAAAAAGTTAAAAAAATAAACATTCGTACAATTTCTGTATAGTAGAAAAAACATCGGTAAAATTTTAAAACATTTCAAAGAACAAAGAGTTATTTCTTATGAAATTGTTCAAAGCATGTTTTGTCTTTTTGATACATGCATAAACCTACATTGCATGTTTCACACATAAATCTTGTTCTGTGGGGTTTTTCCCTTGTGCTACAAAATGCGCACCGCCGTGGTTTACATTTTATTGGCATATGGTCGGCATTTTTCAATCTTTTTGGGTCTGGAACATGAGGTTTGTGGCTTTTTATGCAAACAGGGCTTGATAGTTTTCTTTTGGGAACAGGTCCTTTATTTCCCATTGTAATCAAACTGCTGATGATATCCATTCTGAAAGACTTAAGAGTTAAGTTTGGATCACATTCTGGAAGCATTCGATATATAATGAAGAAATTCACAATTGTGACATCAACAAAATGAAAAAAAATGCGATGCCACCATTTCTTACTCTTTCTATCAATTTCATATAAGCTTTTCAGTTGATCGAAATAGTCCACATACCCCATATTTTTGTTATAATCCTTTATGGCTTGTGGACACTGTACCTGGACTTTTTGTCCATTTTTTTCTTTCCTTTCTACAGTGGATGGAATAACGGGATCAGCTAGGCTGGACAAAATTGATACACATCTTTTATCTTTCCACTTTAGGCAAGTTATGTGGTCCTCACTAACTGCCCAGTCAAAATCCCCCCGTTTTAATTTTTTATCTTCCATCAATGTTTTGGGAAGATTTTTTCTTTTCATGTTTACTGTTCCACAACAAAATACATTTTTTGTTTCTAAATATTGGAAAAGTTCATAAGATGTAAAATAATTGTCCATGTACACCCTATGGTTTTTACCATACAAGGGCTCACATAGCATTTTTACTATTCTTTCCCCTAAATTTTTTTCGGCTTCCTGGGTTTTACCGATATAAATGTCAAATTGACAAGCATAGCCACTTTGGTCGCACCGCATCCACACCTTATACCCGCGTTTTATGGGTTTTTTGGGCATATATTGTTTTAGGGAGCTTCTCCCTTTGAAACGAATCATCGACTCGTCAATCGACTGGTTTTTTCCTGGTCTAAACAGACTACTAAATTTCTCAGACAAATGAGTTAGTAGAGGCCGAAGTTTATAAAGTTTATCAAAATTTTTGTCCTCTCTTTTTGGCATCAAGCTGTTGTCATTCAAGTGTAAATTTCCTAATAACCAAGTGAACTTTCTTACTGCCATTTGCTTCGACACATAAGAATCGTGGAGAATTTCGTTGGTGGACCAAAAATCACGATAGCTTGGGAGCTTTTTTATTCCCATGAGAATATTTATCCCAATGAAAGTCATCATGTCCTGAAGATTTATAGGCGAAAACGGCTTACCTCTTTGGGTTGCATATAAATTAGTTTCAAAAACTAATTTCTCCATAAATTCAACAGTAAAGAAAGACATAAATATACTAATGGGTGTTATATCCTCCATTAGTGAAATCTCTTCAACTGGGCCATATTCCTCAGAAAATTCGGGAATCGATTTATTCAATGTCTTTCTGTTATTCCACGTTACTTGGGTAACTCTGGAGGGGCCCGGTAAATTTGCATCTATTTCATCTTCATTTTCTGATTCATCATCACTTTCAGCCTCAAGAATATCATTAGTAGGTAATAAAGGCACATTTTCTTCTATTTCACTATCATCATCCGAGATTACTGATTCTGGATCTGAAGGAAGTTCTTCAAACAAAGCCAATGCCTCAGCTATTCCGAGCCCTTTGCGAGACATTTGAATGTCAACAATAGAAAAATAATTACAAAATACTAAAATATATTCTTATTGATTATTTTAAATTTAAATAAAACTTTTACGATAATACTATTTTCAAGAAAAAATACAATGTATTTAAAACACAAAATAACGGAAAACGGAAATTTTCTACTATATACAAATTTCCGTACTAGCCTGGGAGTAAACGTAAGGTTCGACGCACAGAAAAGCACAAACTGAAAAGTGCTAAACGAGAAACACTAAAAACGCATGTTCTCTGAGGATATAAAGGGCACGTGTTGTGGATAAAATGCACGTATTTATAAAGTGCACCTGTTGATAAAGAAAACCTGTTGTTGTGTGCCTGTGCACGTGAAAGACCCCTTTTCTCTCTCAAACGATCTTTTCCAGTAACAATAGTATTAAACAATAGTATCCCCTTGTATTGAAAACCGGAGAACGTCGGCTGTGTTTATTTAGCCTGGTATTCACATGACAATGTCGTAGGTGCGTGGTGGTTGCAGGGCGCGACCACAGACAATTTCCCTAAAAAAAGGAACGTGTTTTACGTATCTGGTTCAAATAAATGCTATTTTTTTATTGTTTGTGATAGACATGATGGTGTAGGATAAATAATTTCTGAAATTTAAGATTGTTTGTATGGATAAAAAGAGGTTATTTTGGGTCATTAAAAATGACCTTTAAATAACTGCATATTGGAAGGAATAAGAGCTCAAAATTTATGATTTTGCTATATGTTAGTCTTATTTAGAAGTAAAAGATAAGTAATCAACAAGTTTTAACTGAAAAATCGCGGAAAAAATTGAGAAAAAAAAATCGAAAATTTGTGGTTTCGCGGCGCGACCACCACGCGTCAAAGGGATGGTGCCGAAATTAATCAAGATGCTCCCGAACCGTTACAAAGAGGTCATAAGGTATTGCTTGATAATTTTTTGTTTAGGTTTTTATTAGATTTTGTTAGGTTTCCATCCGGCATAATGTCTTCGTGAAAACCTTGCTCAAACGGGTACGCGATACAAAAGTGCGGTCATCAGATCATGTTAATCAAGAAAGATGAATGGGGGGGAGGGGGCGAAGTCTTTGCTAATAAAATGGAGAGTCCTGACTCAAAAAACCTTTACTAATGGCAATATATAAAGTGATCAATTGTCTTCACCACTGGATTAAGCAAAGAGTTAAGATTTTATTAAGACAGTTTAGTGTTGCGGGTAGAGAAAGCTCTGTGGCATTTTTCTGTTAGAACATTTCAATAGTTTCTGGTTTTTACGTTCATATTTTGTCACAAATTTTCAGTTTCACATTGAGCTACTGACAATCAGTAAAGAGCTGTCATCCAAAAATATGCTGTTTACATCACTAAATGAACCTAGATGTTTCCAGAAACAATGGTGAAATGATTTAAGGGGGCAGTGGACTTTCAAAATTGTAAAATTTGTCCAAAAATTCAATTTTTTAATTTTATTGAATTGTGAAACTACGGACGAGTAGGAATGTGCTGCAAAAAGAATTATTTCTGTGATTACTTTCCTAGTTATAGGCATTTGTATTTAATTTAGATATTATATCTGGTTACTAATAGCAATAACTTTAAATCTGCTTTTCTCAAAATAAAAATTTGCATGTCATACGAATATTCAAACTGCTCCAGGTGCATTTCTAATTATCGTATTGATTTGAAATTTAAGTTTTATATACTTAACTGTATATTAAATAAATCTTATTCAAAAAAATTATACTTCGTTACTCAGAATTTCTAAATTTTGTACTTGAAAAGATCATTTATAGGTATTTTGCGTAATAAAAAAGGTGTTTTCACTATTATTATTTTTTTCTCTTTATATTTTTAATGAATGCTTAAAATAAGCAATAAGTTCCATTGTTAGTTCTATAAGGTATCCTGTAAATAAAAATTACCATATTATATGCAAAAGAAATGCGCATGTAAAATTTTTAATTAGGCCAATTTTTTATATAATTAATAATTCATAATTCATAAATTATTAATATTTCATCTTTAAATTTTAACCACTTTTACATACGTATGGTACTAATCACATATTCAAATTTCAAGCAAATCCATTCAAAACAAAAAAGTTAGGTTTGAAGGTCCACTGTCCCTTTAAGTGAAGATTGAAGCAAAAACGAAGAGAAAATAATTTTCAGCTAGTTCTCATCGGTCTTTCTAAGAGCAAAAAATTACAGTTAAAAATCGTTTTTTCACCTAATGAGAGTAAAAAAAAATTAACGCTTCTTCTAGGCTTCGGAAGGCAGTGCGCATTGGCTAAACCCATCATTTGCTACTCATTATCTTTCTTGCATTTTTTGCACCCTTTTAATCTTTTTACATGAAAAAAAACTTGGTTTTACTAATTCTTCTGTTTGAGTTATTTTGGCATATTACCGAAGAACCTTTGAAAGTCATCAAGTAACATAGATAAGTAGGATGTTAAGATTTCCTTAAACTGAACTCTGAAGCAAAAATAAATGGCTGGGTCTTCATTACTTATTTATCACGGACTTAAGGCTTCTGTGAACTAACCCTATTGGATTCGCTCACCTCAATGTTAACCTATGGAGAAAATGTGTCCAAGGATTGCCGACTTGGATTTAAAGATTTTTTTTTAATCGTACTCCTTAATAGAGAACGAAATTTTACACCTTTGGGCATTTTTCGTTTTTTCTGTATTTAAATAATATTTTAAATTTTAAATTATTCGTGGAAAAAAATATGGTATGGTGTGTTTTAAACGCTATAATTCATTAATTCCTTTGGTGGACGAAATTTATAAAATGATCCTATTGCAGGTAACAGGTGCAGATAAATTCTAGCTATGAGAAAATACCATTTTTGTTGGATTATCAGCATTTACGTAGCTGTAAATAGTAGACACGTTTTCTACATAGGTTAAAATTAAGGTGATTTAAAGATTTTTTTTTAAATTGTGCTCCGTTATAGAGAAAGAAATTTTACACCTTGGGGCATTTTTTGAGTTTTTTTTTAATGCGAAAAATATTTTAAAATTTAAATTATTCTTGGAAAAGATATGGTATAGTGTGTTTTAAATGCTATAATTCCTTAATTCCTTTGTTGGATGAAATTTATAAAATGAATGCTCTTACAGATAAGAGGAGCAGATAAGTTCTAGCTATCAGAAAATACCATTTTTGTTGGTTTATCAGCATTTACGTAGCTGTAAATAGTAGATACATTTTCTCCATAGGTTAAAATTGAGGTGATTTAAAGATTTTTTAAAAAATTGTACTTCGTAATAGAGAAAAGATTTTTACACTTTGGGGCATTTTTCGTTTAAAAAAATGCAAATAATCTTTTAAAATTTAAATTATTCGGGGGAAAAATCTCGCATAGCGTGTTTTAAACGTCCATAAATTCCTTTTGTGGACGAAATTTATAAAAAGAATCCTGTTTCAGGGTGCAAAAAAGTTCAGGCTATCTGAAAATACTATTTTTTATCAGATTATCAGCATTTATGTAGCTGTAAATAGAAGACAAATTTTCTCCATAGGTTAACATTGAGGTGGGCGAATCCAATAGGGTTAGTACACAGCAGCTTTAACAAAGAGACTAACAAACTCACTGAATATTATTACATATTAGGTTTAAAATATATCTCAAAATTAACTAGCATTTAAATTACGAATAAAAACAAATTTTATTAATTAAAGTTCATAATGGGCTAGATATTTTTCATAACATTCCACGCGAAACACAAATTTCATTGCAATCGCATTCCATCATAACCGGGCCTAAACCCGGGAGTATTTGCAACTTCATGCAAATTCTCTGTCATAATCCGAAGAAAATAATTTGTGTCGATCTCATTTCTTAATATATCAGCGAAAGCCATCTAAATTCCATTTTAAGAAACGTCAGTGTTACGTCTCATTATGGTTTTCGATTACAGAGCTGTCAAATAATTCCTTCCATTACTCGTGTTGATATCGAGATATCGATTTCGTATTGAGTGCTCGGTCAGATGAAAAGAGAAATTTCGAGAATTGAAACTGAACAACGTCTATTTATTATTTTGAGTAATTATGCCTAACAAAGATTTCATTTTGAAGAGAGATGGTGGGAAAAAGTAATAAATTCATCTTATCTTACTGGAGACCTTTCTGTGACCTTACTTCCTAATAAAATAATATAAAGCAAAGTCAGTAGCAGGAGGAATAAAATAAAGTTTCTTTAACCGAACTTTTACAAAACTTTCAATTTTCTCGAGAGAATGATCTTAAATTTTAACGAGGATAGAAGCAAAAGTTTCATCATCTCTTTGCAATTTTTTTTTTCAAAACCTTATTTTATAAATAATGTAGAGGGCATTAAAATGATAAATAAGTACTTTATTGTACTTTATAAGTACTTTATTTTCTGAGAAAAAATTCTGAAAATCTGATTTCGGGGGCCAAGAATGTCGGAGCCATTAAAATGTCGGATGTGTTTTTGCGAGGAGAAATAAGTGTCTACTTTTAGCCCTGTTAAGATTTTCCTGAAATTTTACTTGCTAATAAGGAATTGCATAAAGGAAATTTTCTTTTACAAAATCTGCAGATTCCGCAAGAAAAAGATCTCAAATATCTTCGTGATAAGAAGTAAAAGGTTCATCTTTTCCCTTAAGTTTTATTCTTTAAAAAAAACTTTTTAATCCATATTAATGCAGCCAAAGTAAGAAGGAATAGTTGAAAGAAAGTTTGGCCAAATTTGGTAAGTTCTGTGGGTGTAACAAGTAGAATTAATTAGAAGAATAGAAAGGAAAGATTCCATAAGGTGAGATCCGGAGAGTAAATTTTATTTTTAACTTTTCCACTAAAGTTTAGTTTAAGCTTTTTTTTTATTTTTATTTAATGAATACTTTAAAACCAAAATAATGATCAACTACAACGCAAAGTGAACTGCCATTTTAGGTCACCTCACATTGAAGGCATTTACACCTTGCAATAATTTCACCTACACCGACAGAGTTCGAGTGCAGTGTGGTCGAACAGTAAGTAAAATACTTATTTACCAGTTTTCCTGAAAACATCTCTGGATCAATAAATACGAGAATAATTCTAATCATTTTAAAGCACAAACCTAACCCGACAATTTTTCTGTCGATAGGTTATGCATGTGCGAAAAGTCACGTACATAACCTGTCATGTCACGTACCACCTGTTTTTACTGCTGAAGCTTCCTCATTACCGCTTTGACAGATCTGTTTTTCTGTTTTTTTCAAGCGCGCCAAAATTTTCAACAAAATGAGTAATATAACAATGCCTTGGTGACGTTTTACATTGAAAGGAAAAAAATAATGGTTTCAATCAATAACACCTTGGTGCGTATTCAAAATCTCCAACCGAGATTTTAATTTAGCGATTTTTATTTTAAATATATTTTAACATGGAAAGAATATTTCAGAGGTATATTCGTTAGAAAAAATATGAAACATATGAAAAAAGTGAGAGCGTAATAACGAATATAACGATGTTTTCAACCAGAGTTTATATTGGGATAATCACAATATTAAAAAGACTGAAGGAAATATGAAACAGTAAAAACTTATTGTTAAGTCAAATTAACTCTCTCTCTTCAGAAGTATGAATAATGTGATGGAAAAAAAGGACTTGTGCTTTTGATCAGTTTTTCCTTTTGCGATTCTCTTTTAAGGCTAATAGCGAAATACATAGGGGTGATTCTTGGACAATGTAACAGCTTCCATCCATTTACTGTTTTAACCCTTATGCAAAGGGCTTTTCATCACTGTTGAATTATCAGTTTTAAAATTCAATTAAAAATTGAAATTTTAAGATAGAGACTTGAAATGAGGTTTATATGAATAAGAAAGCTTTCGGCTTCCAGATGATGTAAATACATTCTTTGTAAGATAAAAACTCGAGGAGCATCGATATTACATCCACATATGGGACGATATTTCTTGAAAAACTGTTTCATTTTTTGATGAAAATATCAGTCTGTTTTAAAATATTTTTAAACAAATGAGGTTAGTTTGAAAGAGAAATGTCTGTAGTCTTAGACTGTAAAAAGATCAAAATTCTACGATGATTTTTTGGCGAATTATTGTAATCTGAAGATGAAAAAGTCAATATTTTCCCACAAAACATAAAATAAAAAAAAACTTAAATTCCGACGAAGATGAGACATGTCTTACTTTGGTCCCCCCATTTTTCTGCATACATTGGTATCGCTGTCAACCCCATACCCCCAGCGGTTTTGGAGGAGATAGCGTGACAAGCTTTTGAGAGCGGCAGCGGGAGTTACTTTTTTTTAGAATAGAGAGATACAATATACTTTTATATTCATGTACTCTCTTGAAAGCTTTAAAAGAATTGTGTTTCCGTTGTTTAATTTAAAAGGAATCATAATGTAGTGGATAAAATGATTATTACCGTCAGAATATCCATATTTATAATTTATTACAGACTACCATTCTGAAATTAATAAAATACCATTGAAATATTGTAGTTTTAAAATAGACATAAACCCTCTAATAAATGTGTAAATCAAATGTGTAAATCAAATGTGTAAATAATAAATGTGTAAATCAAATCCTCTAGTAAATCAAATGTGTTTTCCTTAAATGTACATTTATAATGCTAAAACTCTGGGTTCGTTTGTAATTCTCAGCAAAAATGGAGTACAATACCACCACACATATAAAACAGATGGATTTAAAATATATTTTAACACGAAATACTACAATATACTTTTATCTTCATGTACTTTCTAAAAGTTTAAAAGATTTGTGTTTCCGTAGTTTAATTTAAAAAAATCATCATGCAGTGGATAAAATTATCATTACCTTCAGAATATCGATGCTAGTAATTTCTTTCAGACTACTTTTCTGAAATTAATAAGATATAATTGAAATATACTTAGTTTAAGCCTCCTAAGAGTAGCAAATCAAATGTGTTTTCCTTTAAATGTACAGAGGCTGTTCACACATTTTTTAGACGATGTATATTGTATTCACAAAACTAAATTACATAAAATTCTTGTGTTTTAAATGTTCTATTTGACATCCCTTATTCTGAACTATCTTTCGACACTGCAATTTCTAGGATAAAAATGCCTTTTGAAGTGTCAGGAGAGGTATTCTATCCCATTCCTCCTGAACAGCTTTCCAGAGTCCTGTAAGGGTTTTGGGACGACGTTTGGATAATGCATATTTTGAAAGTCCGAAAGCACAAAAATCCATAGGTGATACATAGGAAGATTTAGTAGGGATATCAGTGAAGGGTATGGCCTTGATACCAGTTTTTTGTTCCATTTCTTTTAGGAAATTTACAGTGGATTTTGATGTGTGACTGCTAGCTTTGTCCTGATGGAGTCTCACAGATTGATGGCACTGTGGGTAAAGCGATGGAATTTCATTCAGAAAAATTGGCAATAAAATATGTTCCTGATAGTATTTGGAGTTAATCTTGACATTTTTTTCCACTCTCTTTATTTTTAACTTGCCATTATAAGAAAAACCAGCAACAATCATGAATTCCTTAGAAAAACCTTCTTTCGATTCTTTAAACCATGTACTTAAATTTTTTTCTCCCCTTTTATGATAATAAATGGCTCTTTTTTTGTTGCAATCATTTAAATACACCCATGATTCATCTATTGTGACAATTGTTTTCCATTTTTCTTTGGATAAGTGTTTCTCATATAGAATTCTGCAGCGTGTCCTGCGTTCAGCGATATGATTTGGAAGAAGACGATGAACATTGTGTTTTTTCGCTTTCTTAAGATTTAAATCAACGTTTATCATTTTGTTTACAGTGGACACCGAGCATTTTAATGATTTTGCAACTGTCCTTTGACTAGGGGGATTTTCTTTTAACATTAAACAACGTACCTTTGCAATAGTCGAAGATGTCCGTTTTTTCCTTGGATACTTGTTTGGAATTTTTGTCCCACTTGAGGCTCCAATTTGCCGTTTTTTTCCTTTCTTGTTGACGATATTTCCTATCGACGCTTTAGATATCACAAAACCATGACTCTCACATCGTTTTTGGATAACGGAGTATGCATATTTCTCTTCGGAAAGAGCATAAATGTAACCTTCGAACCACTGCTTTGTAAAAAACGCCATTTTGAATAAAAACAAAACTTTCAAGCAGTAGACGATAATTTTGACTTTTAAAAACATAGTACAATTGCAATTATTTCTTTTGCAGCAATCGATTTTTTATTACCGCTTACCAAAATCGTCTAAAAAATGTGCGAACAGCCTCTGTATATTTATAATGCTAAAATTCTGGGTTCGTTTGCAGAATTCAGCAAAAATGGAGTACAATACCGCCACATATATAAAAAAAGGTGGATTTAAAAATGTTCATATCTATGATATGATTATAAACAGAACAGCGTGTTTTTAATATCGAGCTACGCTGAATATTGAGTTACAGGTACAGTAAATTATATTTCGCAGAGTTTTTCACAATAAATTTATACGAAGGATATAAGTTTTATTTTAAATTTAGCTGCTGCCCTCCATCAGCTATCATTCGTTTATGGTAAAACTGTTTCATTTTCAAAAAAATGACACACTCTTGTAAATGGAGCTCTAGGCGGCTGTAACCTGAAGTAATAGGAAAGATATGTTTAGAAAAATAAAGAAAAAGAAGTATAATAAAAGCAAAACAAAAAAGTGAAGTACATTAACCATAAAATGAGCACAACAAATCAACCAAAGAAAGAACGGAAAAATTTAATCACCAATCATTTTTTAAAAAGAGATCAAATCAACCAAAACTGCTGTTATCAAAAGCATTCTGTTCAGATCAGAGAAATTAAATTCCAAAATTATAAAGAATATATATGGGGGTGGGGAACCCACGAAATTGTTTTTAATTATTATTTATAAGCATTTGGATTAGTGGTTATTTTTCTATGGGTGTGTCTTTATATAAAGATTAAATCAAGCAAAACTGCTGTTATCAAAAGCATTCTGTTGAGACCAGAGAAATTAAATTCCAAAATAATAAAGAATATATATGGGGGTGTGGAACCCACAAAATTGTATTTTATTATTTAAAAGCATTTGAATTAAGAGTTATTTTTCTACAAATGTGTCTTTATATTGCGAACAAATGTTTTTTATACGTCAAGATCACTTAGACGCATAAAAAAATACTGAAACAATCTGAATTTTTTTCCAAAACATTAAAATTTAAAATTTAAAATATGTTTAGTTTTGCTATGATGCTCTGTTTCAATAATATTTCCTCTCTTAAGCATATGATTGGTTTCTAAAGAAATTCTTCGTGAGATTCTTAAAAACTTTAGTTTATAAAATATTTAATAACTTTAAAGAGAGCGAAAAATTGGTTTTTTTTTTTTACGAACTTTGGTGAAAATATTTTCAGAATTTTTAACCTAAAGCAAATCTGGAAGACAGTAAAATAGAAATAATACAAAAGAATGCCGAACAAAATTTCGTAGAAAAGGAATTTTTAAAATATCCTCCTAAAGATGGCAAAACTTGAGAACATCAGTAACAAGATTATGCTTTAAGTACAGTTGTACAGCGAGATATTCATAACGGGTAGAGCATAAAAATGTTGCTCCTGGTAATGTAATCATTGTAGAAACATACCGCTTGCTTATTGGATTCTAAAAGCATACATGCCTTAGCAGAGAAAAATAAAAGTGAGCTTTTCTTAGAATTTTGCTCCCTAACCCCCTCAATACGCATTCTTGAATTAAGAATAAAATAACACGAAAGGATTCAAATGTTTAGTCAACTAGTATAAATTTTTACTTCATTTCAGTACTGAAAGTTTTAATTTCAACTCAGGCTTAAGGCTGCTGTGTACTAACCATATTGAATTCGCTCACCTCAATTTTAACCCACGGAGAAAATGTGTCCAAGTATTGCCGACTTGGATTTAAAAATTTTTTTTAAAAAATTGTAGCCAATAGTAAAACGTAATAGTGTATACTTGCTGAAATGTTATGGAAGAAACTTCTTTTCCACGACCACTCCTCTAAATAGCTACAAACTGTTCAGAGCCGATTAAGGAATTCATAGAGCCGATGTTATGGAAGAAATATATTTTCAACGGCCACCCCTCAAAACGACCACTTAATCCGAAATTATTACTGGCCACTATAGGGAAGTTTTACTGCATAATCATAGAGATATAGTATTAAAGTGTGTGTTATATTTAGCGATGTAAATTTCCTACTTTTTGTAAAGCTTACATAAGTGTTAAACTGAGATATATTAAATAATATTTTTTGAACACAACGAGATTCACTTTATTTGTATCTCAAAGGTTGTTAAGGAATTATGCATGGCCAAACACAAATGCAAAATTCGGGTTTTTGTCTTAAGGATGCTATGTACTAACCCTATTGGATTCGCTCACCTGAATATTAACCTATGGAGAAAATTTGTCTACTATTTGCAGTTACATAAATTCTTAGAATCCACAAAAATGGTATTTTCAGATAGCTTGAACTTTTCTGCACCTTGCAACAGGATTCATTTTATAAATTTCGTCCACCAAATGAATTTATAATCGTTTAAAGCACACCAGACCAGATTTTTCCCCACTAATAATATAAATTTTAAAGTATATTATTTGCATTTAAAAAAAATAAAAATGCCTCAAGGTGTAAAATTTCTTTCTCTATTACGGTGTAGAATATTTTTAAAATAATCTTTCAATCCAAGTCGGCAATCCTAGGAAAACTTTTCTCCATAGGTCAACATTGAGGTGAGCGAATCCAATAGGGTTAGTACACAGCAACCTTAATGGACGAAAATCATGAACCTCAATAAACAGTGAAAGCCGCTGTAAAAGTACTAAGATCAAAATAAGCCAGCAAAATGGAACTTTGTAAAACAAACAAATTAAAACCACACATCTGATATACAGTCTCTGGCCCGCCAATGACAAGAGAGGATACATCTTACAATCAATGTCGAACGAACCGATAGATGGTCAGCGTTCATCAAATCACCGCTTGGGACTACTGCAGATCCCAAGTCGATTAAAATGAGCGGAGAAACAATCATGTCCAGTCGTCCGTTAGAAGAAAGACCTTCAAAATGTGGCAATTTGTACATTAAACTGTAATTCGATTGACTACTCAAACGGAAAAGCATTTCTCGGTAAGAGCCAAGAGAATTCTATCACTAACCCCCTGCAGCATTAAAAGTATCTCGAATTATTTATAACCCAAGAATATTTGGCAGTGTAACAGGTATTCTTGTTTAATAATAACTTTAACCTTGTAACAATAATTTTACCCAAAGCATTTCCAGTAAAATTAATTAAGCACAATGCGCTATTGTTCATAAGTCGAATGATCCAGAAACGAACGAAAATATATATTAATATAACAGCTTTTCAATATCCATAAAAAATAGAATAGGTCAATTAGTTTCTTAATAATTAATAGTTCATCATCACCATTAGAGATTGGAGACTATTAAGGGTGATTTTTTCTATGGACAATTCACAAGTTCTATGAAAATTGTCCACCACACCTAATGCTTCTCGGCCTGACGAAGAACTATATTCATCAGTGTGAAACTAGTCATCCCTTTTATTTTCATTGGGGATATTAAAATAGTTGGTTGAGAGCATTACGGTCTTTTTTTTCGGGGGGGGGGGGAGCTGCACGAGGGCTAATTAGACCGGGACCTACTGCTTAAAGCCGATTCTGAACGGCTATAAACGTTGTTGCAAATTGAAATTATATAGTATATTGTATTTGTTTTTGGCGTACTAATAGCGCCACCTGGTTGCTTCGCGGTTCGCGCGAAGTGTGTGTATAGTTAGTTGGTGTTGTACTCTTGAACGTGAATAAAAGCCTGAACCTTGAAATCTTGGTGATTAATATTTCATGAATCTTGGATTATATTTCTTCATGGTGATTTACTACAAACGTCCACGCTAATTGTTGCGTCACGTTTACTTAGATTACTCAGTTGTACTTAGATTGGCTCCGGCTAGGGGAGAATTTTGTTATTCTTGTTTATGTAACGAGTTTGACTTGTTCGTCAAATAAAGACGTGTCTGTTTTCTGTAGAAGAGAATATTCATTTATTTGCCCCTGTGTAAATAATTAAGAATCCTAAAGGACTAGGTGATCATCTTCGATAAACAGAGTAGCATCACCGAGGAGAAGGAAGGTGAGTGCCAATCATCTTTACTTTATATGGTTTCTGTTCTAATACTAACAGTGGGACTCGAACCCACAGATTCTGGCAACATATTCCAGTGCCCTAGCCATTCGCCCGGCCTGGGGATATTAAGAAGCTGGGAATTCTTATTAACACTAGAACGGCGGCAGCGGTCATTTTGACCGCAAACGATTTTCAAAAGCTCATATTTCCCTTTTTTTTCTTTTATTTTTTGTTTGTTCATTGACTTTTCCTAAATATTCATAAAGAGTATGTAGGACAAAAATTGTCTTTTTCTGCGCATTATTATCGCCGCTATAAAGGGGTATACCTATAACGGCTGACTGCGGTCATTTTGACCGCTGATCCAACATAACTGTCTATGTTGTGTTTTCTATTATATTTTTTTGCTATCCGTGTAAGAGAAGGAAGAAGGCATCTAAACCAAAGTTGAGTACTGAGAAAAAATCAGGAACAATCATCTCTTTCACAAAATGACTAAAATCAGCGAAATGAAGATGTAGCAAAAGATAGAACAGCGGGGACAACAGTTCCTTCTGATAGTCTTTCTTTAGGAATATGACAGCGTCACAATATGTTGATAGAAGTGCCTGGACCCAGCACATTTGTCATTAGGCATGTAACTCTAGGTAGTTTTACTAGTGGATGGAGACTGTTCATAAACGAAAAAATTATGCATCTCATACAACAATGCACGGAAGCAGAACCTTACAGGCGCTTATAATATCCGCATTGGAGTGTATCTTTAGAGGAATTAGACGCTTTCTTTTCCTTACTGTATGCCCGTGGAGCTTTTATTTCTAAAGGTATTTCAATCGCAATTTGTGGTCCACGACATGGGGCTTCTATTTTTTCATGAAACAATGGCCCGTGTTAGATTCAAAGAAATTCAGATATATTTGTGCTTTGATCTGAAGTTAACAAGATCCGAAAGACTTCGAACAGATCAATTTGCTCTAGTATCAGAGATTTTTAACACATTCATTGAAAATTACTTACTGTGTTACAAAGCAGGTGCAAATATAACGGTAGATGTTCAACTATTCCCAAGTAAGGCACATTGCTCATTTACACAGTATATGCCACAAAAACCGGATGAATTCGGGATA
Source organism: Dolomedes plantarius (assembly GCA_907164885.2). NCBI lineage: Eukaryota > Metazoa > Arthropoda > Arachnida > Araneae > Dolomedidae > Dolomedes > Dolomedes plantarius. The sequence continues at coordinate 37,802,236 of OU015493.1, read as the reverse complement.
ACATTTTGGCTAGCAGCTGATGTTCGTTCAAAGTACTTTTTGAATGGCTTTTCATATTTAGGAAAAAAATGAAAGTAGACCCAATGAAGATCCCGTTGGAAAACATGCGGTATGACGTTTGAAAGAATCATTTCAAAATGCTGATAGAAACATTACAACTGACAAATTTTTTTTCATCATTAAAATTAGCCAAAACTTTAAGAAGTAAAGGACGTAGCCTCATAGGCACTGTGAAACATGCAAAGATAGAAATACCCGAATCATTCAAGCTCAAAAAGGAAGAACTGTGTTCAAGAAAAATTCTCAAAAATATCACTCTGGCGGCATATCAAGGAAAGAAACGAAAAAGTGTCCTATGGTTAAGCACTGAACATCCTATGCTCGAAATGGAAAGCAATGACAAGAAGACTAAGGTTGTTAAATTTTACAACTCTACTCAATACGGTGTAGATATGCTTGATTAGATGGCAAAAAAATATTCAAATAAATCCGCTTCACGACGGTGACCAGTACAAGTTTTTTTGTAATATTTCGGACTTAGCTGCTATCAATGCTTGGATCATTTACAAAGAAACCACTGGTATAAACGACAAGCGTGCTGATTATATTTTGCAATGAGCTGATGAGCTCAGTAAAATTTATATTTCCTCTAAGACATCTCCGCTTTACAATTTCACTCCAAGTACAGATGTAGCATCTACTATCTGAAGCAGAAAACGCAAACAATGTCAAATAAATCGATGTCGCAATAAAACTATGAACATTCGTTCTCATTGCAAAAAGTCAGTTGATAAAGTTCAGTGTTTGCAGAGACTGTAAAAAAGAATAATGTATGTGTAATTTCGTAATATTTATACTTTAAAATGTATAAATTTTTGTAAATTATCATATGTGATAAATATTTAAAATATTTTGTGCAATACAAAGTAATTCTCTTTGTATAGTGTGTTTTATTTTGTGCCTGTTGTATTTTATTACTAATTGGTTTTTATAAAATTCTCTAGGACAAAAAAAAAATAAATAAACATTATAAAATAAAGCATGAGCCAAGAGGAAAATTTATGTGATGAAAATGTAAAATTTAAAAGTTAAATATATTAAAAAACTTATTTCAGAAAACAAACCATAAAAAAGGGTGTATTTTTTAATCGTTTCAAGGGAGCGGTCAAAATGACCGCTCCTCGCCGTTTTAGGTATACAGAAAACGCCGCCGTTCTATTGTTAAGTGTTTTTCACAAGTTTCATGTAAATTATGTAGATGAAAATTATATAGATGTGAATTATATAGATATCATGTAAATTATATAGATATGTTCTTAAAAATATCAAACGACAACTAAGGCTACAAAAGCTAGCGATTCCATTTTAAAAACTTTCATGGTGTAGCGCCTCACGATGGTTATCGATTACAGAGCTGTCAACCCTCTGCCAAACTCGCATCTTCTCTGTATAATAGATATGGTAGTTAATTTTCTGATAAGCGATGGGGGATCGGACAACTAAATACTGGTGAATAGTTTTCATCGTGTTCATTAGATTGATAATGAGTTAGGCTTCATAAGCCTTCATAATCCCGATCCATCTAATTTGTTCCACAGAGATTTGAAAACAAAATCATTTTATCTGATTTATGAGCCTTTTTATTACCAAGTTTTTACTAACACGATTTCTTGTTTATGTGTGTGTTTGTCCAGTACAAATCTTGCAATCGATTTTTAACTAACTTCCCGACTAGCTAGACATTTGAAACTTTTAGAATAGCTCAGAACACTATGACAATGCATTCTTTTAATACTTTTAGCCATCTTTAAGCAGTATTGAATTCTGGACTATTGAATTCTGGATATAGACTGGTGCAGCCATCTATAGCCCGGGGCGGGAACGAAAAGTTAAACGCAAGTTAACTTCCAATTAACTACATTTTCTTTCAAGTTGATGGGATAATTCATCAAAAAAAATTTAAAAAGTATTTATTAATATATAGAATTGTCAAATTTATATGATTCAACAGAAAATTTAAAAACATGGTATATAAAAAGTTCTTTTTATCTTGTAATTATTATACTTTTGAATTAGCAAGAGGTGAATAATTTCTCAAGTATAATTTCCCTGTTTTATTTCTTTCACCCTTACGGCTCATGCTGATGCGTTTTTTAATCCGTTTTTAAGAGAGGTTTCTTATTTTGACCTTGCATGGAATATTATTTTAAAAATGAGCTCCTAACTTTGCCGGTGCTGTCCAATCAGTTTAATATCAAGCTTGAGGTTCATACATCCCAGTTCAGTTCCGTTTCCAACTGATAGTTGTTACACAGGTATTCAACAATCATAAAGAGCAGTTAAATACATGAAATATATTCATGTGAAAAAAAGTTAATGGATGGGGAAAAGTGTAAATAACGCTGGCATCCTGTGTAGGAAGGAATACCCATACTCCTCCTTTCCTTCCTTCGAAAGGAAAGGAGGAGTATGGGTAAGAAGGTCATTCAAAATAATATTACCACAATATGCCAGAATAGTTTATTTAGTAGACTATCATCCTCGAGGTCTATGGACCCGGTCCGAATATCGATTCCGACAGACAGGGGTTAAAATCATACGTGGATATCATAGGCAATTTCAAAGTACGTGGAATCTTCTTGCTCACTCTACACAGTCAGCTGATTGTAGGATTGCTCTATATTTCCGGGAACTTCGTGCTCGTATGAGTCGTATTATATTCCTACATTATCGGCGATAAGCCAGGTGTTGTGTACCTCTATTAAATGTTGTCGCGCTATTGGGTGAATCTTCTTGCGTGGAATCTTCTTGCTCACTCTACACAGTCAGCTGATTGTAGGATTGCTCTATATTTCCGGGAACTTCATGCTCGTATTAGTCGTATTATATTCCTACATTATCGGCGGTAGTCCAGGTGTCATGTACCTCTATTAAATGTTGTCGCGCTATTAGGTGAATATAGAACTGGATTTTTTTCCATATTGTTCAAAAATTTTCCGTATACGTTAAACAATGTATCACAAAGTAGGATTTTCCCGTCCTGGTCACTTTTTACTAGAAATCGAGTACCGGGGAAAAGTCCGTGATTGCGATACCGCCGTAACGAAGAAAATTTTTATCTTTATTTCATGTTGGCTTATGGATGCCTCAAACACTGGCTATTGCTGATAACTTTGTAGAACTAAATTTATGTGTTTCTCGAAGCTCTAGGCATCTAAAAATCACTTGGAAGCAAATTTTTATATAATCATTCTGCGTATAGGGTTTTTAGGATAAAAAGTTTTAGTTTTTAGGTTAGCAATACAAGAAACTTTATGTTTCTTACCATATTCATTGCCTAGTGATAAATTTAGACAGACAATGACACAGTAAACTGTAGTAAATTGTCTTTTCCACTACATTCTCAACAGTTATAGAGTAGCTTTTTTACTGTCACATGTTTCTTAGTGAGCTTAATTAAAGTTTCCCCGTGGAAAAAAAGCGTTTTTAAAGTGTGCCGTAACCGTAAGCACTGTATGCTAATTTCTTGACTATAATGAAACTTTAAATGCTGCGTAAACTAATGCGAAAGTGGAGAGATCTCATCACTTCATATAATTACATTAACTCGCCCTTCGGGGCTGATTATAAAAATATATTATCTAATTTTATGCGTGTAATTTAGTTTAATGTGCTTTTCTTGTTGATGCAAGTTTTTACTTAAAGTTATTTAGAGTTTATTTAATGGTGTTTGTCTTTATGTTTCTGCTAGAAGATTTTACTAAAGATTCTGCTAAGGTTTCACTTAAAATCATTTAGTGTTTAATTAATCGTGTTTGTCCTTAACATCTTATAACTGCGCTTAACATATGTTTCTAAATTGAGTTCAACATATGTCTTGTCCTCTAAATATGTTTCCCTTCATGCCACCCCTTTATGACTGTTTTATCCTCTATATGCGTTTCCATTCGTACCGCGACTCTAGGACTGTATTAACAGACATAAAGTGGTGGTCCGAATGTAAACATGTTTCGAGGCTATATAAGAATTAACTAGATTCATACTGATATCGTATTATTTTTACATATCAGCTTTAACTTCATAGCGTTGCCCGGGCTTATGATATCTAGAGTATCAGCATTTGTAGGAATGTGAAAATTATGCAACAGTGTATTGCACGAATTGCCAGTTCTTAAACAGCTACATTTAAATTCCGTGCTCATACGATTGACTAAACTAAAGGTATACGCGTTAATATTCACCACCACCAGACAGACTAAACATACATTTGAGCTTTAAATGTAAATTTCCTCAAAAATCGCTCAACAATAACATGCAATTTTTTTTCTTGTGTTTATTAATCACATGTCTTAAATGTTACCATTTCAAATAAAGTATTATGATACAAAATGTTCAGTTATTTCATTACTGTTTTTTGTCTTTTATAAACCTAAGTTTTACAACTTTATGTGCTTAATTATTTTTAAGTTATTTAATTGATATGCACTGTTACTTGAATGCAGTCAAAATAAGCTCCGAAAATGCGTAATCCAAGAAGAAAATATGAAAAATCAAATTATAGGTAGAGTGCAGAACTCTAATGGAAAATACAAGAAACAATACAAGATACAAATGCGATTTCAAAACTTTTCGCGAGAGATAGGTCAATTGGGGAAGGCCTGTTAGTCCTCTATGAGGTACTGAAATAAATCACGCAATACCGTCGATCTTCAAAAGCGGAGCCACCTTTTGGCCCTCTGGCTCACAAACCTCTAAATAGCCATCTAGTTTAGAAGCAGTTTGAATAAAATAATTTAGATGACAGTTGGGAATGATTATAATTTAATACGGGGATCGCAGGCAGTCAAGGGTATGGAATGGTAAGATGCAACGTGGCTGAGCATTTTTTAGATATCTCTGCGGGGCTTTCATAGAGTGTCTTTGAAAAATTGATGTAGGTAAGACAAAAGATTTATATGTGGACAGATAACGGACCGACAGAATTTCTGTTATGCATATTTAGAGAGAAATTATAGCAATATAAGTACTTTGGCATTTATTAGGGAAGATCATGACTTAGATTAGTGCTACAATGGCACAGCAAATTTTTAAGAAAGAAGATGGTCTCAGATTCGATTCCCACGTACTCTAGTTGTGTTTAAAGTAAAGAAAAAAATGTTCAGGTAGTCTCTTCTAACAAAACAACCGCGGGTTATTAACGTAGGATTACTTATCGTCGTTTACCTCTTTTGTATGTATATATGTATGTGTTATGTATATATGTATCTATATATGTACGTATGTATATATGTATCTATATAAAAGTACGTATGTATATATATATATATATATATATAATGTGTGTGTGTGTCAGTCAAAATTTTACGCATTTTGGTACTTTTCTGTTCAACTGTTTACTGTTTGCCCAAGCGATACAGACTGGGTTTGGCGCGCTGCCAAAATTATAACTCGCGACGATGAACGTCTGAAATTTTGCTTTACCGCGGACCGTTATGGAGGAACGTAATCCTACATTAAAAATTAAAAAAGGTTGCTAGATCGACTGAATCGCTGTTGCAGTAGCCCAGGAACATGTTAAGGGATATCGACCGAAATCAAGGGTTGACTGTGTCAGTCAACCCTTGAAAAAATTTGATAAATGTCTGAGCGTGCAGCAAATTTATTGTTAGACTTAAGCGTTCAGTTAAATGTTAGTGATATTTCATTTCTTTTTAGAAGAAAAACTTGCATTTCTTGAATGGACTTAATTTTTATTACCATGTTTTTATTAACTTGCTTTCTTGTTTGTTTGTGTGTTTGTTTGTTTGTCCGGTACAAATCTTGCAATCGATTTTTAACTAACTTCCCGACTAGCTAGACATTTGAAACTTTTAGAATAGCTCAGAACACGATGTCAATGCATTATTTTAATACTTTTAGCTATCTTTAAGCAGGATTGAATTCATTTTCAGTTAATTTTGTTTTGTATACTAGTGCAGCCATCTATCGCCCGGGACGGGAACAAAAAGTCAAACGCAAGTTAACTTCCAATTAGATTCATTTTCTTTCAAGTTGATGGGATAATTCATCAAGAAAATTTTTAAAAAGCATTTGTTAATACATAGAATTGTCAAGTTTATATGATTCAAGAGAAAATTTAAAATCATGGTATATAAAAAGTTTTTTTTATCTTGTAATTATTCATAATTTTTCATTTTCATTTTTCATAAATACTTTTCTAACAAATTGATATTTCTCTTGTAAAACAGTATCTGCAATCAATTTACTGTTTTTGTCAATCGTAAAAATTTAAATCAAATATCAGACTAACGCGATAATTTTTTAAAATATTTTAATATTTTTTTTTGTTTTATGTCTTTTTAAGTATTTTTATACTGAAGTGAATTTTTTAACACTATTTTTAGTAAATTGGAGAGAAAAGGAAAGGGGTAGAAAGAACGAACAAATTTTTTTAAATGCAAGCGGAAGTTTATACAATCAGATAACCTTCAAACACTTTAGCTAAAAAGTTAAAAATTGGAATAAAATCCTTGTTTCATTCCATTCAATTTTAAAATATATATATAATCAGTTTTCGATGAAGAAATACTAACACGTAACTTTTTGAAAACTTAATTATTTAGAAATAAAACTTCGAATTGTAATAACCTTCGCCTGGTTTAATTTTAAAGAACGTTGAACTTTGTTAAAATGAAGCTTTGAAATGCAACAGCTGCACAACACCTTGGTCTCAACTGAAAAATAATCTAAAATGCTTTGAAACATATACCGTCTTTCTGGTCGTAAAAATAAATTGCCCGTTCTATCAGAGGCAAAATACGGGCGGGGGCGTAGTTTATAGTACAGGTTAGCATTTCATCTAAGACTTCATTTCTATCACTGCAGAAGTTTCCTTACTGAATTCAAATTTGCACCATGATTTGAATATTCAAGGCAGACAATATGTGCAGAAGCAAATTACCATAAAACTTGCACTTATTCAATAAACCCGACTTGGTTCCTCGGCGCACGGTTATGTGTATTGCTGTATAAAGTCTGTGAACTTTTGCGAAATGCAAAACAGAGCTTAATGTAACTCAAAATTAATGAAGGCTGTGTTAAGTACTAAAATTTTCAATACTGTAAAAGAAAAGATTATATACCTTATTATATTTGATCTCCAGTCGACGTTGAACTTAGTATTTATCTTTAAAAAATATTTGTTTCGAAACTAAATTTTTATATATTACGTAATTCAGAACTTGAAACATTTACTTCAGTATTATTGTAAAACCTCGTGAACTTTGAATTGAGAAATAGTTTATAAATAAAGAAGAATTTCAAAATCATTCATAATGAGGCTCTCCTTCTTCAGGGATAGCCACCAGAGCGTTGGGGGAAAGATATTTTCAGTCAATGGGACCCCCATGTCAGGATACTACATTTCTAATGCAAATTCTACAGCCTATCAGTAAAAATGTTATTCATGAACTTTCCTTTTCCAATGGGCACTTAAGAGAACACTCCACGGGTAAAATCTTTGATGAGATACACAACTTGCGTTGAGAAACATCATCTGAAACAAGAATTTGAGATGCGATGTTCAATTTGGGGTAATGCCACATTGTATTGCTGGCCTGTTAACACAAAAATGATATAGGATTAAATATCTGGAAGATTTGTACGGATGAATTATATATATATATATATATATATATATATACACTGCTCAAAACAATTAGACGAGCACATGGTTTTAACGAAATTGCGCAAATACTTACACCGATAAGTACCATAAAATAAATCATCCATAATTTAAAGCCTATCAGGAAACAGAAGAATAAAACTTCATATGCAAATCTTGAAAATGTCTCAACAACGTGATTTACCGGAATCCATGGCATGGCGTATTATAGGCAGACTGGAATCCGGGCAAACACAACGTAGTGTCGCGGACGCTGTTGGAGTCGCCAAAAGTGTCGTTGCAAGGCTGTGGAATCGATTCCAAGAAACAGGGAATGTTAGACGTCGACCAGGGCAAGGTTGGCCACGCGCCACTACAGCAACTGATGACCGGTATACTCTGTTAACAGCTCGTCGAAACAGAACAAACAATGTTACTCAGCTGCAAAGACAGTTGCTCTTGGCAACAGGACGAAGGGTGGTCAGCCAAACTGTACGTAATAGGCTTCATCAGGGAGGTCTCTATGCACGTAGGACAATGGTCTGCATTCCGTTGACCTCACGCCACTGTGCGGCCCGAAGAAGATGGGCTGCTGAACATCGAGATTGGGAGCAACATGATTGGAGCCAAGTGCTGTTTACAGACGAGTCCCGATTCAGTCTGGAGTGTGACACCCGACGTGTTTTGGTATGGAGAGAAAGGGGCACTCGAAATAACCCCACATTCGTTCGTGAAAGGTCACAATACAGACGAGCTAGTTTTATGGTATGGGGTGGAATCAGCATAGGTGGACGTACGGACCTGCATATCATTCGGAATGGTACTTTGACGTCCCGAAGGTATGCAGACGAGATACTGAGACCTCATATCATACCTTACGCTGCAGCCATTTGATATTCCTTTGTTTTCCAGCATGATAATGCCAGACCGCATACAACTCGTCTTGTGGAGAACATGCTTGAAGCTGAAACAATACAGCGTGTGGAATGGCCAGCGTGCTCTCCTGACCTGAATCCAATCGAGCATGTTTGTGACATGCTCGGACGACGCATTGCTGCGAGACCAAGGCCTCCTTTTACTCTCCGAGACTTGGAGATTGCACTTCTTGAGGAGTGGAACAGTATTCCTCAAAGTCTTATCGATAACATCATCGCATCCATGGAAAACAGGTGTCCAGCAGTCTTAGCTGTTAGAGGAGACCACACGCCATATTAAAAATCTTGCATCATTTCTAAACAATACTTTTTTTTATCGTTTACATGTAACCAAATTGTTGCCCTAAATCATCTTTTCATGTTTTTTTCCATATTTTCAAAGAATTAAAGCTTAATTACAAATTTTGCGCATTGATACCCGTGTACTATCCATTTTATGCCAATACGTGGCTGTCTCGCACAGTTTTCTTAACTTTTTTGCTTGCTCCCCAAATTTTTTTGAGCAGTGTATATATATATATAATACAGTGGTGGCCAAAATTGTGGACACTTTTTTAAATTTGAATGTTTTTCAACTTTGATTGCGTATAAAAATTGTTACACTTCACTCAGTGCAATTATTTATATATCAAACGAAAGGAAATTTAATGCTAATTTCGATACAATAAACAGAGGTCAAATGTTTGCATTACCACGGAAGTTATACTCCTTTCAATCAGACAAAGAAGCACAGATGCGTGAGATTCAAGATGGGGTTTGTAGTAACAGCTACTACTAGCCTCTCGGAATCGTCGTTCTGAGGACCAATAATCAGATGTCGTTTATAAGAAAGTGCGAGGTCATGTCCAAAGGTGGGAAAAGTCGCTTTGGCTGTTTCATTTTACAGAATAAAGTTGGTTACTAACGTACAATTACGGTTAGATATTTATTTTTATTGTTTTGTGTTATTAACGGTGTAAAAAAATAAATAAAACAATGTCTCCAGTAAAAGTGGTGACTGGTCACGCAGGAAGATATCCAGGATTGTTGTTCAATATCTGGCCAAAAGTATCCGGACACCCCCCTAAAGTAGTGTATCTGGCAGGTGACGTAATTTGATGCGTAACCGAAAGCTATAAAAGTATTGGTAGTGGTTTGTCGGGTCACATTTATGCGTTTGTGAGACAATCAGTAAGTCAAAGGAGCTTAGTGACTTTGATCGTGGCATTATAGTTTTATGCCACCTTTGTGGGAAATTACACTCGTCAAAAGTGAAATTGCAACACCATGAAGGAATTCGCGTAGCGATGTGAAAATAACAGGATCGGTGGAGTTAAGACACATATGCAGATAATTAAAGAAACAAACAAAGATATGAAAAATTAAACTGTTTATTCAGTATTTAAAGTGCCCACCACGGGCAGCTATACAGGCCTCTAAACGGCGAGGCATACTGTCTATGAAGCTAATAATGGTCTCCTGAGATATTCCTTGCCAAGCCGAGTCCACTGCAGCTCTCAGTTCCTCTACGGTATGTGTCTGCGGTGCCATGTGCACCGCAAGTCCGATGGGTACCCCACACATGCTCGATGGGAGAGAGGTCGGATGAGGCTGCCGGCCAAGGAAGGATGTGAATTCCATTGAGGATGTTCAGAGTGTGACGTGCGACATGAGGCCGGGCAATATCCTGCTGGAATAACGTGCCGGGGGCGGCCTGCACAAGTGGCCGCACCACAGGCATAACAACTTGTGTTACGTACCGAGCCGATGTTAAACTGCCAGTACTGTGCACAAGGATTGTCCGCTGTCCGAATATGATGCCACCCCAAACTATGAAGCCCGGTGTGGAGCCAATGTGACGTTTGACAATATGAGCTTGCATGTAACGTTCTCCATGAAGCCGTCACACATGTCCACGACCGTCATTCCTCCATAAACAAAAGCGGCATTCCTCTGAAAATAATACCCGATGCCATTAATTCGTCCAGTAACGATCACGTTCACACCAAGCCAGACGGGCAGCCTTGTGTCGAGTGGTTAAAGGAACCCGAGTGGCTGTCCGCCGTGTGCGCATCCCTGCATCATTCAACCTGTTACGGGTGCTTTGGCAGGAGACAGATGTCCCATCTGATAATGGTAGGTAGGTTTGAATATGACTTGCCCTGGCAAACGGGCCCCCACGAAACATTCGCCAAAATTGCCTATCAGTGCGATCTGATGTGCACCTGGATGATCCACTGCCTCTTTGCCGTGTTCTCAGATGGTCCTGCGTCCATCGTGCCACGCATCGCTGAATTGTACTGACATGCCATCCAACACGACTGGCAATTGTGGTATTATAGCTCGCTGATGTGTCCAAGGCATTTTCTACCCTTCTTCAAGTTCCGTTACAACAATAATATGTCATTGTTAGCAATATGAACCAATAGTTAGTTTGAGGATTCATTAATTACTTGCCTTTCCGAAGTTTGACGTCATATTCTGCATTTCCATTTTAAGCCGATTCAATTAATAACTAAACCGAATCAACGACGTAAGTTTCGTTTAGATTACGTCATGTCTGGCAAACTGCCATACGTCATATAATTAAACACAAAAATCTTCAGTTACCAGCCGATAGTTTTTTTCAAGTGAAGTGATGTACCCGATATTTGAATATCGGCTTTTGTTAAGTGTATATAAGCGGCGAACACTTTCGAGAAAACGCATCACGGCATCAAGGATACACACATTATCGTAAGCTTCTTGAGCTGATGAAATATTGGGATGAAGTATCAAGCCTGTCTAGAGTAAGACGTTTTGTATTAGTTATGTATTAATTCTTGTGATAGTCCATCACAGTACGATAAAATATAATGTTTGTTTTAAAACTGATCTAAAGAAAACCCCAGTATTATTAGTTAGAAAAAAAAGATGTTGATATTGTTGTTTTTATCTAATTCTTAACTAGTTTTTCAAATGAATAAACTTTTAGTTATTGTTAAAAAGGTCTTGTCGTCTATACATTATTTTGAACAACTTTAATGGTTTTAGCGTATACCTTTTTTAACATAGCTTTTACTGCATATTTTTAAACTCTGCTATTTAAATATAAATTATAAGAATTGTTGACGTGCATGTTTTTAACATGTACGCTAACAGTCATTAATAGCTTATACAGAGTGGGCCAGCTACTGGCTTTTATACCCAGAAACTGGGTATCATGTGACCAGATGCGCACGTGCATTTAATCATATGTCTCTGACATCTACTGATCCTGTTATTTTCACCTCGCTACGCGAATTCCTTCATGATGTTGCAATTTCACTTTTGACGAGTGTAGTTCGTGAAATTTCGGACATTCTACAGAAGCCAATATCCACTGTGAGTGATGTAATTGTGAAGTGGAAACGTCGAGGCAGTGAAACTGCAGAAAAACGAAGTGGCAGGCCGAAAAATATAGTGAACACAGCCGTATTACTCTGAAAAGGGCATTGAAACAAAATCGCAAATCCTTGTTGTTTGAAATCAATCAGAAGTTCCAAAGTTCATCAGACGTTAGTGCTAAGAGCAGGACTGTTCATCGAGAGTTAAAAAACCTGGGATTCCATGGTCGTTCAGCCACTCACGAGCTGAACATCACTCCCCAGAATGCGAAGCGGCGATTGCAATGGTGCAAAACTCACCGTCATTGGACTGTGGACATGTGGAAAAATGTTCTTTGGTGTGTCGATTCTTGCTTTACAATCTGGCAGTCCGATGGAAGCATCTGGGTTTCTAGGATGCCCGGCGAGCGCTTCTTACGTGACTGCATTGGGCCGACTGTTAAGTTTGTGGTGGCAGCATCAAGGTGTGTGGGTGTTTTTCGTGGTTTCCTAGTTCCTGCGGTTGGAAACATGAATTCTGAGATGTGTGTGGACATTCTGCACAATGATGCTCTCCCAATTCTATGGCAATATTTCGGGGAAGGCCCATTTCTCTTCCAGCAGAATAACTGCTCCATTCACACATCGAGACTTGCGCAGGCATGGTTTGACGAAATGGGTGTTCAAAAACTGGACTGTCCTTCTCATAGCCCCTATCTAAGTCCCACTGAACATCTTTATGAAGAATTAGAATGCAGATTACGTAGCCAGCCAAATCGATCCTCCTCACTGCACTCTCTTCAGATGTGATGGACGCCTGGGAGTCAATTCCTATGGACACCTATCAAAAACTGGTGGAAAGTCTCCCCAGACGTGTGCAGGCTGTCATCGATGCAAAAGGAGGACCAACATCATATTAATATATGTGGGAACGCCCTCTGGCACCCACTTCTGGCACCAACTTCTGACACTCGCCGCAGACGATTCTGATTTACAGCCAGCGCCATCTGTTCACTCTCTGTGAACTACGCAGAAGAGGATTGACTTCCATACGATTAAGACGCGCAGCTGACGGCTGTGATATGACTTCTGTTTTCTAACGATGTAGTATAACGACGTATTGCTATGTGAGGGAGATTATATTTAATGTACCGTATTGTATAAATATAAGTGTTCGTCTTAAGAGAATCGTATTATTTGAGTCATTTTATTACTTAGAAATTGAGTAACTTTGTTTATCTGAGTGATTGAATTCCAACTGGTTTAGAACACTTTATGTTTCGACGTTTCAGACCACGTTTCAACCCCAGACAACGAACTATTATTACATATATGCCTCGGGACTCTCCTAGTCCGTACCACGGACCCTTCCGGATACTTTTGGCCAGATAGTGTATTATGTGAAAATGGTCTTTCGCATGCAGCAATTGCGAGAGAAGTTGGGCATATGACAGCATCTAATCAGGAGTACGAAAGTTTTGTTTACACTATCAGGAAACATAATCTGTGCAAAATAAGGTAGTAAAAGGTCGGGAAAAGTGCACAACAGCTGTTGATGATAAGAAAATATAATGAATTTGTCTCAGGGATAGATAGATGTTACCTGCGGTCATTAGCAGTGAACTGAGAGCAACTGGTGTTTTTGTCAGTGCAAGAACGGTGCGGAGAAGGCTAACGGAGGTTGGCATAAAATGTAGGATTCCTCGAAAAAAGCCATTGCGGAATAAGAAGTAACGGCAGAAATAAATACAGTGGACAAAAGAACACATTGCATGGACCGAAGGTCAGTAGAAAGAAGTGATATGGAGTAACGGAACAAACATATTGATATTTGGTAGTAATGGAAGAAAATGTGTAAAACGTCGCGTTGGGGAAGAGGTACATCCAGGTTGCATTCAAGGGACAACAAATAATATTACAAGTGTTATGATCTGTGTCAGGAAATGCTGTAGGCCGCCTTCTTGCCAAAGATGGTAAACTGAAGAGCAGAAAGTACATTGATACCATCCTTCGACCAAAAATTCTACCTTCTATCAGGAATCTTTATCCAGAAAATGCCCCAGTTTTTTTTTTTTACCAGCAGGATTCAGCTCCCTGCTACACTTCACGGAGAATGACATACAGGTGCTTGGATGGCCAGGAAACAGCCAAGACCTGAACCCCGTAGAACATTTGTGGTTCTCTTTGAAAAAACTAGTACTTCTTAGGCATCAATCCCATGAAAGAGAATTATTTGAGGCTAAAACTGTCTCATGGAACCACATAATAAAGCAGAAAGAGCTCCAAATATTGTTTGGCTCAATGCCGTGTCACTCCCTTGAATTACAAATATTTGACCTCTGTTTATTGTGTTGAATTCATCATTAAATTTCCTTTCATTTGATGAATAACTCATTTCACTGTATGATGTGTAACAGTTTTTATAAGCATTCAAAGTTCAAAAACATAAACTTCAAAAGGTGTACAAAATTTTGACCACCACTGTATATATATATATATATATATATATGTATGTGTGTGTGTGTGTGTGTGTGTGCGTGTGTACATACATACATATGCCCATGTACACATATGTATGTTGTATAGACGCATATGTACATCTGTCTTCAGCAGCAAAGAGCACCATTTATTTTCCTGGTGAATTTACAAAGTGGTTTAATGGACAAAAAGAAAATCGAACAGAAACATATGATAGAGCATCAGTGCTTGGTTGAACCCATTCAAATACGAATCACTATTTGCCATTGATACGACAGGCATAGTTTGAAAAAAAATTGAAATTCAATACACTGAGCAGAAATAGCTCTACACCCGATTTGTTTAATAGTTTCAACATGTCCTTATTTATTATTTTAACGCTTTTCATGGTTCTTGGTCTATAGCTAATTCTAAAGATTTTTCTATTAAATTCATTGCCGAACTTATTCTGCACAGAAATTTTATGCGTTTTGCTTTAAAATAAAAGTTTACGGCATGTGTGATATGGTGATCTTTGTTGCTGAAGACGGATGTACATATATGTCTATACAACATACATATATGTACATATATGTATGCGCATATGTACAGAGGCTGTTCGCACATTTTTTAGACGATTTTGGTAAGCGGTAATAAAAAATAGTTTGCTGCAAAAGAAATAATTGCAATTGTACTATGTTTTTAAAAGTCAAAATTATCGTCTGCGGCTTGAAAGTTTTGTTTTTATTCAAAATGGCGTTTTTAACAAAGCAGTGGTTCGAAGGCTACATTTATGCTCTTACCGAAGAGAAATATGCATACTCCGTTATCCAAAGACGATGTGAGAGTCATAGTTTTGTGATATCTAAAGCGTCGATATTTAATATCGTCAACAAGAAAGGAAAAAAACGTCAAATTGGAGCCTCAAGTGGGACAAAAATTCCAAACAAGTATCCAAAGAAAAACGGACATCTTCGACTATTGCAAAGGTACGTTGTTTAATGTTAAAAGAAAATCCCCCTAGTCAAAGGACAGTTGCCAAATCATTAAAATGCTCGGTGTCCACTGTAAACAAAATGATAAACGTTGATTTAAATCTTAAGAAAGCGAAAAAACGCAATGTGCATCGTCTTCTTTCAAATCATATCGCTGAACGCAGGACGCACTGCAGAATTCTATATGAGAAACACTTATCCAAAGAAAAATGGAAAACAATTGTCACAATAGATGAATCATGGGTGAATTTAAATTATTGCAACAAAAAAAGAGCCATTTATTATCATAAAAGGGGAGTAAAAATTAAAGTACATGGTTCAAAGAATCGAAAGAAAGTTTTTCTAAGGGATTCATGATTGTTGCTGGTTTTTCTTATAATGGCAAGTTAAAAATAAAGAGAGTGGAAAAAATGTCAAGATTAACTCCAAATACTATCAGGAACATATTTTATCGCCAATTTTTCTGAATGAAATACCATCGCTTTACCCACAGTGCCATCAATCTGTGAGACTCCATCAGGACAAAGCTAGCAGTACCACATCAAAATCCACTGTAAATTTCCTAAAAGAAATGGAACAAAAAACTGGTATCAAGGCCATACCCTTCACTGATATCCCTACTAAATCTACCGATGTATCACCTATGGATTTTTGTGCTTTCGGACTTTTAAAATCTGCATTATCCAAACGTCGCCCCAAAACCCTTACAGGACTCTGGAAAGCTGTTCAGGAGGAATGGGATAGAATACCTCTTCTGACACTTCAAAAGGCGTTATTATCCTGGAAATTGCGGTGTCGAAAGATAGTTCAGATAAGGGATGTCAAATAGAACATTTAAAACACAAGAATTTTATGTAATTTAGTTTTGTAAATACAATATACATCGTCTAAAAAATGTGTGAACAGCCTCTGTACATGTATATATGTACATTTATATATGTATATGTGTAATATATGTATGAATATATATCTAGTAAATATACATATATGTATATATATGTGTGTGTGCATGCGTATGTGTATATGTATGTGTACATATATGTATAAACATGTATGGATACAATTCCAAATATTTAATCGCTTATGACTGTTGTGTTGACAGGCCAGCAATACAGTGCAATCTTACCCTAATTGAGCATCGCATTCTAAACCCTTGTTTCAGAGGATGTTTCGTAACGCAGGTTGTGTATCTCATAAAATATTTTACCCGTAGAGTGTCGAACCTGTTGTTATTGCGCATCGAATAGTTATTCACAAGATTTACCATGTAAAATAATTGCAAAAGTGTTTTTTCTGTATCGTCACATGGTGATCCTAGAGTTTCTTAGAGGCTTTCTTAACGTACACCAAAATTCCTTTTTGAAACGTGGACACTGCCCAGCGACTTTCGTTTGGTCTCTATATCTGAAGTTTTTCTTAAATTTCTTAAAATGGGCTTATTAACCCTTACAGGACTCTCTTACGGTTATCTTCCTAAGGTTATTTTTCTTAAGGGTAATCTTAAATTTTAGCACGCTGCTGAAAACAAAATATCTTATGAAGCTTATTTTTACAGATTTTAAGACTTTAAGTGAGTTAAACACGAATTCAAAACTGCAATAAATATCAGTAAAATATAAGTAACTATAATTAACTACGCTGTCAGGTAAAATTATTGTACTTGAAATTTTTGAAAGAGGAAATGACAGTCAAAATACTTTCAAGTTTTTATTTTCGAAGCACTTTTAGATTCAAAATGAGAAATTAATCGAAATCTCTCACATAAAAATTTAAAGTTAATAACAGAAAGATTCGAAAGAAAATAATTATCAAAAGCATTTATCAATATAAACTGAAGATTTAAATCAATAGCAGAGATTTTAAAGCATTAATATCGATTGCGTAGCTTTTCCAAGAGTGAAAGTCGATCACAGAGCTTTTTAGAACATTAAATCATCGCAGATGCTGTATTTTTTGCTTTTACAAATGATTTTCGAATTTATATCATTTTGATTTACATCCAATAGTCTATATAATTAACTTCGGACATTTTCAAACATACTTTAAAGAATTGTTTTTTCCTCGCACGACATGTATAATTTTGTACTCTAAGATTTTTTTTCAGATCAGTTATTTTAATTTTCTCTCCAAAAGTGTTATTTAGTTTGTCCATGATTTACATTTTCTGAGCTTGTGGATCAGTTTAACTCAGAATAAGAAACTGTTAGCAATCAAATAAAATTAAGAACAGGTTCTCATATCGAGTAGAAATACACAATTTAATTCCAAATAAGCGAATTATTTTTATACAGTGTTATCCGTTTCCCAGCAAAAATTCTTCCTTTTTAGTAATGAATTCTAATTGCCGTGTTTAGAGATGAATTTTAGTTCACGAATATTTTTGGAAGAAAACATTCGCGAGAGTTTATTTTTCGCAGTAGATATCTAAAACAGATAAATTTCAGAAGTACATCGAAGAATATCTTGCTCTAGAGGGCTTTCTCCGTCAGCTTTAAACTCACCAAGGTGACTGAGTATATTTGAAGCAGTTAGTATTCATTACGCTTCGCGGAAAAAGGTGAAAAGTTGATAGGCTAAAGATATCTTAAAGGGAACACGCCACGGGAATTTTTAACAACGCTAAATCTCGCCAGGGAGATGTTGAAACGACGAATTTCTTATACGGTAGTTTTTTCTACCGTATATTTTGTAATGACAAGACCTTTAGTCAGAAGGATAGACTCTATATATATAAAACAGTTCCGTAACTGACTGACATATAAAGCACAGACCAAACCGCTGGACCTAAATGGCTGAAATTTTGCGTGGCATGATTTTTCTTATAGTGTAGGGGTGCACTAAGAAAAAATTTTGAAAATTCTTCTTGGATTTTTTTTAATTAAATTTTTAGGCTGTTTTTGTAAATTTTCTTTAAGTTTGCATTTAAAATAATAATTTGAAGGTTATAAAATTTATATCACGAAAAAAAAACCATAAAAATTTCTTTAAAATGATATCTTTTTCAAATCTTCACCTCGTTTTCTGACTTTTGGTGAATTTTTAAAGATTAATTTTTAGAATTTAATTTATTAAATGATGATCACGTGATTTCTTTTCTTTTTGTGATACTTTAAATTAATTTTGCCTCATGTGCATGACAACAAAATAAATTGACAAAAGAAATATTTAAATACAGTAAAAGATAAAATTTAACCACTAGACTAATTGAAAAGGAATTTTATTAAGAATTTAATTCAAATTAGTATGTTTTAAGGATATTGAACATACAAATTAATTCATACATTGACCGTTGAATTTAATTTGGATATTTTCTTCTACATTATTTTCTCCACAAAATATCAGTTACGATTTTTTATTAATATATATTTTTTTAATTGGTATTAGTTGCATACATTGGCCGTTGTATTTATTTTGAATGTACACCGTAGCGAAGTACGGGTATTCAGCTAGTATTTCTATAAAAACCATATTTCGTCGTCTGTTTTGTTTTAGTGAGAAAAGGAAATAGTTTTCACCCAATTTAATCCAAGCACAAGTGACTGAGTATGACAGTCATTTGAAATCGTTGATCACAAATGGGGATTTGGGAAAGTCAGAAGACTGGAAATAGCACAAATTTAACCCACAAAGTGAATTCAAACTATAGTTTCTTACGCCATAGAGAACTTTACATGAGGAATTAGTTAAGTTGAGAGTGTATATTCAGTAAATTTTATAGTCACAAGACCTATATACAGATGAAAGAAAGCCTTAAAAATAATTACAAGAAAAAAAGTACTTTTTATATACCATGTTTTTAAATTTTCTGTTGAATCATATAAATTTGACAGTTCTATGTATTAATAAATACTTTTTTAACAAATTTTTGGTGAATTATCCCCTCAACTTCAAAGAAAATGAAATTAATTGGAAGTTAACTTGCGTTTAACTTTTCGTTCCCGCCCCGGGCGATAGATGGCTGCACCAGTCTACAAAACAAAATTAACTGAAAAAGAATTCAATTCTGCTTAAAGATGGCTAAAAGTATCAAAATAATGCATTGACATCGTGTTCTGGGCTATTCTAAAAGTTTCAAATGTCTAGCTACTCGGGAAGTTAGTTAAAAATCGATTACAAGATTTCTACTGGACAAACACACACACAAACAAGAAAGCGAGTTAATAAAAACATGGTAATAAACAATGTTTATATTCTGTTTTCTGCTATACAGATGAGGGTGCGTAAATACATCAGTCCAGTTTAATTTTATGATATCTTATGGATAGATGATGACATTTGGCATGACATACAGACACTGATCATTAGGATGCAAGGATTGACAGCCAGCTGTCAAAATCCTGCTCAGTGCTTAATGAGAACAAGCTTCATTATTCACCACAATGAGAAAATTTTAAGGAATCCTTTGAACATCCGATAAAGTGTTGATGGTGCTTCGATTTCTTCCTCTGATTCAGATGGTGCTGATGCAGGGGCTGGCGCCGGTGCTTGGGGTGGAGGGGGAGGCGGTGGTGGTCGATTAATTTCTAGAGGAGGGAATGGCTTGATTTGTTGCTGTTGTTGTGGCTTCTTCTTCTTCCTCCTCCTTATGGTCTCCCGGCCGGATGTGTATCTCACCATATCTGTCACAAACTTCTCCATGGTGTGGGCAAGTGCGCCCATGCCGACCATAACAACGAAGGGCGGAGAAAAAAGACCAGTCAGAGCTGCGTTCACCGGTGAAATTTGCCGCGACAGCGCAGCTAAAGCAGCTTTATCGTCACGGGTGGATCCAGAAACTAGAGATCGGGATTCGGGAATATGAGGGGCAGCGTTCGCTAAGCTCAAGATGACAAGAAAAAATGTCCACAGCATCATCTGAAATGAAAAAGGGACAGAGGGTCATACTACAGATAGCACATACGAAGTTTGATTTTGTTATTACGTAGTTTAAAACAGAATATTTCTTGTTAGGAACAAGTATAAGCAGATCAAGTATAATTAAAAGATAAAAAGAACATTTTATATACCATGATTTTAAATTATCTGTTGAATCATATAAACTTGACAATTCTATGTATTAATAAATACTTTTTAAAAATTTTCTGATGAATTATCCCCTCAACTTGAAAGAAAATGATCAAATGCTTAATAAAGAGGTATCAAACGTGTAATCAATCATTTAGCTCGAGAATTGGAAGTTAAGTTGCGTTTAACTTTTCATTCCCGTCCCGGCCGATATATGGCTAAAAGTATTAAAATAATGCATTGTCATCGTGTTCTGAGTAGGGTTTCAAACTTTTTCTGTGACGATTCCGGAACAAATAGCTCAAAACTGAACATCATCATCATTATCAGTCAGCCATTACCTAGTTTTCTGAGGAAACTTTTTATGTATGAAAAAATTAAAATACAGTTTTTTTTAATTTATTTTTTATATTTTTTATTTTAACTATTATAGAAACTTTATTTTATATTGAACATCATCATCATTATCAGTCAGATATTACCTAGTTTTCTGAGGAAACTTTTTATGTATGAAAAAATTAAAATACAGTTTTTTTTAATTTATTTTTTATATTTTTTATTTTAACTATTATAGAAACTTAATTTTATATATATATATATATATATATATATATATATTAATATTAATTACATAATAATAATAATAATAATAATAATAATAAAATTAAATCTTATAATAGCAAATTTAACGTTATGTTTTTATGGGTTTTTCCAATAATATTTTCTCTCACTTTTTGCTGCAATCACCAATTCTTTCGAAAGTGAGTCCTATTTAAAAAGTTCGCAAATTCTGCACACGATTCACTATTATGTCGTATTTGCAATCCCGCCTTCACTAAGTCGGTATTCATGTTATTCCTGGCCTTCGTCCACACACTGTTTATGTGACTAAATACTCTCTCTGGGTAAGCATTACTCGCAGGGATGGACAAAAAAATAAAAGACACAATTTTCATCAGCTCGACCGATTTTTCATGCTTTTTGAAATACTCTGCCAATAGTTTGTCATTGCAATCCCCATCTGTGCAATCACCGTGTACTTCCTGATCTGTACATAAATTGATCTTGTAAATAAATATCGCGGAAACTTTAATTTTAGTCTGTGACGTTCACGCTACCTGTCGGATTACTACGACGTCACAACGTTCAACGGATTTTACAAGATGTCAATTTCAATTTTTAAAAAAAATTGGAATAGTTTCCGCTACATTCCGGGACAATTTAGTATTCATCCGGGATCAGGGACAGCGATTCCAATTCCGGGACAATCCCGGACAATCCGGGACAGTTCGCAACCCTAGTTCTGAGCTATTCTAAAAGTTCCAAATGTCTAGCTAGTCGGGAAGTTAGTTCAAAATCGATTGCAAGATTTGTACCGGACAAACACACAAACAAGAAAGCGAGTTAATAAAAACATATTAAAAATTGCGAGATCTATGTAAGTAAATACTATAACAGTTTACAATATGCCATGCAATTTAAATGAAATTGAGTCAAAGCTAACTCCCAAAATCGCTATGAAAACAGTTGGCGCTTTATGTCTCCTTGTTTTAATGTAAGATTACGTTCCTCAATAAAGGTCCTTCGGCGAGAAAAGTATTGTCCTGCGTCGCGAGTTATAATTTTGGCAGCGTACCAAACCCAGTAGCAGTAAACAGTTAAGCAGAAAAGAACCAAAATGAGTAAAAAAAAAAGAGAGGTACGCAAACGATAAGTAATCCTACGTTAATAACCCGTGGTAGTTTCTTTAGAGGAGACTACCTGAAATATTTTTTTTATCTATATCCGCATCTGTCCTAAAGTACAAACTGATAATCCATGTCAAATAAAAAATTTAAACATATCACATACATTCATACACATAAAGTTGCTTTATAAAGTCCTGACATTAAAAAGAACAGGTAGATTCGTTTATCGTTTTCTTTTAGAGAAATACAGCTTTTCATGTCATTGAAAAATTGCTCTTATATTTTTTGAAAAGGAATAATAGTAGACTTCTATTACTCTTAAATTAAAAAGATCTTGGCACTTTTATAAGCAGTCCTCAAAATAAACCGGTTTTCCACAAACATCTTAAATAGTAAATCAGACAAAATGTTAAGTCATATAATTAAATCTTCCTTAAAATATTATGATTGCTGAAGATAAAATGATTTTTTGCAAGATTAAATTTTGTAGGTATAGGACATGCAAATAAAACCATAGACAGGGAACTGCCAAGTCTAAAGGCATTCGTGCAAATGTAGTTTGTTTGAAACTTGGGGCACTTATTTTTCTTCAGTTAATTTTTTTAGATGAGATCTAATTTCATCAGTCACAAAACTAAATTAAGAATTTCTAAGACCCTAATACTACCTGTCTTACTTTACGCGAGTGAAACATGGACCTTGATCATAGACACGAAGAGCTTCCTGGACATGTTTGAGAGAAAAATCCTCAGGGCTATCTTTGGCCCAGTGCAGGAAGAAAGGCGTTGGAGAATTAGATATACATTTGAACTGTATAGGCTTTATAGGCGACTACAAATAACACAAGTCATCCGTAGTAATAGATTAAGATCTAATTTCATCAGTCGCAAAGCTAAATTAAGAATTTATAAGACCCTAATACTACCTGTCTAACTTTACACAATAAAAACATGGACACGCAGCGCTTCCTGGACATGTTTGAGAGATAAATCCTCAGGGCTATGTTTGGCCCAGTGCAGGAAGAAGGGCGTTGGAGAATTAGACATAATTTTGAACTGTATAGGCTTTATAGGTAACCACAAATAACACAAGTCATCCGTAGTAATAGATTAAGATATAATTTCATCAGTCGCAAAACTAAATTAAGAATTTATTTGACCCTAATACTACCTGTCTTAGTTTACACAAGGAAAACATGGACACGCAGTGCTTCCTGGACATGCTTGAGAGAAAAATTCTCAGGGGTATCTTTGGCCCAGTACAAGAAGAAGGGCGTTGGAGAATTAGACATAATTTTGAACTGTATAGGCTTTATAGGTAACCACAAATAGCAAGTCATCCGTAGTAATAGATTAAGATGGCTTGGCCATGTTTGGAGAAGCTCGGAAGATAATCCCACTAAGATCTTGACACTTAAAAAACCTGAGGGATCTTGAGCTAGAGGTAAACCGCGACTAGATGGTTAGATGACATTAAAAAAGACTTAAAAACTTTGAAAAAGAAAAACGGGAGAGGAGTAAACTACAGATAAAAGACGCTGGAAGGAGAGGCAGCCAAGGCCTGTAAGAGGCTGTTGTGCTTGTGAAGAAGAATGTTTTTACAATATTTTGCACCTATACGGAAAAATTTAAATGTAAGTAACTGAAACGAAGCAGTTTCAATTACAAGTTGCAACAAAATTTTCTTTTCAAAGGAATCAAACAAAATCTGCCCAACTTTTTTTCTTTTGTGCCAACTACCTACATCAGGACTCGTTCTCCAGTTCTTTTCTAACTTGAACATGTGACCTTTATCCTGACCCCACTGGATTATGCAATGGTCTTACAGAGAGAAAACTTAAGTCATCAACAAAAAAAAACTAAATACGGAAACCAAATACAATTTGCTTCAAGTTATAAGGATTAAGCTTCCTAAAATCCTAATAATCTTTAGGTGTGGTTTCTTGAGAAGAACAAATAAGTTTACGAATCACACCTGATAAATATTGAGGATTTCAGAATGATTTCTCTTGAAGTTATTTTTTTCCACATCCGGCTTGTGTGTTCCAATTTCAGACTATATTGAAGCAGAAATTTTACCTGAATAAGATTTTAACCATGCGGTGTAAAATAAGTACCCTGATATATTGAACTTAGAGTCTTCTTTAATAATGAATTATCCTTGCTGTAGATTTCTTCTATGTATATACTACCAGCAATAATAAATACCAATATAAGCCTGAAATAAGGATAAGTGAATCAAATATTGTTTCATTCAACCCAGAGTACCCCTAAATACATGTGGATTTGAGATGACTTTATCATAATATATATATATATATATATATATATATATATATATATATATATATATATATATATATATATATATATATATATATTCTTTGTCAGTACCTTTTGAGTTGCAATTTTAGCTTAAGTTATAAGGCAATAGGAATCAAATAATTTTTTTAAACCCTGTAGTATAAAATGCATATCCTGGTTCATTCAATATTGTTTAAGAATTAGAATACTGAAATATAAACCTAAAAATTAGACAAATAGATTGCCCTCCATGCCTTAACTTAAATCCCTTATTTATCGTTACAGAGCTGATATTTAATGCTAGATTCTCTCCCATATGTGTATCAACCTAGTGTAACCTGAAATGACTAACTTCATCTATAATTTAGCCCTATAACTAAAATAAAAGCAAACATAAAAGTGGGCAATCTTCTATGTGTTTTTAGCAGTCTACAATCTTTAAAAGCTATCTTCATCTACCTACAGAAAATGTATGCTTGCTATATCCTCAAAAACTTTCTTCTTTCCACATTTGTGGACGTTAAGGCATAGATACCTCCGAGAGAGAGGAAAATCCTCAAATCTCTCTAAGCTCGCACTCACCCTTAATTCTCGGTATAAGGGTCCAGTATATCTAATGCAGTTTCAATACAGTATGTTCTATGACATTAAAATGGCATCAACAATGCAGGCTAATATACTCGCACATGCTCACACGGTGAGAAGGGGGGGGGGGATATTGTAGAGATATTTTAGGTGGCGGAATGCATGAACAATGCTGTATTTTATACACTCAAATAATTTCAGTATACCAGTGGTATGATGTTTTTTTGTGAAAGTAGGTAATTTTAGTATAAAAGTACAATGCAGTTTTTATTAACTCATATAATTTTAATAAAGTGATATAATTCTGTGCTTTAGAAACTTAAATCCTTTTAATATAACAGTAGGTTGAAAAAATTTAAGCTAAATGTAAAAATTTAAAACAAATCTTAATTTAGTTACTGATGGCAAACTCGTGAATAATCAAATGCTTGAAGTCTAGGTTCTCTGTATATGACTGTCTTAAATAATGCTAATATAACATGAAATCATGTGCTAATATAACATGAAATCATGTTCTTTTTCTACCAGGCTAAATTACTTGGGTATCCCTTTGCCAGATAAATCTAAACACTTAAAAAAGATCCAGTTTTGTAGATTACTGATCTCACCTTTTATTCATTATCTTTTTTCAAAAATTTTCCACTTTTATAAATTCATTTCGTTCAGGAAGAATTATTTTTAAAAGCGAGAGACCCTGAACCTGATCCTTTCGTCGGAATCTAATATCGTTTTCATTTCTGGAAATATTTAACGTTATTTCAATATGTGTAATCCATCTTGGAGGATTGATTAACCATGAATGTAGTTTTTTAAGCGAAATTTGTCAACTTCAGAAAAGAGAGCGGATATATTAAAAATCGCTCAATCACATTTGGCACGTTATGATTTGACGTTCAGGCAGACATAGGTGAGAAAAATCAGGACAGCGGAGAAAACTTTGTCTTGGCTACATAGTTTTATCCGATATTTTAATTCTTTGTTAAATGTATCCTGGGTTAAAGTCTCCACGTGAGGAAAATGTTCACATTTTTTCAACAATAAGTGCAATTTAATTTTCGAATCTTTTTTTCCTCAATCATTATGTTTTGTACAGCAGCACATCTTTAATATTATTTCGCATTGGCTTCTTTGCTATTCTACGATAAGCTTTCCCACTAATGTTTCTGAACAATTTTGTTATCTACCTCATCACAAATTCCCGAAAGCTTTGCTAAAAGCATTCACGCTGTCTGTGTTATTTTGTTTCATCCCGTATCAGTATGCTCTATCTGTATTATTTTGCTTTCAACTCCGAAGTATTAATCTCCAATAATTTTGTTGCAATGCCACGAATTGCGTTGACACTACTGTATCGGTATTATTTTGTTTAGTAATGATGAACGTTTGAAGCATTACTTCCCTGCTGACCTCGTAGTTTCTTGTTCAGACTGATATATTATTTTGTTTTCTACAATAGCACATCTGATACATTACTTCCCCATTGATTTTGTTTCCATGCGAAGGGAAGTTTTCACTCGACTGCATTTGCATTATATTGTTATCTTGCAACTGCACATCTGAAACATTTCTTCACCAGTGACTTCCTTGCAATGCCATGAAACTCGACTGTTCTGTTGTATGAGTGAAATTTTGTTTTCTACCATAGCACTTCAGTGACATTTCTTTCCTGTTGTTTTTGTTTCCATGCTACGGGAAGTTTTCACTCCACTGCATTTCTATTATTTTGTTTCCTGCAATTGCACATCTGAAACATTACTTCACTGCTAGATTCCTTTCCATGCCACGAAAACCGTTTATTCTATTGTATGAATATTATCTTGTTTTCTACCACAGCACTTCGGTGACATTACTTCCCCGTTGGCTTCTTTGTCATGCTTCGTAGTCGCACTATTTCCGGTAGCCGAACTTAAATATCGTTTATACTTCATTTCCAGTTCATTTCCATGTTTGTGGCTAACCTGTGATTCAAACCCAAGACTACTGGCTATTCAGACAGATTATAGTCTAATGCTACACCACTTAGGCATGTCACGACCTGCTGGACATCACCACCGACCAAGGGCTCTGGAAATTTTCCAATCCAGAATTACGTTAAAATTGTGACTGTTTGGCAGATTTACTTTTTGGCAATGCTGAAGATGTTTAAGTAAACAAAGCACAACCTATATAATCTTTCAGATGTTAATAAATCAGGTGACTGAATATATTTACTACAGGATAATTCGTAGTCATAACTATGAAATAGACGTTGGCTAATTTTCTACCAATTATCATTTTTTCTCCTAATTTATTAAAAAAAACTCACAACCCTTTAGGTCCTTCGGACACCAGCCTGTTTCAGTAATAATTACACCTCTGAATCATAGCCCTCAAAACTTGATTTTTATCCCACTAAGGCTTGTTTAATAGTAAAGAGGAATGAGGGATTTCTACAGAATAATCCCATGACAGGCTTAAGCGTTTATGCTTTTAGCAGCTCAAGAAAACATTTCCTAGCAAAATCGCAAAGCATGGAAGCGAAAATTGTTCACATGGGGGGGGGGGGGGGGGTCAAGATATGACGTTTGGCATGGTATGTGATGCCGGAAATATTTTTCGGAATCAATCATCCTGTCAGGGATTGGAGCGTGATCTCACGTTTGAGCTGAAAAGGAAAACTGTTCGATGCGACATTTTACTCTCAAAATGGAACCTTAAAACTTGCAGTTAGAGAACAACAAAAAATGAATAGGGATATTTGATCTGCATTCCTTGTTTATCACAGGTATGCCTTAAGTCAGGTGTTAAACACTTTTTAATAAAATTTCAATTTGTTGAAGCATTTTTTTATGTGCATAAGGACTCGTTTAAGAAAAAATAATCGTTAGAAAATGCATTTTAAAATATTAATAAATAAATAAAATTTACGTCCTGAACCGCTTTAAAGAACGTGAATTTTACGGGTTCTGACCTTAAAGTGGTTTTGGATAGTATTCCAAGCAATCCCAATTTTCTTTTCTGATTTTAATATGTCCGCTAATCGCTCGCATTCACCAGTTTCCGGATCATTTTTCTTAACGGCAGACTGTTGTTTTGATACAATATTGGTTTGAAAACTCATTAATTCTAGATCATCCAAATTCAATTACTTAAAAAACCACGATGAAAATTTATTTATCACTACTACATGAGGGTATAAGATGAGATTGGAAATATCTTAAAGCTGTCAAAAGACGGTACATCTTGAAAAAATCTTGTTAATATAAAACTGGGGCAGTAAATGCGTTGGAAATTTATAAAAAAAATAACTTGCATATTTTAATTTATTTATCTTGAAATGTATACCAAAAAATAATAAAGTATATAATAACTGATAAAAAATATATATATAATGATACGATAAAGAAAAATGTATTATAAATAATAAATGAAATTAATATGCATATATATATACTTTTGCTTGTGTGTGACATTTGCTTAAAACTTTGCTTCAAATGCTTACAAAGAAAATGCTTAAGTCAGCAATCTTTTTTGTTATTCATAATTCAAATAGTTTTAACAAAACATTGACTGATATTCAATCTTTCAAGCATAGTCGAACACATTACTCTGTTTTTATACGCCTTAGACCCCTTATAGTTGATACTGTAGGAGTATGTGTCGTTTGAAATACATCAAAACCTTTTCCATTGTTTTTCCTGGTACTTTATGTATGATTACAGAAAACAGTGTAAATATTTTGAAGGAAGTTCAAAAATGTTCCAATTTTACAAAACCCGTCAATATCGTAGGTTTCCAAGAATCATTAAAAATATTCTGTTCATTGATATTAATTTTATTTTTTTCTCTTTTCACAAGGAAAAATAGGGATTCATATACGGATTCATATACTTAAAATCAGAATCTGAGAAGCTACTAATGCCAAATTTTCAGCGGTTTTTGTGAAAATAAGATAGTTTTACTGTCAGGAAAACACTCTTCTCTCAATCGACAGAAGTCAGGAATGCAATTTGAAAAGAACGCATCTTCCGCGCTGATGGTCTAAACCAAGGATGTCCAACCTTTTGGCTTGCCCGCACCGCATTGAGTGCGGAGGAATAGTCTCAGGCTGCATATAAAATATACAGAGGCTGTTCGCACATTTTTTAGACCATTTTGGTAAGCGGTAATAAAAAATCGATTGCTGCAAAAGAAATAATTGCAATTGTACTATGTTTTTAAAAGTCAAAATTATCGTCTGCGGCTTGAAAGTTTTGTTTTTATTCAAAATGGCGTTTTTAACAAAGCAGTGGTTCGAAGGCTACATTTATGCTCTTTCCGAAGAGAAATATGCATACTCCGCTATCCAAAAACGATGTGAGAGTCATGGTTTTGTGATATCTAAAGCGTCGATAGGCAGTATCGTCAACAAGAAAGGAAGAAAACGTCAAATTGGAGCCTCAAGTGGGACAAAAATTCCAAATAAGTATCCAAGGAAAAAACGGACTTCTTCGACGATTGCAAAGGTACGTTGTTTAATGTTAAAAGAAAATCCCCCTAGTCAAAGAAAATCATTAAAAAGCTCGGTGTCCACTGTAAACAAAATGATAAACGTTGATTTAAATCTTAAGAAAGCGAAAAAACGCAATATGCATCGTCTTCTTCCAAATCATATCGCTGAACGCAGGACACGCTGCAGAATTCTATATGAGAAACACGTATCCAAAGAAAAATGGAAAACAATTGTCACAATAGATGAATCATGGGTGTATTTAAATGATTGCAACAAAAAAAGAGCCATTTATTATCATAAAAGGGGAGAAAAAAATTTAAGTACATGGTTCAAAGAATCGAAAGAAAGTTCTTCTAAGGGATTCATGATTGTTGCTGGTTTTTCTTATAATGGCAAGTTAAAAATAAAGAGAGTGGAAAAAAATGTCAAGATAAACTCCAAATACTATCAGGAACATATTTTATTGCCAATTTTTCTGAATGAAATACCATCGCTTTACCCACAGTGCCATCAATCTGTGAGACTCCATCAGGACAAAGCTAGCAGTCACACATCAAAATCCACTGTAAATTTCCTAAAAGAAACGGAACAAAAAACTGATATCAAGGCTATACCCTTCACTGATATCCCTACTAAATCTTCCTATGTATCACCTATGGATTTTTGTGCTTTCGGACTTTTAAAATCTGCATTATCCAAACGTTGTCCCAAAACCCTTACAGGACTCTGGAAAGCTTTTCAGGAGGAATGGGATAGAATACCTCTTCTGACTCTTCAAAAGGCATTATTATCCTGGAAATTGCGGTGTCGAAAGATAGTAATCTAGTTTTGTGAATACAATATACATCGTCTAAAAAATGTGCGAATAGCCTCTGTAGAGTGGTAAACTTATGTAAATAACCAAGCTTCCCATAATTTCCATCATATCACAAAAAAAGGGAGCAATGTAAACTTAAAACTGGTGGGATATTTAATCTGATTTTTGTGGAACTAGTGCTTCAATGTCTGGTTCCATGGAAATTGTTACAGTTCTTAGTGAGTCCTTAAGGTTTCTCATCAGAAAATTTTAATATAATTTTACTCTCCGAGGGCTTCATCTCTGAAAATAATCGTTCACAAATTTTAGCTAATGGCAAAAAATGATGACTGGAATAAGGTGTATTAGTATGATGGGGAAGAGAGGAATATTTTTCTGTGCGAAGAAAGGTCTTATAACGCTTACGATCTTCTGGAGCGACATTGTTAGCTGTCAAGGTCGGCGGGTTCGACATGCCGGCCTAAATATTATATGATGAAAAAACCAGATGAATGTTCTGTGAAATCTGATTAAAAATACTTGTATCTCAATCCCGCTGTCTCGATTTTGATGAAATGCATTTTCTGGCTCTACTGAAATTTGCGGTACGTGTATTCTTATAAATAGACGTTAGTATGTGTCATTTAGACTGTATTGAATTTGCAAGCAAACTACGCAATTAAAGGATTGTACAGATTTTTAATACTGTTCCGTTTTTCCTGAGTTCGTTAGGATTGAATAAAATCTCTTCAGAAACTGCACACAAAATAAAATTTATTATTCTGTAAATACTTCAGGCGCATACACAAATTCAAACAGAAAACACGTAACAACTGTGTACTATACAGCAGAAAACTCTAAAAACACAAGTCAGGATACCAGAGTCTTCAAAACAACACACGCCTAACGCACTTTCAACACATTCAATTCTCAGTAGAAAAGAACCGAGTTCCAGGTTCAGGTATTTCAACTTGTCGGAGCTCCAAGGTCTGTAACCGAGTTTCAATGCCAATGTCAGGTATATTTGTAGACTTCCAAAGCGCACCCTATCGGTTAGTCAGCTAGATCTTAAGCTTCCAGAAAGGTCTAGACGGTAAGTTAGGTACCATTTGGCGCCATATCGCCAAATATGACGAAATATCGCCAAATTTGGCGACCAAAATAAGTCACCAAATCCATCGACATTTGGCGATAACTTTCATATTTGGCTAGATTACCATAGACTCGTAAAATTCGTAACAATATGTTTTATTTCTTTTCTTTCAATTTCTTCTATGGCACAACTGGGCGATCTGCCTCTCATCACACAATTTTACACACTCTAAAGAGGGTAGCTTTCCTACAGTCTCCCTTCTTCTGGCCAACATAACACCAAAAAGATATTGGAACCCTAAGATTCATTAGAAATACTTGTATCCCTCAGATTCTCATTCATGTTTCTTAAACGATATAGTTATATTTCTTAACTGGGCTGTCAGATCAAGAAAAACCTAGGTAATTAAGGGACTGGGCGTTGCTTTGCATTTTACCGATGCTAAAATGGCCTGTACGGAAGGAACGCTTTCTCAAAAGTAAATTTATCATTTTTTAAATATCTCATGTAAGTTACAGTTCTTTTTTGAATAAAGAAATAATTCTCCTACTCCGAGTTTTTTTTTTTTTCGGCATATTGTAGTACCAGATTTACAATGTACAACGTGATATAAAAGTTGAAATTTTAAGGAAATTACAGGTTAAATATTTCTGAATCATAAATACAAAGAATAATGCCTCTCAAGGAGCTTCATTATGCATAATATATAAAGAAAAATGTTTAAAATATGTTAAAAATAAAAGATATATTTATGCAGACCAGTTACCATATAAAAAACGTTAATTCAGTGTTTTCCAGACAGTTCTTTTATTTAATGAAACGTTATGCAGCGTTTTAACTTATATTACTTTTAAATGTAAATTGTACCTCATGATAAAAAAGGGTTTTACAACGAAGTTTTTCTTTTCAGTACTATAAGCGTTCTATTACAGAAATTACTGAAACAGGTAAGTTATTTGCATTAGAAATGTCCTACATAACTAGATAAGGACACCGTTCTAAGATACCCTGTTACACATAAATTGTAAAATATCCAATGTTTGGTGAATATCTTTATGAGCTAAAATTATTTTATATGAAAACTGTACAAAGCAGAATTATGTCTTTTTTTATTTTCAATTTAGGAATGTATACTTAATGCGTGAAACGTATGAATCTTTACAATTTACCAAGTGTTAAATTTAAGGAACCACATTTATTATATAAAGTTTGCTACCTTTTCACAGTTTATTTGAAAACTATTTTTTTCCGTTTCTTATACAATTAGTAACGTTCTCTGTTTCATTACCTTAGTTTGTGGTAACGTATATACTAAATCAACGAACTCACCATTAACAAGATGCAACGAGGTTTTCTGCACTAAACTCTATTTATTACAACACAGTTGGACTACATACATTCCGTACTCAATTGCTAGCAGGCAACGGGGAATTATTTATCGCGCGTGTTAATCCGGTAGCTACATTACGGAAACCCTACCAGAATTCAGCCACGCAACTGCTTTTACATACGCCACACTAACCTTTATGTCTTCACTTTATCACCAGGTCGCTGGAACGATAGCTAACTTCAAAACGCCTTCGGTGAGCTGAATAATGTCCGGCTGCTGTACGGCAAAGCGGTCTTATTTTTCTCAAATGTTTTTCGACCACCGCTTACCTCCGCCCGACCTCGCCTCGTGACGTTTTTCTCTCACTGTCGCGTGTGTACGTTATCCACGGGGATTCTCATCTATTAGAAAAGCGCCGCTCATTTTCATTCTCTTGTTTTTTCTTCAAACGGCTATTTATTTAGACCAGAGGGGGGTTAATTTCGATTCAATACCTCACAAATTTAAATAAACATCTATAAGGCCTTTTGCTAGATTTTATGCTCATTATTTATTAGTTTATCGACTTTGTCTCGTAAATTATAAACTGGTTTTATTTTCTGGTCAAAACGAGTCTGCTCGAGCATTTGATGTTCCATTATACTATGAATAGTATTTTAGTTTAATTTTTCACCCTTTTTTTCATTTTATTAGATTAGTTCTCTCGACATAAAATAATTTCTATTTTGCGAATTTTGTTATAGAGCAGATTTTAAAAGGAACCGTGGAACTTCATTAAACGGTGAATCAACTGTGCCTTTATTGCTAGTAACGCTTTAAAAATAAGAGAGTCAAAAGAAATTGTCTCGAACGTTTATTTCAATTAAAAACGAAAAATCGATTTCTACTTAATTTCACTTTCCCCCGAGGTCACTCACTCGCTGATTAAAAAAAAGGGACAGCTTTTAAATTGTTCTAATTAACTTCCATTTTGTAGTTTTTAAACTTTGTTTGTCATTCCCTTGCCTAACAATTGTTCTTAGCTGGTAAATGTCCTCTATTTGGGCGGTTACTAATTTCCTTATAGCATAAAATTATTACTTGTTACACCGTATGTTAAGACTCTCTCAGAAAATATTTTTCTTTCGTTCTCCTTTTGAAGCTTTTGTTTTGAATGACTCCATTAAACAACCTATTTCCTTACTACACTACCTAAAAACATCCTCTATAGAACATCAAGCAGAAGTCATGAAGTTATAAGAAGGAGTGTAGGCTTGGAATGGGGAATTCCATGAAAAATGGACCGATTATGGTCGCTCACCGACAGATGGCGCGACATGTAACAAAAGGGCGGATTTTTCATTGTGCTGTATGGACGCGCTGTTTTTAAAATCATTTAACAAAATTTTAAATAAATAAATATATATAAATATGTATATATATATATATATATATATATATATATATATATATATATATATATATAAACAGTGCTGTAACTAGCTATTCCTGTGGCCTGGGCAAGAATTTGCATTTGGGCCCCTTAATTAATTAGGTTTGGGAAAATAATGAAGCAAATACAGCATTTTGGGCCCCCTCTTTCACGTGAGCCCTGGGCCTCTGCACCTGTTGCCTCTGCCTAGTTTCGGCACTGTATATATATATATATATATATATATATATATATATATATATATATAATATTAAGTTGAATAAATGAATTCATATTAACGCACTAAAGAATAACATGTTTTCTCTTGGAAAAATACGAAAAATCCATACTATGTCAAAGCCGCTGCGTTCGGCGCGCGCCACCTAGTGGCGGCGACCAATAGTGAGATACATTTTTAACCCTGATCTACTCTTCCTTCTTTAGCTTCATGGCAGAAGTAAAATCTTCTACCCTTATAACAGCAACTTCCTGTTGCCATTTTCACGATAAAAATAAAAAATAATGATATGAAATAAAATCTATGACGTCAACAGAAATGATGCTTAGCTACGTTGAACACCGTATCCGCATGCCAAAGTATTTGGGTTTGCAAAAGTTAGTAACTTTATAAACTCTCTTATTCTCGCTATCGATCAATTTTGAGAAAGTTTGAACTTCCCAGTATCTCTTTTCATGATAGCTAGCAAAACGTCATTGACAGATATGCCAACCGTAGTCACACTCAGCGTAATATAAATTTTCTCGCTAGGGCATCATCAGTCTATGATGGAAAGTCATAAAATATTTGCTCCCCAGTATCGACCCGCCAAATCTATTATTTAACTATTCCGTTCCTTCACGTTTAGAATAGGAAGTTTCCGACAATTCTTTGAAATAAATGTTCTAGACTTGTAATGAAATACTTCGGCATAAATGTCTTGAAACAAATAGTGCAATATAACCTATAGCTCGCAAGGAAGTGTGTTATAAGCTGTAACTTGGTTTTTCACATTCCGCAGTGGATTTCGAGAAAAATTTATGTCAAGTTAAGAGCTAAAACATTACACACGGGAAAGATACGAAGATCAGGGGGACAGGGATTTATGTTTAGTATCATCAATTTTTTTTACAACTTTTTATTATGATTTTGTAATATATTCACCGATTTTATTCAATATTTATCTATAACATATACCCTGAGTTACTAAAGCATTAATAAAGACGCTAAACATCTGATCAGATAGCTTGCTCAAATTTACCTGAATGCGTCAGGACAAAGCATTGTCAATTGTCACGGAGATACTTTGAACGTTTTCGCTTCTCCGCTTCGCGACCAAATTTAGATAAATTTTGCTCTTATTAATCGCATTTTATCTAGTTGTAAATGTTAAGTGAGTCTGGGACACGAAATTTGAAGAAAAAAAGAACGTTTTCATTTTCTTTGCTATAAACTTACTACACGGCTTTTTCTATAAAACAACCCCAAAACGCATGATTTTACGATGAAAACGTTGACAGATAAGGCCTATTCATATTGCATCGGGAGCGTTGCATTACGTTACGACCTTGGCTCCTAGATTGCTGACCTGACTTGTGATTGGTTTGACATATCACGTGGTCAATGATCTGAGCTTTGTGATTGGTTAAAATTTTTGACGTTAACGCTCGTAACGCTCTGGGTTTAGTGTGAACAGGCCGTTACACTTTCACACTCTACTGTCTAAGCGTGTCGCGGTGCCTCTGACATATACTGTATTCTAAACATAACTGTCTTGTAAGGTCTGCATTCGCCATCCCCCCTCCCGTGACCATTGGTACCAGGGTAATCTCCCCGGTGCAGCAGACAGGAGCAAACTACAATAACCCGTTTTCGTAGTGACCACCTAAGAAAATTGACTTATACCAACAAGGAGAAAGTGTTTTCAACTTGTACCAAATGCTACAAAGGCCAAGCCACTCCGGATCATATCCTAGTGTGCTTGGGACTTGAAAAGGAAGATCTTCTGGAGCGGCCATTGTTGGTCATTGACTTTTTGAGAGTGTGCGGTATCATGGACCTAATCTACAGGGATCAGCAACAACAACAACATTGTCTATGCGTACCGTGCTGTGCGCTTGTACATAAAGTCTATCCCGAAATGCAATTTATCTCATGCGGAGTCATACCATGCAGTGAAATGCACTGCAGCCTGGCTTGTGAAAAAAGTGTGTATGATTCGAGAAAAAGGCATTATTCGTAATGTATGAAGTTTCTAACTGCAGTACATTCTGAAGCTTCGGAATGTATGAAAATTCTTACTGCAGTACATTTTAAACAGATCAATAAAGTGATCTGGAAACAACAACTAACTTTTTCATTTTTAAACGGATTTATCGACATTTTTCGTCTGGGTATCACATTGAAATTTTATACAGCGTTCTTGTGTTCTACACTGCTCAAAAAATTTAGGGGAGCAAGCAAAGAAGTTAAGAAAACCATGCGAGACAGCCACGTATTGGAATAAAATGGATAGTACACTCGTATCAATGCGCAATACAGAAAAAAAGACGTAAAAAATTTGTAATTAAGCTTTAATTGTTTGAAAATATGGAAAAAACATGAAAAGATAATTTAGGGCAACAATTTGGCTACATGTAAACGATTAAAAAAAAGTATTGTTTAGAAATGATGCAAGATTTTTAATATGGCGTGTGGTCTCCTCGAACAGCTAAGACTGCTGCAGACCTGTTTTCCATGGATGCGATGATGTTATCGATAAGACTTTAGGGAATTAGGGATGCGACATCGATAACAAAACATCGATGTTTTGAAACATCGATATTCAATATTAAAACATCGATGCTAATAAAACATCGCCCAAAAACCATCGATGTTTTTAAACATCGATGTTTTTGAACATCCATTTTTTAAAACTGGTTTAGTAACCTTTAACATTAATGTTACTTCGATTAGTCGTGGGGGGAGGTGGGTGATTTAATTTTACTCTCTTATTGGGATGACACAAATGACAAAAACTTGGTTGATTTTGCCTTGGGCTACATTGATGACTCAAAATTCTCGTTGTAAATATCGCCATGTTTTGCCTTCAAATGTCCAGAAAAATTTGTGGTATTGCCAGAAGTTTTGAAGGACTTAACGCAAATACTGCATTTCGCCAATTTGTCTGAGGTTTTGCAAAAATATTTAAACACAGTAATTTTGGGAGGCATCTTACTAATAATATTAATGTCAACTTATATAAAACCAGAACAAAACAAAAACTTAAATGGCTCCTCTCGTTATATATACTATTTATAAAATAAAACCCGATGGAAGGTTCTGGAGTGTCAGGAACATTCCAAGCGCTCTGATTGGTTCATTGGTTGTTGATTTCCATTTGTCTGTTTGCTAAGGAATCGTTCCCCCTTTTCTATTCGTCTTTTACAGAATTCATACTTACATTTTCCGAGTGTGAAAATTATGCTACTTGGTAAATTTTTTGTTATGGTACTTTTTCATTAAAAAAAATCGAAACAAAGTAAAACATCGAGCACAAAACATCGATGTTAAAAAAACATCTGCTTCAATAAATCGATGTTTAGGGAATCGATGTTTATCCCTATAGGGAATACTGTTCCACTCCTCAAGTAGTGCAATATCCAAGTCTCGGAGAGTAAAAGGAGGCCTTAGTCTCGCAGCAATGCGTCGTCCGAGCATGTCCCAAACATGCTCGATTGGATTCAGGTCAGGAGAGCACGCTGGCCATTCCATACGCTGTATTGTTTCAGCTTCAGGCATGTTCTCCACAATACGAGCTGTATGCGGTCTGACATTATCATGCTGGAAAACAAAGGAATCTCCAATGGCTGCAGCGTAAGGTATGACATGAGGTCTCAGTATCTCGTCTGCATACCTTCAGGCCGTCAAAGTACCATTCCGAATGATATGCAGGTCCGTACGTCCACCTATGCTGATTCCACCCCATACCATAAAACCAGCTCGTCTGTATTGTGACCTTTCACGAACGAATGTGGGGTTATTTCGTGTGCTCCTTTCCCCTTCATACCAAAACACGTCGGGTGTCACACTCCAGACTGAATCGGGGCTCTTCTGTAAACAGCACTTGACTCCAATCATGTTGCTCCCAATCTCGATGTTCAGCAGCCCATCTTCTTCGGGCCGCACGGTGGCGTGAGGTCAACGGAATGCAGACCATTGGCCTACGTGCATAGAGACCTCCCTGATGAATCCTATTACGTACTGTTTGGCTGGACACCCTTCGTCCTGTTGCCAAGAGCAACTGTCTTTGCAGCTAAGTAGCATTGTCTGTTCTGTTTCGACGAGCTGTTAACAGTATATACCGGTCATCAGTTGCTGTAGTGGCGCGTGGCCGACCTTGCCCTGGTCGACGTCTAGCATTCCCTGTTTCTTGGAATCGATTCCACAGCCTTGCAACGACACTTCTGGCGACTCCAACAGCGTCCGCGACACTACGTTGTGTTTGCCCGGATTCAAGTCTGCCAATTATACGCCATGCCATGGATTCCGGTAAATCGCGTTGTTGAGACATTTTCAAGTCACCTTTTCTCAAAAAGAATAACTGAGCAATCGAATTTCACAGTTAAGGCAGTGAAACAGACGTTTCTGCAACATCCCGATTTCCGCCCTTATGTTCTTTTTCTGGTTTTTGACGTCATGAACTTTGATTTGCATATGAAGTTTTCTTCTTCTGTTTCCTGCTAGGCTTTAAATTATGGATGATTTATTTTATGTTACTTATCGGTGTAAGTATTTGCGTAATTTCGTTCAAACCATGTGCTCCCCTAATTGTTTTGAGCAGTGTACTTTCATTTAACTCTCTTCAAAATTTCTAATTTAGTGCAAAAGAATAGTAAACATTTTTCCTAAAGCAAAAATTTCCCTAATGATTTTCTAGACCCTCAAAGTGGTAAAAAAAATTTATGCATAATTTTTTTATAAATCTCAATTACAACTGCTTTGAAACTTTTTTCATGCTCAGAAGATAAACAATTAAGAAAACGGTGCTATTGGTTTCACATATATATCAAAATAAACATACTTTTAGTTTTGAGTTAAATTTTCAAATTGTTCTAGTGTTATTATGCGTTTAATGACCTTCTTATAAAGATACTTTTTATGAAAAAAAATCATTTCAGTATACATTTTTTCTTTTAAACTCTCGTAATGGAGCCCCGTAATACTGTTAAGTCCAATATTTTGGGCGGGTTTAGCTTTGTATCACAAAATTTCCAAGCTTTAGAAACGATCTTTTTTTTAAACGTAATAGCGTCTGTGAGCTGGCTTCGAAGTGTTAAAGGCAATAACAAATGTCAAGGAGAAAAGCAGCTGGTATACGACGAGAAATAAATCGAGACGGTCCGAAATTTGGAGTCGAATCAGACTTGGTAAAATCATCTGAAGCGGGATCGAGCTATGCAGTGAATGCACTGTAGCTTGACTTGTGAAAAAAAGATGTGATCCGAGAAAAATGTTTTATCTGGAAAACGTGTGAAGTGACCTTAACTGTCTAAAGGAAAATTCTAACTGCAGTACATTGTAAACAGATCCGTGAAGTAATCTTAAAACACGCATAAACTTTTTTAAACTATTGAAAGTTTATTTTTTTTTATTACATTCATATTCGATTATTTAAAAAAAAGTGCAAGAAAAAGAAAGATTTTTTTCTGCAAAAATTAGAATTACGAATTCTTTATTGTCTTTCGTGAACCATGATTCTTGGGTGTTCGAGGGACTCATGGAGGACTGCGTCGCATAAAATTTTGAATGCCAAATAAAAAATACCCACAAACTAAATTTCATTGATTCATAACTTGGATACTAATTTTATTTCTTCGGCAATTAAATTTGCTTTTAGTAACTAAGGTGATATGATTATTGTTTGTAAATTGCTTTCAAAGAGCATTTTATTTTTATGTGTGCAAAAATATTGTTGCGAATTTTGCAAATATTGCATTTTGTTTCGTTAAAATGGCTTATATCGAAAAGCTCTTATAGGTATGTATTTAACATGGGAGTCTATGGGAATCTCGCCAAATATGAGAGTTAATGCCAAATTGGCGATGGATTTTGTGACTTATTTTGGTCGCCAGATTTGGCAATATTTCGCCAACTTGCCGACTAAACCTTTCTGGAAGCTTCTAGAAATATCTGGCTGTGACTGACCTACAAAGGGCACTTTGGAAATCTATAAATATGCCTGACATTGGCATTGGAACTCGGTTCAATTTCTTAGTTAGAAATGAATGTGTTGTAAGTGCGTTAATTGGAGTGTATTGTATTGATAATTCTGGTATCCTGACTTGTGTTTTTTAGAATTTCCTGCTGTATAGAAGACAGTTGTTAAGCCTTTTATTTTTGAATTTGTGTATACGCCTGAAGAATTTACAAAATAATAAATTTATTTTGTGTGAACTTTCTGAAGAGATTCTTATTCATCCCAACGAACCCAGGAAAACGTAACAATATATATATAAGTTGTTTATTTAAGTAGTTTTACTCAATGCTGTGTGTTATCGACTGCAAATTTTCAATAATGTTGGCCTTCCTGAAAACAAAGTTATGTTTATACCCTGTTTATGAGCGTTAAATATTCTGCAAATAAACAAGAATTTTTAATTAATTACATGCTAATTAATGAAGATTGCTGATCTAATTAGATACATTTGTGTCTGGGGGGAAATTTGCAATGAACATCGGTGTAGTTAATTTATGATATTTTGGTCCGTTCCAGATATAGTTCGAACATATGAGTGGTGTAAGATCAAAACTAGCAATCTCCATCAAAATTGATTTAAGAATACACGTATTCCTCGATTTACACGGTAGATGCGTTCCACGACAACTCGTGTATATTGAAACCGTGTAAAACAAGATACATCATTCATATTAAACAAGGGGATAGGTGCAAGCCGTAGATATTTTTATAATAACAGTGTAAAAATGCAAACAGTTTATGCCGAAGTGAAGAAAAAGCAATTTAAGTAATATGCTATGCTAATTATTTATCTATATACATAAACAGTTCCGTAACTGACTGACTGACTGACTGACATATAACGCACAGACCAAACCGCTGGACATAAAGGGCTGAAATTTTACATGGCGATTCTTCTTATAGTGTAGGGGTGCACTAAGAGAGATTTTCAAAAAATTCTTCTTAGATTTTTTTATAAAATTTATATCACAAATTAATATAAATTTGTGTGATAAAATTTATATCACAAGAAAGATCATAAAAATTCCTTTAAAATAAAATCTTTTTCGAATCTTTACCTCCATTTTCTGATTTTTGGTGGATTTTTAAAGATTAATTTTTAGAATTTAATTTATTAAATGCTGATCCCGTGGTTTCTTTTCTTTTTGTGATTCTTTAAACTAATTTTGCGTCACGTGCATAATAACGAAATAGACAAAAAAAAATTAATTTTTTTTTCTTGCTAATGCGGCAGACGATTGGACATTATCCAAAAATATATTAAAATACAGTAAAAGAAATGTTCCTCAAACTGTACTATATTCTTTAGTATGTTCTATTAGATTTAATTTGAATATTTTCTTCTTCATTATTTTGTCTATAAAAATATCCCTTACAATTTTTTATAAACATATTTTTTCGTTTTTTTATATCAATTTCATACATTGATCTTTGTATTAATTATAAATATACATTGCATACATGGACCGTTATATTTAATTTGAATGTACTCCGTGGCGAAGTACGGGTTTTCAGCTAGTTTACATATGTATTTCAAAAATTAACGTCTTAGCTCGTGTAGAACTGAACTAGGGATGACATTATGGAAATGAAGCAAAATCTACTTTAATGATGCCAATGTTAAACGCAATGCACACGTCACATCTATGCAGATAATTAATGAGTGCGTTCAATGTAAAATACTCAAATAATCAAATAATACATTTTAATTTATAAAATTTAGAAACGGTGTTAAAGCGAAACGGTCTAAACCGAGTACCATGCAAATCGAGGGACAGGTGTACTTTCGTATAGTATTTCAATCAGTTAAAAACGAAAATGTTTGGAAAATGGCCTTCTGATAAAACTATGGTGCCCGGTATAAAGGGCTTAAGTCAAAAAATGTGATTTTTAGATATTTGTTAGTATTGAAAAAAAAATCTTTTGACTTGTATAAAAGGCTTCAGTCTACCAGTTTTGTATACAAAAGTACATTTCTTTGTATAAAAGACTCAAGTCGAAATTATTGTTCTACGATTGGTATAAAAGCCAATTACTTGGTATATTTAAATCACTGTTTTTGACTTAAGCACTTTATACCGAGCACCATAGAAAAAATAATGGTGGAATTTTTCTAAAGGTAATTTCTAATTTATATCTTCAGAAATGTTTAAGATATAGTTCTTTGACCTTTACCGAAACAAGTAATATTAAAAAAAAAAAATTTAAGTCAATTCCTACTTAGGTCAACAAAGAAAAATTTTATTTTAGTTACTTTTTGGCGGGGAATTGCACTGATATTGGCTCGATTTTGTGAACACCATTATTGCCGAGAAATTTTTTTCTCCCATATAAAACTAAAATTAATTAATTAAATTTAATTAATGAATTAATATTTGAAAAAACTGTATTAACATCAAGTGTCATCCACTACAAGTTTAAAAAAATGTTTTTGAACCTGAGTGGATGAATAAAAAGTATTTTATTAACGATTGAAAATTTGAACAAGATATATAAATATAGGGAGAGTGTGAACTAATAGCAGGAATTGAAAAAATTGTCTGATGGGAATTGCAAGTTTTGATCCTACTACACTCATATACAATACACTAATGTAAATATAAATTTATAAAACAAATAAACATTTAAACTGATCTACTCTGCTTAAGCTTTCATTTCCAGAAAACAAAAAGTATCAAACGCTTTAACTAAATACAAATACAGAAATGAAATTTTTAAAAAAAATTGTTCATGGATTTTTTCTGCAATGAAAATTCAAAAACAGTCAGTATCTTAGAGAAAATTAGAATTTTTATTAAATAGCCACCTACCTTAAATATGACAATAAAACGATTGTGTTTAAACAACAGAAGTGCCGCTAGAAACAAAACAGCTCTTCAGTTAAGTTTCACATAGAAAGTTATGTATGCATCTTCGGAAAAGTGTGTTGAGAAAGCGAAAAGAGTCCACTCACCTTGTCTCGTCCTTGGCAATGTTCCTTCTGGGGTTCTTTGCTACCTTCTCTTGACACACAGACCGAGTGACCTCTAAACTAACGATCCGCTTTGGATAGTCTTCATCCCTTGGGGCAAGGGAATACCACAAAAAGCAATAAGTGAAATAAAGTTCATTTCCACTGCTAAAACGGGAGCAGTGGTAACCATTACAGTCCTCTGAATCCGTTTATAGCTCGCGATGAAACTGAAACTAATATTGGTTCATATCCTTTCGTGTAAAGTTTTTGGACTGATTTGGCAGGAAATAGTCAGTGAACGAATGTAATGAAGTTGTAAATAAACAAGAATATTGCCTAAAATGGTAATAAATGGAATCTGTGATACAGAAAAAAAAAG
Organism: Dolomedes plantarius; assembly: GCA_907164885.2. NCBI lineage: Eukaryota > Metazoa > Arthropoda > Arachnida > Araneae > Dolomedidae > Dolomedes > Dolomedes plantarius. The sequence continues at coordinate 37,758,614 of OU015493.1, read as the reverse complement.
AAAGTAATTAATATATATATATATATATATATATATATATATATATATATATATATAAATATATATATATACTCAAGGGAAGTAGATTTAAGGGAACAGTTGTCTAGATTTATAACACTGGCTAATTCCTACGGATTCCCAATGAATTTTATAAAACGATAACTCGAGGGTACTTCGATATGACATCAATCGAATTTAACAGACTTAGAGTTACTGCGATTTAACATCTATCGTATATTACAAACATCAGGGAGGATGATTTATCGTTTTTGGGAATGTGATTGGTGTCTATTGTGGATTGTAAAAGATGTTTGTAATAGTGTATGTTTAGTTGTGTTGATTAATATTTTCAAAAACTAGCTGTATTATATTATATTTCCAGTGTTTTTTCTCTATTTTGTTTCATTTGTATTCCAATTGAGTAGTATGTATGATTGTGCGATGTCCTGGCTACCGGGAGTGTTTGCCTGGCATTTGAAACTAGTTCAACCGGGGTAAGACAGGTCGCAACCCCTGTCTAGCCATTTTTGGACATTGCTCCACATTTTTTCTTTTTTTCTTGATTCCTTTTTCATTAACATATTTTGATCTTTTGTAATATTATATATATATATATATATATATATATATATATATATATATATATATATATTCCTTCATATTTCGTAATAAAATGTCGTCTTTTCTTCTTGTCAATAAATATATTTAATATATTGATAACAATTGTTTAACGCTTTATTTGTACTTTTCATGGATTTTTTTGTGTAATATAACTTTATTTTTCAGAACAAAAAGTTTTCGAGGGGTAACAGGAGTTGTTTGTTGCTAATTAAATTAAAGTTTAATATAATTAAAGTGAAATTGATATAAAAATTGTTTTTTCTTGATATTTCTATATAATCCGAAAAGTTAATGTTTTTAATTTATAGTAAATCCTAGTTAACGGTGATAAAAACAGTGAGATGTATAATATAAACCTTATCAGTTTGTGAAAAGTATTTTAACAGTGCCAAAATCGATCTACTTGAAAAGTAGCTGTATTTTCCAAATACACTGAAGTGCCACTGAATTAGGGATACCTACCTAGTAACGAGTTGGGCCTCCTCTGGCCTTGATAACGGCTGCCACACGACGATGCATAGATTCAACAAGTTTCTGGAAACGTTCCACGGGAATGGCTTGCCAAATATTGGCTAAAGCTGTCCATAATTCGGTAAGGTTCTTTGGTGCTGTGTGATGGCCTTTCACGCCTTGTTCCAAAACATCCCAAAGATGCTCAATAGGATTTAAGTCTGGGCTTCTAAGTGACCAATTCATGACAGAGAAGTCAGAGGAATGCTCATCCCACCAGCCAGTAGCCAACCGAGACTTGTGAGAGGTACAGTTATCTTGCTGGAAAACTCCATTACCGTGCGGATAACAGAACAGCATAATCGGATGGAGGTGATCACCCAGAAACTCTACGTACCGAATATTCATTGAGGGAGGTTGGTACACGCACCAAAGATCCCAAACTGTGCCACGAAAAAACACCCCAGACCATGATTGAACCACCATGCCCTTGTACAGTTCCAGCCAGGCATGCAGGATCCATGGCTTCATAAGCCTGACGCCATATTCTCAGCCTCCCGTCGGCGTTAAGTAGTCGGAATCGAGACTCATCACTCCATGCTACTCGTTTCCAGTCCTCTACACTCCAGTCTCTGTGCTCTCTTGCCCAAGCAAGACGTGCAGCCCGATGGCGAGTATAGAGCAATGATACTCTCGTAGGTCGACGGCTCCCGAAACCCATACGGTGAAGCGAGCGTTGCACAGTCTGTTTACTGACTGTACGAATGGCACCGTCATTAAACTGGGTGGTAATTTGAGCTAATGTTTGGCTTCGCTGGCTACGTACAATACGCCTGAACCGACTCTCACCAAGCACTGTCAAGGCTAATTGTCCTTTGCAGTTTGCCTGATCGCTAGTTTTTTTTCCACCATCCATGTATTCTTGGTAAACTCTTGACACTGTCGACCTTGAAAATCCTAGCTGTCTGACGATTTCGGAAATTGAATGGCCCATGCGTCGCGCACCTACTATTTGTCCGCGATCGAAGGCGTCTAAATCAGGCAGTTTACCCATACTGGCAATTCCAACAACTAATTCAGAACAACCACAGTACGCGCTATATATGCAGTTACCACAGCGCCCTCACTTGCGCATACATGATGCGCAGCGCTACACAATTTGCATAGGCTTTGCTATCCCTAATTCAGTGGCACTTCAGTGTATGTTGCTTGCATATCACACAATCTGCAAATCACTGAAATAATAGCACAAAGCAAAAACTAGAAAAAAGGTAATAGTTATATTGATTAGCAAAGAGCGTAGAGAAAATATATCAAAATAAAAGTAAAGGAACAAAGCAAGAAACGTTCTATTTGAAATAAGAACCGCAACCATCAAATGACGTGGGAGAGGGGGCTAAGAGTCTCCCCCTTTATTTATACCCGACCAGTTAAGAGCCAGTTTTAGATGGAGTTAGTAAATCTTTAAAGAGACAAACCAGAGTAATAACCTCTAATGAATATATTAATGTATTCTCTGCATCAAAAGTTAAAGAAATGTATGAACTTATTTAGTTTGAACTTATTTAGTTTACCCATTTCTTTTGCCATCCTTTATCCGTTCAGATGTAGTTTTCAAGTCGCATTTCTTCGGAATAGAAACAAAAATTACTTTCCTAGAAAAATGTGAAACATTAATCAGATCGGATTCCAAAGCATATTAAGGCCGCTTTGTAAGTGGAAAATAAAAGCATTCTTCTTTACAAGAACAGTGCTGCAGCAACGACAGACGAAGTTAACGATTTCAGCAGTGATCGAGAAATTTGGAATCTGTTGAATATGTGTAGAAACGCTGAATTCTATAATTCATCATGGTGTGTGGTCGAAAGACGGCCAATAATAAAACTCTTATAACAACTCCAGAGGCAAAAAATAAATAAAGACTTGAGGAACACTAAAGTGGCGTAAAAGAAAAGCTGTCTGTGTGGCCATTGATAGCGATCAAAAGACTATAAATGTTGCAAAATAGATGGCGACGTTATTTTATGGCCCACAATAAAACTTTCAGATAATGGTAGAGTGGTATCCCAAATGAAAATTATGGTGGGGAGGTACTTGGCAGACTGTGAACATGAGCAGTGAAATAAGGGACTAATTGGAGCAGGAATTGCTAAGAGAAAGGCAGCCCACTGTCCAATGAGAGTAAAAGGGGCGGGACAAAATGGCCCCGGTAAACGTACAACAGCCCCTCTGAAAAAAAAGAGACAAGGTCGACAGATTTCGCTGGCTGTTCCCTGGAGCTCTGACGATAGAGAGTCGATTGAGCTGTCTCGGAGTCTAGCGGAAGTTCCCGGAATCTGACATGATGATGCTGAATATGACATGATGTAGGCACCTGTCAATGAAATACTTCATCACTGTATTCTTCAACAGTAGTAAATGCCTCCCGAAAGATAATAGAAATAATTGCCTTGACCGAATATTTTGTCTCTGCTTCTGTTTCCTCGTGTATTAAGTGATAATATGAAGGGGAACCTTATTCTATTAATAATTTCACTTTAAAATAATTTTTAGTATTGTCGAATAAATGTATGTTAAAGGCCAATTATCTATATTTCCTTGCTTGCCCCAACACATGCACGCATCAATTTATTAAGGTTCTATTACAACCTATATTATGATCTGCCCGTTAAAATTTCTAAATTAATATCTGTAGTTGAACGGGAATTCAGGAATGTAGACAATGTATATCAATTCACGATTTATGAATTCTTCACTCGAAATGTTTAATGTAACATTTTCAATATTTTAGTGTTTTTTTTTTTTTTTTTTTTCATTTCAGTTATCTTTTCAAATTTTGTTGATTTTACCTTCAGTATAGTTTTCCAAGCTTGTACGGTACATTGAGAAAAATTTCAATTTTGTTACTTCTTGGTGAAATTTAAGGCCGTTGTGTTTTAACCCTATTGGATTCGCTCACCTCAGTGTTAACCTAAGGAGAAAATGTGGCCAAGGATTGCCGACTTGGATTTAAAAATTTTTTTTTTAATTGTACTCCATAACAGAGAAAGAAATTTTACACCTTGGAGGAATTTAACACTTTCGTATTTTTTTTAAAAATGCAAATAATATTTTTAATTTTAAACTATTTCGGAAACAAATCTGGCATAGCGTGTTTAAAACGCTCATCAATTCCTTTCGTGGACGAAATTTATAAAAGTCTTTAATCGGTTCTGAACAAAATAATAGGTATTTTGAGGAATAGCCACCTGAAAAGAGGTTTCTTCCATGACATTTTATCAGGTATTCACGTACGTTTTACTATTGGTTCTATGGAGTCTTTAATCGGTTCTGAACAAAATATGGTCTTTTAGAGAAGTAGCCGTGGGAAAGAGGTTTTTTCCATGACATTTTAGCAGGTATACAATGTTACGTTTTACTATTGGCTCTATGGAGTCTTTAATCGGTTCTGAACAAAATATGGCCTTTTAGAGGAGAAGCCGGGGAAAAGAGGTTTCTTCCATGACATTTTAGCTGGTATACAGTGTTACGTTTTACTATTGGCTCTATGAAGTCTTTAATCGGTTCTGAACAAAATATGGCATTTTAATGGAGTAGTCGTTGAAAAGATATTTCTTCCATAACATATCGGCAAGTGTATACTATTACGTTTTACTATTGGCTCTGTGGAGTCTTTAATCGGTTCTGGACAAAATAATAGGTATTTTGAGGAATAGCCACCGAAAAGAGGTTTCTTCCATGACATTTTATCAGGTATTCACTTACGTTTTACTATTGGTTCTATAGAGTCTTTAATTGGTTCTGAACAAAATATGGCCTTTTAGAGGAGTAGCCTTGGAAAAGAGGTTTCTTTCATGACATTTCAGCTGGTATACAATGTTACGTTTTATTATTGGCTCTATGAAGTCTTTAATCGGTTCTGAACAAAATATGGCCCTTTAGAGGAGTAGGCGTTGAAAAGATATTTCTTCCATAACATTTCAGCAAGTGTATACTATTATGTTTTACTATTGGCTCTATGGTGTCTTTTATCGGTTTTGAACAAAATACAGTGGTACCTCCCTTAACGGACACCTCTAATTAACGGACTTTTTGCGAGTTCCGGTCCTTTTATATAGGACAATCCATGTTATTCCCTCCGGATAGCGAACACTCCGAATAGCGGACAGGTATTTTTGAAAAACTTTCATTTATTTTGGAGAAAGATTATTCGGAAGCACTGAAATACAGCGAACAATTAAAGCAGTTCTTTCCGAACAATGAAGATTCGGAGGGACTAGCAAAGCTAAATCCTACGAAGATTCACCTTAAAAACAGGTTTCCTGCGTAAAAAAGAGAAATCAAACTTTGTTAACAGATTTTTTCAATAGTAATTAAAATAATTTAGCCCTATTCATTGTATTTTGGAATTCTTTAATGCAGGATAAAAGGATTAGCACACAGTCAAAAGGTAAAGTAGTAAATGGTTTTTCTTTTCTTACCTAATTATTTTTTGCCCTTTTTAATTAAAATTGCAGCCATGATTTTCAATCAAATGTCAAACAGAAGTGCAAAAACTTTTTTTTTATAGAAAGGTTGTACTCCCAAATTGCGGACACCTCCTAATAACGGACAAAACTTTTGGTCCTGTGACTGTCCGCTTTTCGAAGGTACCACTGTAATAGGCATTTAGACGAATAGCCATAGAAAAGGGGTTTCTTCCATGACATTTTATCAGGTATACACTTACGTTTTACTATTGGTTCTATGGAGTCTTTAATTGGTTCTGAACAAAATATGGCCTTTTAGAGGAGTAGCAGTGGAAAAGAGGTTTCTTCCAAGACATTTTAGCAGGTATACCATGTTACATTTTACTATTGGCTCTATGGAGTCTTTAATCTGTCCGATGACGTTTAAATGCAAGTTCAGCACCCCATAAGCATTGGGGGGAGGGGGAAGAAGGGGTGCATATAAAATGCCTAAAATACCGAGAGTAGTGTCGAAATCATAGTTTTCGGAGTCGCTGAGACGAATAATGATATTTCCTATGCCGTTTAAATGCAAGTTCAGTCCCCCATCAGCATTGGGGGGAGGCGAGGGGGAAAAGAATGGGTGATTATAAAATGTCCAAAATGACCGAGAGTAGTGTCGAATCCATAGTTTTTGGGGTCGCTGAGATTAATAGTGACACTTCCGATGACGTTTAAGTGCAAGTTCAGTCCCCCATCAGCATTGGGGGGAGGGGGAAGAAGGGATGCATATAAAATGCCCAAAATAGCGAGAGTAGTGTCGAAACCATAGTTTTCTGGGTCGCTGAGACGAATAGTGACATTTTCGATGTCGTTTAAATGCAAGTTCAGCCCCCCCCCCCCTCACCATCAGCATTGGTGGGGAGGAGAGGGGAGGGGTGCATATAAAATGCCCAAAATACCGAGAGTAATGTCGAAACCATAGTTTTATGGGTCGCTGAGACAAATAGTGTAATTTCCGATACCGTTTAAGGGCAAGTTTAGCCCCCCATCAGCATTGGGGGGAGGGGGGAGGGAAGAAAGGGTTAATATAAATATGCTCGAGAGTAGTGTCGAACCCATAGTTTTCGGGGTCACTGCGACGAATAGGGACAATCCCGATAATGTTTAAATGCAAGTTATTGCCCCCATCAGCATGGGGAGGGGAAGAAGGGGTCAAAAATAAAATGTCCAAAATGACCGAGAGTAATGTCGAATCCATAGTTTTTGGAGTCACTGCCCAAGTTTTGACTTAAATTAATAATAGAGTAAATTTGAAATTTTACTTTATCATTTGTATACTGTACTTACATTTAAATACGTGTAAATTAAAGTACTTAGATATTACACTATAGGTAGAATCCATTCCTTTTCCTGTGTAATTAAAATATTGGGATAAATAAACACCCGAGCAACGCCGGACAAACAGCTTGCTGTTCTGTCCACTTAAACAGCATCGGGAGCAACACTCCCGATGCTGTTTAAGTGGACAAAAAATCGAATTTTTTTATGGTACCAATTTGGTACCACACTTTTTGTGATTGGACACGAGATATTATAATAATTTACCCCTGTGCCACGACATATGGGTTTTAAGTGCTGCTAATGCAAAAAAATAATCAGGCACACATTTACACAGTGAGAGGTTATTATATAACTATATATATATATATATATATATATATATATATATATATATATATATATATATATAAATGGATGTATGTGTATATGTACACTGGTGTAAGAAATTAAGAGAATTTCCAGACTTGGTCGATTATCTCTAGAACTACTGCACCGATTTTAATGAAATTTGATATGTACATACATTGATACAATATAAAACAAATAACCATTCAATAATTGTAATACGCATGATCGTGCGTAACACTCGTTGGAGTCGAAAGGTATGAATCAGCGGTTGCACAATAAACAATTAAATGGGTTAATAGATGGGTTAATTTTGTAGCAATCGGTTAATTTCAAATTGTAACAGTAAAAATGAGTAACCACCAACGTTTAGATGATGGAATGAGGTGGCGAATTGTGGGAAGGCTAGAAGCAGGCCAATCTCAAGTCCAAATTTGCAGAGAGTTCAATTTAACGTCAAGCGTCGTGTGTAACTTATGGAAACAGTTCCAGGATACCGGATCCATCGAGAGAAAGCCTGGGCAAGGTCGTCCAAGAGCCACGACGGCCAGAGAAGATCGCCATTTTTCGATTATAGCGAGGCGTAACAGGAGTGCTACACCTTCTAAGCTCTCTCGTGACTTGTATGCAGCCACAGGAACCCGTGTATCAAGGGTGACTGTTTCCAAAAGACTTCATGAGAGAGGGTTGTTTGCAAGAAGACCTGCTGTTTGCGTCCCGCTCACTTCTACAAACAGGAGAATCCGTTTATCATGGTGCAGAGAGCATAGAGATTGGAGTATGGATCAATGGGCGACCGTTCTCTTCACTGATGAGTCCCGGTTCAGCCTAAACACCGATTCTCGCCGTACGTTCATATGGAGAGAACCAGGGACCCGCTACCTACCCTCCAATGTCCGCGAAATCGATCATTATGGCGGAGGAGGTTTAATGGTCTAGGCAGGCATCATGTTGGATGGCCGCACACCTCTCTATGTCTTTGAAAGAGGCACTGTGACTGGTGTGAGGTATAGGGATGAGGTCTTGGAGCCCTATGTTCGCCTTTTCAGGGTTGCAGTTGGCCCTGAGTTCATTTTAATGGACGATAACGCGAGGCCACATAGAGCTCTTCTGGTCGACGAATTTCTAGAGAGTGAGGATATTCGCCGGATGGATTGGCCAGCCAGATCTCCAGACCTTAACCCTGTAGAGCATGTCTGGGACTCTCTGGGTAGGGCAATTGAAGCTCGCAACCCCTCTCCAAGAACCATCCAGGGAATGAAAACAGCGTTGCTGAACGAGTGGGACCAATTGCCACAGGAAATGATAAACTGCCTTATTTCAAGTATGAAATCACTCTGCAAGACCTGTATATCTGTAAGAGGGGACCATACCCCCTATTAACCCATTTATTCACCCCATTTTGGTTTATTCTGCAACCGCTGGTACATACTTTCCGACTCCAGCGAGTGTTACGCACGATCATGCGTGTGTATTACAATTATTGAATGATTATTTGTTTTGTATTGTATCAATGTATGTACATATCAAATTTGATTAAAATCGGTACAGTAGTTCTAGAGATAATCGACCAAGTCTGCAAATTCTCTTAATTTCTTACACCAGTGTATGTATGTATGTGTGTATGTTCCAGGCTCACTCTGCAACGCCTGGAACAATTTCAACCAAACTTGGTACACATATCACTTACAATCTGGAAAGAAACACTAGAGGGGTAAGACCCCCTAACACCCATAGGCGGGCAGGGGGCACATGTAAAAATAATCGAAAATGACTGATATTAGTGTCGAATCCATAGTTTCCGGGGTCTCTCTGAGATTAATGGTGACACTCCCGATGCCGTCTATGTGCAAGTTCAACCCCCCCCCCCCCACATCAGCATTGGGGGGAGAAGAAGGAGTGAAAATAAAATGTCTAAAATACCGAGAGTAGTGTCAAAACCATAGTATGCCGTTTAAGGGCAACTTCACCCCCCCCCCCGATTAGCATAGGGGGAGGGGGAGGGAAGAAGTGGTGAATGTAAAATATCCATAATACCGAGAGTAGTGTCAAAACCATAGTTTTCGGGGTCACTGAGACAAATACTGACATTTCTGATGCCGTTTCAGTGCAAGTTCAGCCCCCATTAACATTGGTGGGAGGGGGGAGGGAAGAAAGGGTGAATATAAGATGTCCATAATACCGAAAGTATTGTCAAAACCATAGTCTTCGGGGTTGTTGAGACGAATAGTGACATTTCTGATGCCGTTTAAGTGCAAGTTCAGCTCCCCTATTAGAATGGGGGGAGTTAAGAGGGGGTGAATATAAATATCCAAAATGACCGGGAATAGTTTCAAATCCGTAGTTTTCAGGTTCTCTGCGACGAATAGGGTCACTCTCGATGACGTTTAAATGCAAGTTCAGCCTCCTACCATCATTAGGCAGTAGGGGGGAAGAAGGGGTAAAATTTAAATGTCCAAAATGACCGAGAGTAAGGTCGAATCAATAGCTTTCGAGGTCACAGAGATGAATAGTGGTACTCTCGATGCTATTTAAGTGCAAGTTCATCCCCCATCAGCATGGGAGAGGGGAGAAGGTGGAATATAAAATGTCCATAATGACCGAGAGTAGTGTCGAATCCATAATTTTCGATGTCGCTGAGATGAATAGGGACACTACCGATACCATTTAAGTGAGAGTGCAGCCCCTATCAGCATTGTTGGGTGAGATGGGGGTAAGAAAGTGTGAATATAAAATGTCCAAAATGAGCGTGAATAGTGTCGAATCCATAGTTTTCGAGTTCGCTGCGACGAATATGGTGAATGGTAGTCCCGATACCGTTTAAATGCAAGTTCAGCCTCCCAACACCATTGGGGGGGGAGAAGGGGGAGAAATAAAATGTATAAAATTACCGAGAGTAGTGTCGAATCCATAGTTTTTTTTTCGCTGAGATGAATAGGGCCCTCCCGATGCCGTTTAAGTGCAAGTACAGCCTCCCATCACCATTGGTGGGGGGAGAAGGGGTAAAAATGTCCAAACTGACCGAGATTAGTGTCGAATCCATAGTGTTCGGAGTCACTGAGAAGAATATAGGAAACTAAAAATGTTGTTTATAATGAAGTTTTGTGTTAAATTAATAATAGAGTGAATTTGTAATATTTTTTTTATCATTTGCATACTGTGTACTTACTTTGAAATATTTTTAAATTAAATTACTTAGATTTTACACTATAGGTAGAATCCATTCCTTTTCCTGTGTAATAAAAAAATTGGGATAAATAAATACCCGGGCAACGCCGGGCAAATAGCTAGTTACCTCTAAAATTATTGGCTATCAAGTATTCTAGAGCCACATCAATAGCAATAACTTCAGAACGGAACACCGAACAACAGTCTGGATTCTTTTTCTTTACTTTGAAAGTGCTTCTGAAAAATTTAATTAGAGCACCGCTGCCTCTGGCGCCGTAATCATTTCTACTGGCATCGGTGTAAACTTGGGTGGAATCTCTGGGTATGCTATCAGTTACCTCCATAGCTAGATCTTTTAAAAGGGCAGGAATATCCTTTTTTTATTATTGGGAACTAGAAGCTGATAGTGAAAGAAAACTCTAAATAGGTTTTCTGTTGGAGGTAAACACGATATCAAGCTTCAAAATTGAACTGCAGGATTAAGAATGCCTAACTTCTGAGCATTCTCCACAGGACTGTTTCTCTTCAGTCTTTGGTTATCTAGCTACTCAATAAAATACCTGGCAGTACGGTTCTCAGTTTTTATAGGTTATCATATACAGTGGAGTCCCGATAATCCGAACTTTGGTAATCCGAAAGTCCGTTTAATCCGAAACCAAAAGTCAAAAAGAAATAAGTTTACAATAAAATCACAGTGATACTAAGTAATATAACGTATATTTCTGAAAATTACAAGATAAATCAAAGTTAGACAATGTACTGAACTAATTATTACTAAACTTCATTAGTTTGAAAACATCAATTAAATTTTTTTGTTGAAGGATACCTCTCCCTTCAAGCCAAAATACGCCAGCACGTCAGAAAAATAGTGCCCGTTGGTGTCGCGGCAGAGTGTTGCTCCACGTAGCGTAGCGCTACATCAAATACAACCGCGGCGTCTGAGTGGGATACCCTCTGTTCGATGTCCCCGTCTGCTTCACTTTCACTCTCATCTGAGACGTTTACAGGTTCTCTCAAAATCATTTCAACAATCTGCTGATCGTCTAAAATTCAAATGTCGAGCACTGTGACGTATTATTAGAACAACTTAAACTACACTGTACTGTACTAGGCAGCGTTCAGCTACCTTATCCCCCATTTCGTCCCGAGATTTGGTTATGTTTTGACAGACCTTATAAAATAAGGTCTGTAATCACACATAATATGTAATATTTATGTAATCACATGTTATTCTGTAATTTAAGGGGACTCGGTACATCTCATTTTGTCGAAAAATGACCAAATTGACGAATTTCATATTTTTATTCTAAATTATTCCTTCACATGTCTAGAAGATTCCACCCAAATTTCGTGTCATTCTGATAAATATTTAAGGAGTTATGGTTAATTTTCGTAACCCATATCTTTCATTTTCCCTTTAAATGTCCCTTTAAATCCCAGCTGCTTCAATGTTTACAGCTGAGATCTGATCGTCTCCCTGGTTTATTGTAAAAATAATTATTTTTATATCGATGCTGCTTTCAAAGTTAGATTATCCACAACCGTAGCGCCAACTTGTTTACATTTACGAGTGCTGAACACTGTTTTTTTTTCATGGATTGCGTTTTATAATTCGAGTTCGTTTAGAGAAGTGGAAGCTTCGTTCATTTTTATTTATTTTGTGTGTTCTTCTGAAATCATGCCTAGAAGGAAAAGAAAATCTGTTCTTGCAACAGAAAATAATAATAAAAGATGGAAAAAAACCGAAGGTAACATAATAAGTGATAGTAGTGCAGAATCACGTTGCATGAACACAAGCATGTCATCAAACAGTTGTGCTCGATTGCAGAATTTTCAATCTTGTAATCAAATAGAAACAGAAAATATTAATGGTGAATATATTTTTGTAAATACTGTTGAACTGTGAAATTTGTTTTCTAATGTGAAATGTGTAGATTGTGGAAACATATCTCTCAAATTAGACTGTAGCAGTGCAGTTGGTTTTTACAGAAATTTAAAACTTGTTTGTTTAGAGTGCACCAATGTATTATCAGGCACTAAAAGGAAACAAGAATGTTCTAATTTAAATATTCAAGTTGACAGTGCCTTTTCTAATATTGGGAAAGGATATACTGCTATTGAAAAATTTTGTATGTCAATGAATATGGCCCCATTTTCTTCACGAACTTATATGAGGTGTGTTGAAAAGCTTAACTCTGCAACTTGTACTTTATCAAAAAATATGTTCGAACAAGTTCATAAGGAAGTGAAAGAAGCTTATAGATCAGGTTCAAAAACTTCAGCTATTTGTGATATTTCTGTTTCCTGTTTGTGATATTTCTGTAGAAATTAAAAAGGAAGAATGTGTAAATCGCGTAAGTAAGAGATTAGGGACATCTTTGCGAAATGCTGTTAAAGATTGGCGTGTTCGTGGTGTCAATTTAGGAGGCAAAGAGCATGGTAGTCTTAAGGAAACGACAATAAAAAAGCTCACAAAATACTATCAAAGAGCAATTTTACAGAACAAGGGTGATGTAAATAATATGAAAACTGCAATATATGCTACATTGTTCCACGGTATTTCAACTGACCAAAAACCACAGCACCACAAATGTCCAAGTGGGGCTGATTCATGGTGTTTCTATCAGTCTGCAGTTTCGAAAGTTGTAAAACCAGGAAATCATAAGTTAAATGTTGGAACACCGATTAAAGAAGAATTTGTACCAAAGATACTTCCTATTTACCAACGACTAGCATCAAATGAACTTTTAGAAAAGTGCATTAGTTACAAAACGCAAAATGCAACTGAAAGTTTGCATAATATGATTTGGTCTAGGTGTACCAAAGACATATTTGTGTATAAAAAACGTGTAGATTGTTCTGTTAGACAAGCAATTTGCGAATATAACAAAGGTGTGAGTTTTACATTAAAAGGAGTTCATAAAATACTAGGAATAAAGTCAGGGTGCTGTAACGTATTCCTGCGATTTGTGTCAAAAGCAGACACTTAGGTAGCGTCACAGGCTACGTGTAAGGTAGACAGCTTACTAAAATAGAGACTTTTAAGATAATGAGGATTTCAGTTTTATTTAATAAACACGGTTAGGCCGCGATCTCGAATAATATATATACAAAGCAGTCCGTAGAAGTTGGAGTAGGAATCGTCATCTGTCTCTCAAGGATGGAGCACACTGTCGCTAAAACGAGGCGACGAACTGCTGGTCAGGTCACAGAAAAAAGGGCCCGCACTCGTCCACTGGAAGCTAGCAGCTTCTCTGAAATAACACAATTGGGGAGATCAAGTTCCGATCGGTTTCCCCGACCTTTCTCGGTGAAAAAGGGTCTTCTCACGTAGAGGGCAGAGCCTCACAAAAAACAAGTCACTTAAAAGTGCGTGGAGCTAGGAGATCAGGTATCACTCCTAAACTCTCTAAGGAAAAACTCTCCGCACAAAACTGGTCTTCAAGCCCTCGTCGGCTTATTTTAAAAACTTGATCCCTGGCGGAATTCTTTCTAGCCTCCTCTCTATAGCTCGCTCCGGATAGGCTGAGCGTCTAGCCGTGCGCAAAAAACGATGCCGATTATTACATCTTCATCGCCCGCTCACTCATTAGCGATCTCGTTTCAGGGCGTAAACTGTCATTGTCGGCCACTGTCAAAATATGGCGCCAGACTGTCTCCTCTTTTCATCCCAGGAATGCGTCCCGAAGAGGTGCCCATTGTGGTCCTCTTCCGCTCGCGGGGTCTGCCATTCTTTAGCATCGGTTCACGGCTAGCGGCGATTTTAATGGTGTTCCTACTCGCCTCGAGGGGGGAAATTGCCACAGCCCCTCCCCCCTTTGAAGAGATTTTGCGGTTCTGCAAAATCTGAAAATCAAGGGTTAGGTACAGGTATCTTACTTGTATTCCATCTCCAGAGGCATTCCTAACAATTTTAATTTATGCATCAACTTCTAGGTTAAGTTTACTATTCATGTTACACTTAATTTACAATAAAAAAAAATTTTACACTAACACAATACCTCAATTAAAACATTAAATGTCATTTATATTTACAGAAACACAAAAAAAAACATTCATATTTACAACACTATCTTAGGTTTAGAGGTTCAACTAAAAAGAAAACTTTATCTTATCACAATTTCTTAATTTAAAAACAATACAATTAATTCCAATTACAATACGAAAAAAAAATGAAAAATGTTTCAATTCAATTTATTTTTAAATCAGTCTGCTCTACTGAGACAGTCTGCGTGTTTATTTTGTGACCCTGGCCTATGAACAATCTTATAATTAAATGGTTGCATAGCTAGAGACCACCTCATAAGTCTATGGTTATTTCCGGCATTATTCTTCAGGAAAACCAGTGGGTTGTGATCGGTTTCGATCGTAAATGGCTGTCCATCTAAATAATGTCGCAACTTTTTTAAGGCAAAGATAATTGCGGCGCATTCTTTTTCGGTCGCACAATATTTCTGCTCACTCTCAGTGAACTTCCTGCTTAAAAACAAAACGGGATGTTCCGCATTATTTGGTCCCTTTTGTGCCAATATTACCCCTATTCCTTTGTCGGACGCGTCGGTTTGTATCACGAATTCCTTAGAGAAATCGGGATCGTATAGTACTGGTTTCTCCGTTAGTTTTGTTTTTAGTTCTTGGAAGGCGCTTTCACACTCCTCTGTCCACTCAATACTTTCCTTCCGGTTTCGACCCTTTAAAGAGCGTGTCAATGGTTCCTCTATAAGCGCGTATCCCATTATATACCGGGAATAGTACCCGCTAAGTCCTAAGAATTGGCGCACCTGCGTCTTCGTTTTCGGGGGAGGAAAATTTAACACCGCTTCGACCTTTGCTTGAGCAGGTGTTCTGCTTCCCCCTCCTACAATATGCCCTAAGTACTTCACTTGGTTCTGTGCGAATTGGCATTTGGCAGGTTTTATCGTTAGTTTAGCTTGCGCGATCTTTTTTAACACAATATCAATATGGTTCAAATGCTCTTCCCAGCTTTCCGAGAAAATAGCCACATCGTCTAGATAGGGAACCCCGAACTCTTCGCAACCTTGTAAGAGTCGAGACATAAACATCGAGAAACTATACGGGGCATTTACTAACCCAAATGGCATTACCAAGGGTCGATACGTCCCAAAAGTTGTCACGAACGCAGCGAGTCTCTGCGCCCGGGGACTCAGGGGTATCTGCCAGTAACCTTTTGTCAAATCTATGACCGTGATGTACTTCGCGGCACTGACCTTTTCAACCCTTTCCTCTATATTTGGTAGCGGAAAATATTCTACCCTGATCATTGAATTCAGTTTCCGGTAATCAATACATGGTCGGGGGTCTCGACCCGGAGTTTCTACCAAAATCATAGGAGACGTATAGTCTGATTCACCTATCTCTATGATATTGAGATCTAGCATGCGCTTTATTTCGGTTTTTAATATTTCGTTTTGTCGGGGAGAAGTTCTGTATGGCTTTGATCGAACAGGTTTATCGCTTATCAGCTGGATGTCATGCTCGATGAAGTTAGTGCGACCGGGTTCATTAGAAAATATTTTAGCGTGGGATCCTAGTAGTTTTCCCAGCTGATTTATTTGGTCGGGCGTACACCTATTTCCTAAGTCGTTCTCTTTAACGATTTCGTCGAAATCGAAAAGAGTCGGGTTCGCGACAGGATACGGTATTTCTAAGTCCGAATCGGATTTTTCCTGACCTACCTCTTCATTCAACAGAAAATTTACATTTTCCACCCTCTGATGATATGGTTTTAACAAATTTATGTGATAAATTTGCGACTTCGCAGATCTACCTGGCACCTGCACAATATAGTTAGTGTCAGACAACTGACTCTCGATTTTTCGCGGGCCCTACCCATTGTACAGCAAGTCGATTTGGTCTGGAAGCTGCTAAAACCAAAACCTTATCCCCTGGTCTGAACCTTCTCTGAACTGCGTCTCGGTCGTAATAATTTTTCCTCTTCCCTTGTTGTTCTATAACTCGTTCTGAAGCGAGTTCCTGACATCTTTTTAGGCGGTTTAACAACCCGAACACATACTCTGTAACAGCGCTTTCTTCATCTTCCGCATTGGTCCAATGCTCGTAGAGCAAAGTCTCGGGGGTTCTCAGATTTTTCCCTGTGGACCAGTTCTGCCGGACTAAAATTTGTTGACTCGTGGGTCACAGTCCGTAATGCAAGTAAAGCGGCGGGGAGAATGCTCTCCCAATCTTGCCCTGACTCTAAACATAAAACCTTAATTAACCGTTTTATAGTTCGATGCCATCTTTCCACACTATTACTTTTCGGGTGTCGAACCGAACTATGGGTCACCTTAACTTTAAACTTTTCAAAAAATGTCTCCGTCAAGTTACTCGTGAAGCAAGTGCCGTTATCACATTGTACCTCTTTCGGAAAACCGAGCCTACTGAAAATCAGCATGAGGGCCTCCGTAACAGTCTCGGACCGGATGTCCGGGATGGGTATAGCTTCAGGGTACTTCGAAGCTACACATATCGCTGTCAACAAGTACCGATTCCCTATTTTCGTCTCGGGCAGGGGTCCTACCGTATCAATACAGAGTTTGGAGAAAACCTCCTTTATGATGGGTACCAATTTTAAGGGAGCCTTCTTCTTTTCCCTGGCCTTTCCTATCCGTTGACATGGATCACAAGTTTTTACATGGTTTTCTACATCTTTAGTACAATTCGGCCAGTAATAATACCTCAACAGTTTGTCTTTGCATTTAGTGATTCCCATGTGCCCGCCTAACCCCTCGTGAGTTAGCTTTAACATTCTGTCTCGGAGAGACTTGGGTATAACTAATTATCTCCGTTCCTCACCTCTGTGATCCGTAGACTTCCTATACAATAACCCCTTCTCAACTATGTACTCTGTAGTCGTCTGACTTTTAACTTTTTCCCAGAGAGGTTCTAGATCCTCACATTTCGTTTGTTCTGCGAGGAAGGTTTCTGAGTTTATCCCAGCTAATTCTGTCTCGGTACTTCCCTCGACCGGGGGCAATTCTAAATCCCCTTCAATTTCGCCGTCCATTTCTCTCTCGAGGTCGGATTGGGTTTCTAATTCACTTTCTGAATTTTGATTCCCCCCTTCAGGTTTATTTTTCGCTTCTGCCTTCGATCGGCTCCGCGTGACAACATTATTCACTAACTGGGGTCCATTCTTAATATTATCAACAATTTCCTGAGTATAATTCCCCATTAAGTAGTGGTCCATCTCTACTGATTTACCTACCACGGCCGCTTTCGTCACAAAATTCCCATATTTTTGACTCTCTATCCGCACTACTGCGACTGGTAAGCTTCGCAACTCGTTTTCTAACGCGGAGCGGACCCATACGACCTCTCCTGTAAAATCCGTCGCGCTGACTAATTTAAAAAGAGCGACATCAAGGCTCGTCCCGCTGTCGCGAAGAATAGTGGTCTCCACACCATTTACCTTCGCTTTGCTGAGGTATGGCTTAAAAACGGGTTCGAAGTTCTCTGCGGTCGCTACTTTGTTCACCCGCTCGCTAGTCTGTCGGCGTAATTCGGGGCACTGAGGGCGTAAATGCTCAGTTGACCCGCATTCGTAACAAGCCGGGGCTCTTCTCCTTTCATACTCACGATTCCTCCAGTTATTTCTCACAGATCCCTGGTCTCTCCCGTTAGAAGAGTTGGGTTTCTCTTTAACCTCTTTTTTATCCTCACTTTTCTCAAAGGTTTTAGATTTTTCCGTTCCTTTTTTCTCCAACGGCTTTAAATTAATGGGTTTTCTGATAGTGCGCCTTGTCGCTTCATATTCGTCCAATTTTTTCACTAAGATGTGAGGGTCCACTATAGCTCCCCATTCATCCAAAAAATGTTCTCGGATTTCCGCCGGGACGCGTTTTTTAATCTGGTCTGCAACCATGAGATTCTTAAGGGCTTCAAAATCTTTTACACTTACCCCTTCAAGCCATCCCTCTAAATAATTTCTCAGCTCGAAAATTAAATCTTTCCATAGGGCACCTGGCCGCCTCTGGTGTTGATTTAGTTTAACTCTAAAAGTCTCCGGACTTAACTTAAAACGGCTCAGAAGTAATTTCTTTACCTGATCGTAATCATCTGCTACCTCAACGGGTTCGCGAATAATTATTTCAGCGATCTCCGTGGGTAATAATGAAAGCAAATGCATCATTCGTTCCCCGTCTTCAACCTGTGCTTTTCGTGCCTGACGTTCAAACAGGGTTAGGAAGAGAGAAATGTCCGATTTTTCCAGATCATACTTTTGCATTAGGGCTTTGAAATTTTGTACGGGCCTAGCGCTCTCATTCTGGGACGAAGCTACGCTGGCGGTTTCGGCTGCCTGAGTCAACCGTAATTTTTGCAGTTCGAAATCTCTCTGCCTCACTTCTCGTTCAAATTCTAATTGCCTAGCTTCGCGTTCTAATTGCCTAGCTTCGCGTTCTAATTCTATACGTTCTGTTTTTTCGCGCTCTTCCTTAATGATTTTTATTTGAGCCCTAACACTCTCTTCATCATATCTCGCACTGGACAAAATTCTGTCGTATAGGTCACATTTCCTATCGTGATCCTCGAAATCAATCCCTAGATCATCTGAAAGAACCTGGAGGTCTTCTTTCTTATAGGTCATTAAGAAAGCCATTTTGCCTAACCCAATATAACCCCAATACACTAATCAAAACCCAATTCTCCAAAATAATACACTTTTACTAAATTGGTAACACTTCGCGACTTGTTCATAAACCAGATCACAAAACCACAAGTCTCGAATGTCTCGGACTCAAAAAAAATATACTTAACGAGCTGATGCTCAAACGTTTCTTGAATTTCTCGAGTTATCTTAACTAAGGAGTTAATTATAAAAAACACAAATATTCTGTCGACTTTCTCGACGGGTAATTAACTTAAGAGTTAATATTAAAACACACAAATATTCTGTCGACTTTCTCGACGGGTAATTAACTTAAAGAGTTAATATTTAAAAAACACAAATATTATGTCGACTTTCTCGACGGGTAATTAACTTAAGAGTTAATATTTAAAAAACACAATTGCCTCTAGAGAATGAAAAAACAAGTACCTGTCCTCGAAGCTTGCTTCTCTAATCGGGGATGTTGGCTTTCTTGGCTCAGTAGGAATGGCTCCACACTAGTCACAGTTTTTATGCACTCTTGAAAGTTCAAACTATCGTACGCGCACACACTCACAGTCTTGTAAAATCACTCTCTAAAGCTGGATTCATCCGTTGCTGCCACCATTCTTCTATTATTAGTATAGCTGTAACGTATTCCTGCGATTTGTGTCAAAAGCAGACACTTAGGTAGCGTCACAGGCTACGTGTAAGGTAGACAGCTTACTAAAATAGAGACTTTTAAGATAATGAGGATTTCAGTTTTATTTAATAAACACGGTTAGGCCGCGATCTCGAATAATATATATACACAGCAGTCCGTAGAAGTTGGAGTAGGAATCGTCATCTGTCTCTCAAGGATGGAGCACACTGTCGCTAAAACGAGGCGACGAACTGCTGGTCAGGTCACAGAAAAAAGGGCCCGCACTCGTCCACTGGAAGCTAGCAGCTTCTCTGAAATAACACAATTGGGGAGATCAAGTTCCGATCGGTTTCCCCGACCTTTCTCGGTGAAAAAGGGTCTTCTCACGTAGAGGGCAGAGCCTCACAAAAAACAAGTCACTTAAAAGTGCGTGGAGCTAGGAGATCAGGTATCACTCCTAAACTCTCTAAGGAAAAACTCTCCGCACAAAACTGGTCTTCAAGCCCTCGTCGGCTTATTTTAAAAACTTGATCCCTGGCGGAATTCTTTCTAGCCTCCTCTCTATAGCTCGCTCCGGATAGGCTGAGCGTCTAGCCGTGCGCAAAAAACGATGCCGATTATTACATCTTCATCGCCCGCTCACTCATTAGCGATCTCGTTTCAGGGCGTAAACTGTCATTGTCGGCCACTGTCAAAATATGGCGCCAGACTGTCTCCTCTTTTCATCCCAGGAATGCGTCCCGAAGAGGTGCCCATTGTGGTCCTCTTCCGCTCGCGGGGTCTGCCATTCTTTAGCATCGGTTCACGGCTAGCGGCGATTTTAATGGTGTTCCTACTCGCCTCGAGGGGGGGAAATTGCCACAGTGCCATACATAAAGACTTGCAAAAATGTTAGATATGCGAAAACAATCTTTTCGAGAAAGACGAGCTACATCTAAATATCAATATGTAAGAAAAATTGTAAAAAATGCAAAAGCTAAAAGAGAAATTGTAGAAAAAAAGAGAGAAGGAATTACTTATAGTGCTGGCTACTTTTAAATCTATTGGAAAGTAATTGACCCTTGTTCATTAAATTTAGAAATTGAAATATTAAAATTTGGTGGTTTCAAAATTCATATCTTAAGCTATTAATAGTTTATGTTTATTATTATTTAGGATTTATGACAGTAGTGCATCTTATTATAAATATATAACAAGTAAGTAGTATATATTATGCCTTAATTTTTATACATTTACAGCATTTGTCTATTTCAAGATAATTTTACTGCAGTAAACGAGTGGATAACAGCTTATATATGCATCTCAATTTTTTAAATTAAGGTTTCTAGCTTTTATTTTTTGTTGTGAAAACAAATAATATATCCTATTATTGTTGGCAAAAAAGTTTTCATGAAGTAAGATTATATTTAATATGGTTTTTCTATAAATGAAATCTTTAAACTCATTTTTCTCAGTTTGTGATTTTTCAAATTCTCCCCATCTTCGAAATGCTAAGGCTTCTACAATTCTAATGCAAATAGTCTAATTTTTTTTTTTGATTAATCTTGATACTTACTGCATCAAAACGTCTGAGTGGTTTTTTGATATCTATGAAAAAACTTTTTAAAAAAATTTATGAATCTAAAAAAGTACTATTTTCTATCGTTTTTTCCATATGCAACCACATTTTATTTTTTTTACCCTGATCTACTTATTTTATTTAAAATGTGCTCAGAAGTTTTATGTAGTTAGGTATCATGAACAAGTGGTAAAAAAATCTAGTTCCAAATATAAAAATTAAAAAAGAAGTAGGAATTTGAAAATTTAAAAAAAAAAAATTTTTTTTTTTTAAATTCAAATTTTTATAAAAAATTATAAAAATGTTAACAATTTGAAATGTTTTATTATTTTGTATCATTCAGACTTACTTAAATATGATTTCAGAATTTTAATATAGGCATTATTTAAGAAAAAAAAAATTTTGGTACCGAGTCCCCTTAAGTTTATTTTAAGGACGATTTCGCTTAATCCGAAAAGGGCCTAGTCCCAATCATTTCCGATTATCGGCACTCCACTGTATTTCTTTTCCTTGGCACAATTTTCCTCTATATGACGCCTTTTTGTCGAATTCATATTATATGCGTCCAATCGCGTACCTGCGAGAAAATAGCTGAAAAAAATAGCTAAAAATTTACAACATGAAGTGGCGCAACCAGACACGCTTTCTAGAAGAAAATATAAATTGAAATAATTTTTTTAAATTGCTGACGGAATATATCTAATGGTACACATAAAGTTACACATTTTCTTTCTTTATTCAAAAGGTTTATCAAAACAGTTATAAAAAAAACAGTTTCGAGACTTTTTACAAAGCAAGTCAAATCAAAGCAAAGCATTACTGCCGAAACGAGATTCAAAACCTTCGGGGTTTCTTCCGATAAAGGCTGCGTTTTTCCTCATAATGAAAACTTAATTATCGAAGTAAAATAGCTAAGAGAAATGATGGTAGAAAAAAATTGCTCTGCTTTGAACACATTAGTCCTCGCCCTTTAAAAAAAAGAAACAATAACAAAAATGATTATGATGGTGATGATGATAGGCTGATTAAGCAGACAGTTAACAAATAAAGCAATTTGTAAACTCGTTATTTAACCTCTTCTACTAAAAGTGATTTATGAAACACAACTAACTCTCTGCCATTCGTACAGTTTCCTGTTTCTTAAATGAAACCATAAAATTCCGGATTAAGGAAATTACCCTCATAAGAGTTAAAACGCGAGTCCGCTCTCGAATCCAGATAATTATCTGCGAGTTCGATTCTCAAACTGACTGATACGACTGATCTACCGAATAGTGATGCGACATCGATAACAAAACATCGATGTTTTGAAACATCGATATTCAATATTAAAACATCGATGCTAATAAAACATCGCCCCAAAACCATCGATGTTTTTAAACATCGATGTTTTAGAACATCGATGTTTTAAAACTGGTTTAGTAATCTCTAACATTAATGTTACTTCCGTTAGTCGTGGGGGGAGGGGGTGATTTAATTTTACTCTCTGATTGGGCAGACACAAATGACAAAAACTTGGTTGCTTTGGGCTACATTGATGACTCAAAATTCTCGTTATAAATACCGCCATGTTTTGCCTTCAAATGTCCTGATAAATTCGTGGTATTGCCAGAAGTTTTGAGGGACTTAAGGCAAATATTGCATTTCGCCAATTTGTCAGAGGTTTTGTAAAAATATTTCCAAACGGTACTTTTGGGAGGCATCTTACTAATAATATTAACGTCAACTTATATAAAACCAGAACAAAACAAAGACTTAAATGGATGCACTCGTGTATATACTATTTGTAAAATAAAACCCCATGGAAGGTTCTGGAGTGTCAGGAACATTCCAAGCGCTCTGATTGGTTCATTGGTTGTTAATTGCCATTTGTCTATTTGCTAAGGAATCGTTCCCCCTTTTGTATTCGTCCTTTTCAGAATTCAGACTTACATTTACTGAGTGTGTAAATTATGCTACGTGGTAAAATTTTTTAATTACGGTACTTTTTCATTAAAAAAAACATCGAGACAACGTAAAACATCGAGTACAAAACATCGATGTTAAAAAAACATCGAGTACAAAACATCGATGTTAAAAAAACATCGAGTACAAAACATCGATGTTAAAAAAACATCGAGTACAAAACATCGATGTTAAAAAAACATCGAGTACAAAACATCGATGTTAAAAAAACATCGGCTGCAATAAATCGATGTTTAAAACATCGATGTTTTTATCAAAACATCGATGTTTTGAAAACATCGACATCGATGTCGCATCCCTACTACCGAACGCAGCAGACATACTGAGTGTGAGCCAGACATACCGAAGTCTAGCGTTTTCCAGATGTCATTACTGTACAAATCTTTGAACTGATTAAAAAAGTCGTGTTGTTTTCTTTATAGGTTTTAATATTTATTTTAGAAATTTAGAGTTTTAAACGTGTATTAGTCAGAACTTGAATTAAATTTAAATATGAAATATATATAAACCACTGCTTGTATGCTGCCAATTTTAAAAAAAAATTCATTGACAGTATACTAAGCATTAGATACAGACATCCTTTTCGCATGTATTTTAGGCTCATTATTCGATATGTGGAATTTCGTTGTCTAAGCGGTTACATCATTCAAAAGAGCATATGAATGATTTGTCGGTTGGTTGAGAACGCTACCGTAAACGTTTGCAACACAAGGGCTAATTAAACAGCACAAATGGTGGAATTTTTTTATGAATGACTGTTGCTGAGTATCTCAGCAAAGCATTTTTTTTATTTATTTAGAGAAGATGAAGGACGAATCTAGAAAAAAGTGTTTAATATCAATTTAAGTTAGGTCGCAGACGTATTACGCGTCCATGTTCGCAGATGTGTTCCCTCACTGCAGGCATTATATATATATATATATATATATATATATATATATATATATATATATATATATGGTGAAACCCCGATTTAACGTTATTTGAGCGACCATAAAGAACTATGCTATATGCGGGAAAATGTTACATCGGGGTAATACAAAAACAAAACACTAACATACCTTTTATTTCTTCATTTGCACTGGTTTAGACATTATTAAATTAAGTTAGAACATATGCTAATTAGCATATTCCGTATAGTGGCTTATTATTTAATTATTTATTTTTTTGCTAAATTATTAATTTGAGAAATTCACTCCGACACATGTCTGAGAATAACTGAAGAGCAAGTACTCAAATTTAAAATCTAATCTAACCATTTAATTTCTCTTCATATTACTTACATTAATTTATACACTGACTACAACTTTTACAGAGATAATCATATCAATTAATATCATACATTAAAAGATTATTATAACACATAAAATTCAAATTACACAAAATAAAATCACAGTGCTCTCACCTGATAAATATAACACAAAATAGTATTAACTTACCACCACCTTCGTATGGAATTTCAAGCATCTCGTTTCTCATAAATCAACCAGCGGAATCGGCGAAGAAAGCCAAAACAAAATGGCGGATCTGGATCGATAGAACCACCACGAGGTCCTATATCTGTAGCTGCTAAAACTCCAACCAACTGAAAAAACGTTTTCTTATTACTTCCTTTTGAACTGGGGCGAGCAGAGGTCAGCTATCCTCGAACAAACACCTTTCAGCTCTCATTGGCTAAAAAAATGTTGCTAGGCCGTTGCTATAGGGACGCTAGACCCCTTTACAGCCGAGAAGGGGTGGCAAGTCACGCTTTTATTCTTATACAAAAAAAAACTCTCAAGTCGAATTCCATGTCACAGACATCAATTTTCTAAATTATGCTTTAAAGAAATCAGTTATTTTATTTTGCATCCGGTTTTTAGTAGCTATATCACAAATCGCATTCTCAACATACATGAGTTTTGCAAGTTTTTCTCTTGGCCTTCACTATTTGAAAGGAACACTTCCACTGTTTTCGAAGCTTGAATGGCTGCTGTGGCAGAAGGAATTCCGTGTTCCTGATCATCTTCATAATTATCCGAGCTATCCTATTCTATCAAATCGCTTAGAGTCGGAATCTCTTGTATCACGACGTTTGAATCGCAAGTTAGATATTCCTCAAGATCTATATCTGAGCAAGAAAAGAACTTACTCATTTCATTTCAATCTTCATTTTCTCTCTCCTCGTACTCAAATTCATCACCCCTGTCTTCCACTTTTTGCAAAAGAACTTGAGATACATTTTCCCTCGACTCTCTCCCATGTTGAAGAAGTCATATTAATAGCTTCTAGAACGTTTATCGATTTTTTTCCTGCCTCCAGATTTCCTACTAAGAAGAGATTTTTTCAAAAGTTGGTTTCTATAATTTGCTCTGAATGATCGTATGATCTTCAAATCCCAAGGTTGAACTTTGCTTGTACAATTGGCGAAGAAAAATTCCATTCGCACATTTTCTAACTTTAAATGTACAACATGGGCTGTACATTGATTAGCAAACAAAAGAATCTTACGTTTCTGTAAACGCATTTGTCTGTCCAATTTGGGAGAAAAAATTTTAAAAATTGTTCTTGTCATCCAAGATTTTTTAATTGAGTCATGTTCAGTAGGAAAGCTCTTTACATTCTTGATACACCTCTGTTTTTTGGATTTTCCAACAGCTAATGGTGTTATCTTTTCACTCCCGTCTGAATTCGCGCATAGCAAAACAGTCAATCGCATTTTGGATAGTTTCCTAACATAGCCATTTTCACCTTTTACTGCAAAAGTCTTATCAGAAAGAAGATTGTAAAACAAAACAATCCTGTCTCGTCAGCATTGAAAATATATTTACTAGAATATTCTTGTATCAGAGATGGCAATGTGTCTTCCATCCTTTCTTAGACAGTCTCAGAATCGATTCCAGCAGACTCGCCACAAATAGACTTGTAGGATAAATTGTGCCTCTTTTTTAAGCGGTCTATCCAACCGTTTGAAACTGTCAATCCTTGAATTCCTAGTTTAGAATCAATTTCTCTTTCATAACGGGGCCATTTATAGGAATGTTTAATGCATGAACTTCATTGAACCATTGAAGAAAGAAATTTTTCAATTGCTCAAAGAATGATATTTTTCTTTTTTTAGCCAGTTTTCCTATCTTTTCCAAATTTTGCTCCATTAAATCTACTTGCTTTAAAATTGTTTCAAAGTTGAATATGAAATTCCAGTTAAATTAGCAAAATCAATGCTTCTCTGGATTCTTTTGCTGGTGGTGGTTTTTCTGGGAATGTGTCATTCATTTCATCCTCGTCCGTAGTTTTATCGACAGTTTTTTTTTTTTTTATTTCTTCGACGATTTCATCTTCAGTCTTTTCTTCCGAAGTCTGTAGGTTTTCGTCGATTTCAACCCACTCACAGATTGATTCTTCAACAGGATCAGTTTCTGTTTGACTTAATGAGTTATCAGTCTAACAAAAAAAATTCTGCTTTACGGAAGCAATTAACGAGGAAGTGATTTGAAACTCTTTTCCACGCACTTGCATTCATATGTATAGCATCAAGCAAAGTGACTTTTTTACTTAGTATTTCTGACGCAGATCCCTTTCCTTCGTCGATTGCGTCAACAATTGTTTGTTGCAAGTCAGAGCGATATAGCATTTTAAAAGTTTTTACGATTCCTTGGTCAAGAGGCTGTACTTTGATGTTGTATTCTGTGGCAAAAAACAAAGATGTGTATTTGTGTGATTTACAACTGGATGAGCCAGACAGTTGACCAAAATCAAAGCAATTTTTATTTCCCAGTTATCTCCTTATCCCACTTTAGATGGAAGTTAGTGAAGATCCTGCCACACATCCCAGCATTTTTAAAAATTTTCATAAGACACAGGAAGATTTTTTATTTTCGTAAAGCATCGTGGAGATTTACTCTTACCTACAACCAATGGCGTTTTCTTCACGCTCCCAGTTACATTTGTCGTCAAAAGAACTGTAACGTGTTCTTTTTGTTTTTTCTCAACAGAGGATAAATCTGTTTTAAACATCATCATTCGAACAGGCATCGCTCTAAAATAAAGCCCAGTTTCATCTGTATTAAATATTTGGTGTGGGGCGTAGTTTTTCTTTATTGCAGGCAAGCAATCAGAGAAGAGTTGAGTCCAGTTTTGAGCTGATTCTGTAGCACAAAAATTATTTTCTTCTAATTTTTTTGCAAAATCTTCTGCCTTTTGCAGTAACACAGTTTTGCTAGTAGGTGCATTCATCATTCGGTCTTGAGTGAATCATTGCAAGAGAGCCTCTTCTATGTCGACTGATTTTCCATCGCGCTTCCTTTCGATCAAGATTTCCATTTTTGCTAATAGTAGCCGAAATTTTCTCTCGACATTTTAATATTTTTCTAAGAGTAGACTGAGTTACACCCAAATGGGAGGCTCTTTGCCTGCAGTTCGGATGAGCGTCATATCTAATTGACAAGTTCTGTTTTTCAGAAAAACTAAGAGCTTTTCTTTGTTTTTATCATTTTCTAA
Source organism: Dolomedes plantarius (assembly GCA_907164885.2). Classification (NCBI taxonomy): domain Eukaryota; kingdom Metazoa; phylum Arthropoda; class Arachnida; order Araneae; family Dolomedidae; genus Dolomedes; species Dolomedes plantarius. The sequence continues at coordinate 37,730,985 of OU015493.1, read as the reverse complement.
TTCGACTATCAAAAAGTTATAACACTAACTGGAAACTTTGTTAGCAAACTAAAGTGAACACTATCAACGAATGCTCATTACAGTCAATTAACTACAGTGTGTAACAAAATTATAAGACCACCCAAAATATCACTCATTTTAATATTACACTGCATAAAATGGATAATTTTAAAATTTGAAGTAAATGAAAAAAGTTATATTTTCTCAAAAGAATCGCTTAAAGGAAAAAAAATTGAGTTAATTTCACACAGCAAATGATTTTTTGAAATCTCGGTGTAACATAAATATAAGACCACTTATTTTTTTATTTAAAATCGTTTGCGTTTTAAAAACTATTTTATTTTTTCCTTCAAAATCGTAGATAAACTGTAACTTTACATCACAAAAAAGTCAAAACGATAATATTGTAAAAGAAAATAGAATTTAATTTGTTTGTTTTTAATGAGGAAATTCACAATGTCGCGTGGAAGAGAATTATCTGAACTAGAAGTTCGAAAAATTTGGTTTTATAAGGGGTCTGGAAAATCGGAACGTGAAATAAGTAAGATACTTAAACGTTCTAAAACTGCTATTCATAACATTTTAAGTAAAAGAGATTTTTATGGAAAATATAAAAGATCTGGCAGAAAGAGTAAATTATCAGGTCGCGATAATAGACGAATTTTCAAGCTCGCAACGAAACAGAACTTGTCTACTCGTAAAGTAACACAGCAGACAAGTAAAACTATTTCACATATGACAGTCTGGCGCACTTTAAGATCAAATTCAAATGTTGCTCTTCGGAAATTAAAAAGAAAACCAAGACTGTTAAAGCATCATAAAGAAGGAAGGCTGAAGTGGGCAAAGGAAGTCATGACCTGGGATGCTGCTTGGAAAAATATTATTTTTTCCGACAAAAAAAAATTTAATTTGGATGGCCCGGATGGTAATATTTCCTACTGGCATGATTTACGAACGGAATATCGGGTTTTCTTCAGTAGACAGATGGGTGGTGGCTCTGAGATGGTGTGGGGAGCTTTTGCATATGATGGGAAATGTGATCTGCAGCGAGTTCTTGGAAAAATGGACTTCATTTGTTATCAACAACTGCTTTACCAACACCTTATACCTTTTGGCCAATTTTTAGGAGGATCAAACTGGAAATTTCAGCAAGACAATGCGCCATGCCATGTGTCTAAATCAACTAAAAACTGGTTTCAAAAAGAAAAAATCGAGGTATTAAACTGGCCAAGCCTTAGTCCAGACCTGAATCCCACCGAAAACTTGTGGGGGCATTTGGCTTGTCAAGTGTATGCAAATAACCGTCAGTATGATTCTGTGTATTAATTGGAACTAGCTATCATGGATGAATGGGACAAAATTCCCAAATATTTGCTCGAAAACCTAATTAATTCAATGAAAAATCGAGTATTTGAAGTTATTCAGAAAAATGATGGATCAACATCATATTAGTTTTATTAAAAAAATTTGTTTTAACTAGTGGTCTTATAATTTTGTTACAGATATTTGATTGGAAAAATTTGAAATTGTTGATAAAATAATTAGTATATTTAAATATCTCTTAAAAATAATATACATATATTTTATATTTCATTTATTAACATCAACCTAATTTAATTTAAAAAAAATTATACTATCTAATATATAAAAATGAATGTTTGTATCTCTGTAATTGTATAGAAATCCACAGTTTAGGAGCAACGATCGTGAAATTTTACATACAGGCGTCTTTAAAAACAGCCGAGGGTCTGAAGAACTTCAAAAATCGAAATTAATTACCGTTGATTTTTAATTAATAAAAAACCAACAATTTGTAAGCTGTTACACTTTGTGGAATCACTCCTCTGAATATGGCGTCCACGTTAGGGTTAGCTGACAAACAGCGAGCGAAAAGATAAAAATAAATAAAATCAAAAAGTTTCAAGTTATATATTAAACCAGAATAATAAATGAAAATAATAATCTTTAAATAAAATCAAAAAGTTCCAAGTTATATATTAAACCAGAATAATAAATGAAAATAATAATCTTTCAAGTCAGATTTTATACTCTAAAATAAATCGGATCCAACGGCATATTGACACTCTCACACGCGATGGAAAATTCGAATCAACCACGCTCTGTGTCACGATCTTTTTTAATCGCTACTGCAATCCCCCTAGCTAATGTCTTTGTGTCTATTATATGTTAGGTTTATTATAAATTTATATATTTTATGTTTTACTTTCCAGAATTTTTTGCTCCAATGATAAAGGCTAAATCTTTTCTATGTTATTTATACTGTGTTTAGTTTTAAAATTGATTTTGGGTAACAAACATTCATCAATAATTTATTTCTGGGCATTGTATTGCTAACAATTAGGATAACCAAGAATTTTTGAAGGATGCGATTCTCGATTCACAAATGAGCAATAGATGGCGCCACTATTTTAAACTTTTAGTATTCCATAAACCAACGCCTTCTAAACGTTCGTTTAGGAGGTGTTCCTAAACGAACGGTACATTCAAATTAAATACAATGTCAGTGTATGCAATTAATGCCAATCAATATATATATATATATATATATATATATATATATATATATATATATATATATTATATATATATATATATATATATATATATATATGTATATACATATATATATATAATAAATACGACGATCAATGTATACGATTGATGTAAAAAAACAAAAAATATATTAATAAAAAAAATCGTAAGGGATATTTTTATAGACAAAATAATGTAGAAGAAAATATTCAAATTAAATCTCATAGGACATACTAAAGAATATAGTACAGTTAATGTAGTACAGTTTGAGGAACATATCTTTTACATTATTTTAATATTTTTTTTTAATAATGTCCAATCGTCTGCCGCATTATCAAGAAAAAAGTCTCCGAACTATTATCTTTTATTGACAATCCAGAGAAACGCAAAATATTTTTCGATAACTTTTTTTACATCGTACAGTCTGCTGACAGATTTATCTAACAAAGGCTTTAAGGCAATCGGCACAGTGCGAGATTCCAGAACGGGACAATGTTCTCTTAAAACAGCAAAAGAAATATCGAAATTTCAACGTGGAGAGTTTGATTACCGATGCGATGGAGAAGTTTATATGTGCCATTGGAACGATAGTTTTGTTGTAACTATTACATCAAATTTTATCACTCACGAACCATTAGGAAGAGCAAAAAGATATGTCCGAGCTAAAATAAAAGTTGATTTTCCTTAACCTTACATTATAAAATTATATAATAAAGGAATGAGTGGATTACACCTGTTGGACCGACTTCCTGGAAGTTATCGAGCAAAGTTACGCAGCAAAATATGGTACTTTATTCCTTGATCATAGTGTGGCATGTAAAAGGTTAAATTCTAAAAATTAATCTTTAAAAATTCACCAAAAATTATAAAATGGAGGTAAAGATTCGAAAAAGATTTCATATTAAAGGAATTTTTATGATCTTTTTCGTGATATAAATTTTATAACCCTCAAATTATTATTATTTTAAATGCAAACTTTAAAAAAGTTACTAAAACAACTCAAAAATTTAATTTAAAAAAAATCTAAGATTTTTTCAAAAATCTTTCTTAGTGCACTCTTACACTATAAGAAGAATCGCCATGCAAAATTTCAGCCCTTTTATTTCCCGCGGTTTGGTCTGTACGTTGTATGTCTGTCAGTCAATTAGTCAGTCAGTCAGTTAGTTACGGAACTGTTATATATATATATATATATATATATATATATATATATATATTTATTAATATCTTTATATCGTAACGTTAACTTCATGCGCACGCATTATTTTCCTATGCTTTTTTATTATTATCTTTATAATAGCGTAATTTTCATATGATTTTAAACAACAATAATTTTTAACTGCCATTCAATTCGCTGTTAAAACTTTATATTTACACCCTATTTAAAAGAAGTAGGGTGTAAATTTTTCAAAGAGGCTGTTTCAACACCCAACTTCAAAGAAGTAGGGTGTAAATTGTAGGGTAGAAAGTTGGTAAAATCAAAACTTTGCGCAATGTATTTAATTTCTCGATTAAAAGTAGTTTTTTTTTCTAAAAATTAATTTATTTCGCTTGAAAAGCTAAATATTTTATGCACGCGGTTTATATTATTATTACTATTTTTATATCATAAAGTTAACTTCATACGCGAGCATTATTTTCATATGCTTTTTTTATTATTATCTTTAATAACAACTATCGTTTTTATTCATATTATGTTGGTTTTTTATTAATTAAAAATTAAGGGTAATTAATTTCGATTCCGGAAGTTCTTATTATCTTTGTGTATTATTATTGTAATTAATAAATTTATATTTCTAGAGAGGATGTTTCAGGTTTTAGTGGTACTATCATGAAAGGCTGAATCTACCAAAATTCTGAGGAGTTTATTATGGAGAGAAAAGGAATTTAATATGTAGAGGATGTTTATAGGAGTTTAATGTGGAGAGGAGTTGAATGGTTTGCAGCCCTCAATCAAACACTTCATTTTTTAAGAGGCAACGCTAGAGTCATATCATGGTTCTATTGGAAATTTCAGCTAAACCTGTAATTTCAGCTTCTTTTAATGCCCAAATGATAAAAGGCTAAATCTAGCTGAATTCTGAGGAGTTTATTATAATTTTATATATTTTTTTATTGGGTTTTCATTTTATTCATGTGCATAAGATTTCACATGTTTTTTTCTATGTTATTTATAACGTGTTTAGTTTTAAATTAATTTTGGTTAGCAAACATTAGACAATTTGACATTTTTACTTTTCAGATTTTAGTGCTTCAATGATGAAAGGCTGAAATTCCTGAATTCTGAGATGTGTATAACATTTCACATATATTCTTTCTATGTTATTTATACTGTGTTGATTTTGGTTAACAAATATTGTTAAAATCCCGGGCAATGCCGGGTAAATTCAGCTAGTTTATAATAAAAATCACAAAATCCACAGTGGTCTTATAATTTTGTTACACACTGTAATGTCACGTTCACCGAAGTGTTAGTGGACACTTCGCCGAAGATTTAAGTGTTGCAGGGTCCAGAGAGCCGCAACCAAGAAGTGGGGGGGGTATAAAAAAAGAGTTCCTGTCTTTGTTTGTCAGTGGCGAAAAGTGAACCCTGACCTGGGACAGCTAATAGGACAGTGTTTAGCTAAAGCGTTTACGAGGAAACTATGATGTGGTGTCTAATAAAGAAAGGATACATTTTATGACTGTATTCCATCCCAACATCTTATCAGTCTTTATTTTCAAAAAGTAAAGAAAGAACTTCGTGTCTTTTGAAGGTTTAAGTGGCTTTTTTGGAAAAATGAAAGGAAAGTGAAGATACTGCAAGCTGATTCTTAAAACTGGTGCATTTATTCTTTAAAGCGAAAATTTTAACATGGAAATAATACATTTGTTTTTGTTTTTGTGATATTATTTTTATAAATGGCTGATTCTTATAACCTCGGTCACTGTAAGCGGTGGTTACTGTACTAAACGACTGCTTCAACTGCGCCCTAATCTGATCGCTATTCCTGAAATGTTGCAGTGGTGATTAGCGACAGACACCGATCGCTATGTTACATGTTGAATATTTATCATGGTTTAAGTTAAGAACGCAATTCTGTCTGATTTCAACTTTCTTGGGAAGGAATAATATAGATGGCAACAATATTCTCTTCTTTGGATGTAAATATGAATTGAAGTTGAAAACTGTAAATAAATCGGAAACATGGCTTCTCTGAGAGTAACTCAAAGATTAGGATCAATTTGTTATAAAATTAAGCATTATTATCACTTTTCAAACCCTTCTTTGTTCAACAGTTTGCGTTCAATAAGTAGTAGTTCTCCAAACTTTTTGAAAGAGAGTAAGTTAGTCTTCTGAAATGCTTCTAATAAGTTTGTAAAATCTTGAAATCTTTCCCTCGCCATTAAGGTTAAGTAGTCTTTTAACGTTTTACGTACACAAATGGCTTGAAATCTACTTGTGTTTTGGGGGGAAATTCTCGGTGTGTTGTTTTCATTGTCGCCGGGAGTAACTACAGAGGGAACCAGACATCTCGTTGGTATTTTGTATGTTTACGAAAACTTACTTTCGTTCGTAAAATGAATAATATAAGGCTGAAAACACTAAATATATGGAAACAGTTCCATACCCTTTGCCACTTGGTGCTTTTGGCGAAAATTTTCAAAGTGGTGTGTTTTGAGGGTTTAACATTATTACTAATAACACTCTTTCAATCCAAAGCAACAAATAAACAGTGCCAAAGATGTTGAAAATGCAACAAATAGCACTTTGACAACATATCAACAATATTAAAAAGTTAAGTTTTTGAAAATGGGGCAGAGTGATTTTGATTACATTAAATATCAACCATAATTTTTTTTCAATTTTAATCCTAAACCTGCATTAGGCATATCTGCTTTATTGCATCTGGCAGTTCAATACAGACAAGCTTATAGAGAAACTGGCAGCCTTAAAGAACTCTCTCTGGTAAGAGAGGTATAAATGAATAGATGTTCTCCGTTCATCACATTTCTATTGCAAAGTGAACAGGTTGGAGAATCCACTATACCAATTTTAAACAGATGACTTTGTAAATAGTCATTTCTGGTCAATAGTTCAAGACAAGCTGGTTCTCTTGGTATATCAACTGGGACTTTACCATGCTGTTTGGTTAAACATGCGGTGAATTCCACCTAACATGAAACCATGAGGGAAAAAAATCATTTTAAACAAATCCCTAAATGTTATATATCACTGGAAAACTTATGGCCTCTAGAACCAGAACCTATTATTGCTTTTTCCTTACATTAGGTTTGTTTTGTGGGGACAGTAATGGGAAAATATCATAAGTTTTTTTAGCAAGTAAAATTATGATTTTTATACCTTATTACTTATGTAAATTATGCCACTGAATTTAATTCGAGTAAATTTAATATTAATGTAAAAACTATAAAAGTAAAATAAATGCATGTTTGTGAATGTTTTAAATATAAATAGCCTAGTTAAAGGTACAGTCGCAACATCATGTATTATATGTAACGTCTGTTACAAATAGTAAATAAATTCTTCTCACATTGTAAAATAATAATTTGTTTAATTATTTTCTTAATTATTTTCTTTAAATTAAATGTACAGTAACTATAACTCCCAAAATTTGTATAATTGAAATAAAATCCATGCAGAAACAGACATGTAACGGATGTTACAAAAGTTTGTAATGGACGTTTCAACTTTTATGTAACATCTGTTATACATATTATTTGCATTATAAAAATTTATTCAACAAGTCAAACAACTTATAAATTGTTAATTTAAGTCTTATTTTATTATATAAATTATAGTTCATTAATTTTTATTTCACTATATTAAGTGTCAACCAAAGATTTCTATTTCTTGGGGGAAGTTTTGTGAACATCGTCCTAATTCTGTTGTATCTGCTTCTAAAAAGTGCTAGGAAGTATGCCGTTGCCCATAATGTGACAATTTTCACTCGCTGTTACAAGTTGTCCATCAGTGGAATAGTAATATTCCACTCACTATTTCAAGCATGGTTGAAGAATCTGTCTGCAATCCAAAACAAAGAAACTGCATGAAGGGAAGATGTGCTGCATGCAAAATAGGAATTGATGAAATTATTGAAAAATATACCAACATTAAAATTAATGAAAATGCAGATAATGTTGTCACTTTCACTGTAAATCAGTGGAATGGTGGAGAACTTGCTGAGAAAATCTACAACGTACAGGAAATGCAGAATGAGTTGAAAGTGCAACTTGGAACACTTAGAAGTCACCGGTATAATATTACGTGGCAGACAGAAGAGTTAAAGAAAGCAAAAGAGAACCTACAGCATGATCAGAGTATTGTACTGGTTGACTCGGCTGAAAACTTTTCGATAAAATACTATAGAGACGTAATGGCGGTGCATTGGGTAAACGATAAGCAAGTAACAATTTTTCACAGGAGTAGTATACTTTATCAATAAAGATGGTAAACTGGACCAGAAAAGCTACGCTATTATCAGTGACACTGAACATTCCTATGTATGCACAACGAAAGAATTTGCTTTTATGCATTCAATTTTATGCTATGTGAAAGAATTTGTTAAAGATCTGAGTCTTGTAAGCTACTGGAGCAGTGGTTCAGCACAGTATTTTAAAAATTGATTTAACATTTCAAATCTCACATTTCACCAATCAGATTTTGGAGTATGACAGAATGGAACTATCAAGAGTCTTATCATGGAAAAGGATCCCCTGATGGAGTTGGTGCTGCCATCAAATGGATAGTATGGAATACTACTTTACGAAAGCAGTTGACAGTTTGATCTGTAAAGGATTTCTATGATATAGCACCTAATGCTTCACAGTCAACCTTCTGTGCATATGTCCCAACTACTGAGATTAGGGAATTTTATCAAGATATTCTTAAAAGCAGAGGGAATGAAATGAAGAAAGCTATGGGAATCCAAGTTGCAAGGTGTGTCAAGCCCATTCAAGAAAACAGTCACAATGTTTGAAAACTCTGGTGATACTACTGGAAGACTAGTCAAACTTTGTGCAAATACTATCTATGAATCCGATGATAATGACAGTGAATCAAATATGGAGCTTAGAAGATCATTTAGTCCCTTCCAGGAGATGGAAACTGAAAATCACCTGCCAAACACTGGAATAAATAATACTTCTACCCAGGCTAGCTCAAATTCTTGTACTAATACCAATGTATTGTAATCGATTTCAATGGCGAGAGGTATCCTGGCCAAGTCCAGGAAGTAGTTGATAGTACAGGAGAAGTTTCCTGCAGTGTACTGCACAGGTCTGGGAAGAACTGGAAATGGCCAGAAAAACCAGATATAGAGAGATACAAGACAGATGAAATCATAACCAAAATCAGCGCTCTAGTGCCTGTTTCAGCTCGAGAACTATTTGCATTTAATGTAGATGAAATGTAATAATTTTTTAAAATTCATGTAATGTAAAAATTACATTTGTATAGTATTATATGTCATTTAAATTTCATAATTTGTGCTGAAAAGTGTTCGTCAAAGTTATTTTTTTAATATTATAATTATATAATATTAGGTTTATCATTTAACATTATTGCATGAATTGATTAAACTTAAAATGTTTTTACTTTGACTTTTGTGGTTCCATTATAGTTTATAAGAGTTACGGTATTACCTTTCAACTATTAATTTATCATTCAGTGCATATATAACATGTCTGTCATGCAATGTAACATCCGTTACAACCCGTAACGTCTGTTACGAAACTTTTTAAATTTTTTATTACAGAAAAAAATGACTGAATTTTTATGTCAAAGTTCTGATAACATCACAAGACATGCCTATAATTTATTTAAAAATTTTTGAACAAATTTGCATAAGATTCACAGATTTTTTTATCTTATGATGCTATAGTAGAAATGATGTTCTATTTTATGTAACATCCATTACATTAAAGATCTTTTTTTTTTGCACCTTAAATACACCAGAAATAAATTTTGAAACCTGTCAAGTTTATCTTTAATATTGATTTTATCAGGAAAAAATAACATACTCCTATTTTGAAGCATTAATATGCATCTCATAATCTTTTTATCATTTATTTTGTGTGTGAATGTAACGTCCGTTACAATGGAATTCACCAAGCTTAGCTTTTACCTTGGGCACGGCAGGAGAGTTCGCTTTGAAGGCATTTTTGTAGTTTTTATTTAATAATATGTTTTGCTAAATACTCCTATTCATAAGTGTTACAAATACCAGTTTCAGAAAAATAGAATAAATAACACTTAATGGTATGCAAAACAAAATAAAAATTAAATTCTTTTAGCCATGGCAAATGCAGGTTTTTGTACTGGGCAAACTAATTTCTTAAAAAATTCAGATTTAAAGGAAAGTTTTAATGAAAATAATACTGAAAAATATACTCGCCATGAATTCTTTTACCTTTTTAACAAAATCAAACAATCAAGCAAAACTTAGACTATGAATTTATAGTGAAACTTCGGAGGTTTATTGCAAACCTTTTCACCACATACATCTGGCACAAGATATGGGACTCTTCTCAACTATTTTTGAAGCTAAATACAGTTCTTATGAGTATCAACCTTCAAATATATAAATTCCCTAATTGTTAATCTTTTGCTTTTGGCATTATTTTGACTAACATATTTAATGAAAAATTGACATAAAATTCAAGTGTTGTGAGGAATTTACATTTTGGTAAAACTGAATCATACAGTCCCTCATTTTCACCAAGCCATTTTTTGTGCCAAAGGCTTGCTGCAAATCTGAGTTTGCTAGAAAGGGGATTTTGAGCCCTATTAATTTTCACCTCATGTTTCTTTAACCATGATGTCAAGTGTTGCAAAAAAGTGAACTATCAGTGGCACATGTCACAAGTTTAAAAGCAAGTGGGAGAGTATGAAGTAAAATAAATTTTCTGCTGGCTGTATAAACCTCGTAGCCAAAGTTGGCCATGTTCGCTTGTGCTCATATGGCAGCCTCTGCTACACTACTGTTTGTTTAAATTTCATTGTCATATTTACAAATAAATCATGTAAGAGTATACAATAAGGGTTAACTTACAAACATTTTTAACAATCTGTCAGTTCTCATACTTAAAAATCCATACATATATCCTTTGAAAAAAGAAAATCATACTTAATCTTAAGAGAATGTTTAATAATATGCATTCAACTTTAATATCTTATGGATGTAAGGCATTCAACTTCAACCACTTATAAACAAAGCAATACCGAAATGATTTCAAATTTTGTAATAACCACCATGACAAAAAAATTAAGGATTTTCCTGTCAAAATACCAAAATTCAGCTACTTATCACCTAAATTAGCTCCTTTAGCAAAATCTTAAAACTTGGAAACATGGTTGCCATGTTTGGCAGTAATCACCTGGGACCATACAATTCAGTTTAGCCTACATTTTTAACAAGAAGTAGCCAATAAATAGTAAAACGTCTGCTATGATGAACACTTAAGCCAAACAGTGGCAGAAAATAAGCAAAATACTGTTCAGCTGGCGTCTAGTACTCGTACAAGTAAAGTAAATTTTTTGTAAAATTGTGCTTCAAATGCCAGTTATGGTAACTTCGGGCAAGTTGTAGATGCTGGAGAGAACATGTAACTATGAAGCAAAAGGTAATGATCCCTGAAATTTCAGGGTTTTGGTATGGTGGGCATCTTTTAATTATTTATCTTATATTAATTGATAAGAGGTACTTATGTAAATTTACAGTATTGCATATTTTGATATTCTGGTAGATTTCTATTTTTAGAAATATGTGAATGTTATAAAAAAAAGCACTTGCTGCTTCTCACAAATATATGATTTTTTTTTTTTTTTTTTAATAATTTAGGAATCATTGAGATAAATATTACTTGTTTTCCAATTTGAAAAATTCCTCACTGAAAACTTACTCTTAGACATTTTTCAATATGTTATTCGGATAATAAATCACATTGCTCTGATAACTCTATTGACAAAAAAAAATTCTATGTGTATTTAAGTACATTTTAATATTCAAGTTACTTATGTTATATTTAATTCAGTTCATAGGACAGAGACAGAAAAGCAAATTGTGATTGAAGGTGTCCCAGTAAAATCTGACAGGGAGGGAAAAGTCATTAACCTTGGAAATAGAAGTGGATGTCCATTATGCAAAATTGGCCTAAAAAACTTAAAACACACAGTAAGTATTTTTTATCATTCTGACTTATTCATCCATGTCTGCTTTGTATCATGGACTATAGTAAATGACTATCATCATCAACTTTGTGTGCAATATCCCAAATTCACAAGTAAACATTTCATTAAAAGGAAGCTTAATTGAAATTGTTATTCTATATTAGTTTTAAATCTGTTGTTTTTTATTCTAATTTTCTGTGCTTAGTAAATTTCAGTTACTGTATCATTTAAAAATATTTTTAATTCATAATTCTCTCTTTTTAACAGTCAAAATTTTGTTTATTTAAATAGTAAAAGCTTAAAGCAAAGTAATTGTGTTAAAATTTGTATTTTTACATGCAATTGGGCAGTGCAGATGGGTTTCTTATTAAGATGAAAATTATAAACAGAGAGAATTCACTAAAGAAGTCAGTCAAAAAATTTTAGCTGAAGCAGAGAGTAACAAGAATTCTTCTACAATTATTTTCAAACATCAGTAGAATTATATATGTATTTTCTGGGCTGTAAATGAAGTTAGTTAATAAATAATTAGTCAACTATTTATTGTGTATTTTCTTTAGGGTAGCTATTAACATCTCACTTTTCACTTTTAAGAATGTTAAATTAATTTATTAATTTCGTGTGTATTTTAATAGTTTTTCAAGTAATACATTTTGTATCTATTTTTGATTCCTAATTTTGCGTGTGTTATTTCCATGTACTCATGTTTAACTGTATATTTGTATGTTTATAAAATTACAAAAATAAATTCCCTTTCTTTTTTTTTATCCATGCCATTTATAAAAATATATAATAACAAATGGTTGTTTACATCCACAATCAATTGTATAAGTAAACTGTTCTGCCTCAATTATTTATCTACTTTCCTTTTTGATATGACTGAAAATAAGTTGTCCATATTTTAATAATATATATGTATATATATAGGACGCCCGGTGGTGTAGTAGTTAAAAACTTCAAGCTGCCACACCACAGGTCCAAGGTTTGATCCTTCGACTGGGCAAGGTCGACTCAGCCTTTCATCCCTTGAGTGGGTCAATAAAATGAGGACCAAGCATGCTTGGGAACTAACTCTGGGGGTCCCGCGTCAGGTTGACCACCTGACCGAGACATGCTGTATGGCACACCAAGCCCACGGTCAAGAAAGCGGACATGGGCACTACAGGCCTTGGTCCTCATGGACTGTTGCACCATGAGTTTAGTTTATATATATATAATGAATCTATTGGTTAACACCTTCTATTATCTATGGAAACAGTTGAACAAGCATTCATGGTGTTCAGTAGCTTGTTGAGTTAAAAAGATGTAGTTGTGTTGAGCAGCATCAACTTCAATAAACAGAATAATATTTTTTTTACTTCTTCACATTATAATTATTTAATAATTAAGTATATTTTACAAAATATAAAGGAGTTGAAGCAATTTACATATTTACAAAGAACAGAGAGAATGGTTAGAGACATGCCATTTCAATGCATATCCAAACTCTTAACTATACAGTTCAACACTCATACCAGCATATAGGAAATATAGTTTGGGTTGTTCACGTGATCCTTAGTACAGTATGTTCAGCAACAGCTAGGTGCCATACAAAAGAAATGCAGAAATTAGTTATATAACAGGAAAGACAATATTCAAAACAGAGAATCAATGGAATAGAATTAAAACTAGTGTGGTGTATTGACAACTGTTGCTAAAATTTATCATCATTGATACATATGAATAAAGTATTATATTTAAGTGTATAAACCTCTTTTTAAACGGCTGAATTTTTCTTGTAGAATGTTTTACCATGTTGTAGCACTTTTCATAAATGAACAACAGCAAAACTGCTTTTTTAATATTAAAGACAAATATAAGTTTTTTTTTTCTTTTTTTTAAATACTTGTAGAAAAATGGAAAAGGAAACCTGTTGTTCCTTGAGTTTGTCGTGAATTTTGTTAGTTTTTTTATTTTTAAGTAATTAGTTTGTGATTTTTGAAAATGAATATTTAAGTAATAGCTATGAAGCTGTAATTACCATTCAGAAAATTTTAAGGTTTTAAATAGCTTTCAGATATTCAAATTATGCATTTGTGTGTATGTGCATATTTGAGGAAATTGATTTTCAATGTTTTATTAGATTGTGATATGCTTTATTCTTATATGCTCTTGCATATTTTTTCAGTGATCATTTATGTTGTCTTATACTTAGGTTTGATAGACGTTTCTGCTTTTCAGGACATTTTAATATTGAGCCAGTTTATAAACTCAGATGGCACTGTGATTCCTCAACACATTACTAACCTTTGTAATAAACAACATTTTAGAGTGAAAAGAGCAGTTGGACTAGCACAACGAGCTGGTAAGTGTTCTTAATGAACTCATTAATTTTAATTGCATAATTACACACAGAATTTTTCTTTTATTAATACATATCAAGAATTTAAGGTACAGATGTGTTAGACGAACCTCGTTGCCAAGTTGGCGATTTTGTGTTTGGTGTGGCAGCCATGCAATTTTGGTCGAGATTTTGTTATTTTGTGGCAACCCAGTTTGAACGGCTAGTTGTGTGTGTTGTCTTCGTCAATCGCCAGATTGAATTGCTTCCCTGGCCGCCTCGCTCTCCGGATCTTTCACCAATAGAAAACATGTGGTCCATGGTTGCTCTACGATTGACCCAGATTCCATCCCCAGCTGCCACAGCAGATCAACTTTGGCAACGTGTGGAAGCTGCTTGGTCTGCTGTACCCCAAGAACTCATCCAAAGTCTCTTTGAATCAATGCCAAGGCGTGTGGCAGCGGTGATCTCCAACAATGGCGGCTACTCTGGCTACTGATTTTGGCAGGAACCACACTTCACAGAAGTATATAAATTTAATCATTTGATACTTGGTCAACATGTTATCTACAAAATAAATTTTGTTGTAATATCTCTTGTCTTTCTTGGTGTTGCAATTTGGGTGGCCAGCAGTGTAATATGGCGGCCATGTTGTTGCGAAATATTAATGACTTATTTTGGATAGTATTAGATGTAGATTTTACTTTTGTGTTGCCAATTTGTGTTTTTGTTGCTTTTAGGATTTTGTTGTTGCCAGATTCAGGTGTGTCTTGTGTTTTGCGTCATTGAATGGTTTTTTTTAACGTTCTTTAGTGTAGTAATATTATGTTGTGGCAATGGTTTTTGAATTTTTCGTTTATGTTTGAATCAGCTTCATGGTTTGAATTCGGCTTTTGAGTTTCAGCTAGGATGCAGCTTGGATACAATAATCTGGTTGTATATTTCAATTTATTTTTGTTCATTTATTTATTATCTGTGCAGTATTTAGTGTAATTTAGAAATATCAGGGGATTTTAGTGTCTAAAATAGAGGCGATATAATGGAAATAGATCGTTTGAATTTGTGCTGTAATATATGTTTAATGAAGAAATATATATTTAACCAAGGTGTTTTTTATGTTTATTTAAATTAGTTATTATTAGTTGAACTGACTAGTTGTATTATACTGACTTTTGTAGCGCCGCCCACCTAACAAATTTCTCATTAATTTTAAGGTTTTAGTTTTTGTATTTATGCAGCCTTTTTAGATATATTTGCGTATGTTTTAAAGTAGCGGTTGAGCATTTCTGTTTAGGTTTTGAATTTTAATACAGCCGTTTTTAGATAAATTCGTGTATGTTTTAAAGTAGCTGTTGTGGATTTGTGTCATGTTTTTGAAAGTTTATTATTGCAAAAATGCGCAAATCCTTTGGCGCCATCATAATGAAAAGCAATTTCCAAAATAAATATTCTAAACACATTAAATTTATTATTAATACAAAAACATTATTAAAATACATTATTAATAAAAAAATCAAAACAAAGTAAAAACCTCTATGTTTTTTATAATTACATATTGAATTATTCTTGAATCTAACCATATATATTATTATCAATCATTTCGGCGGCCAAAAATCCTTGATAGCTTTTAAAGTGCAAATAAACAAGTCATTATCCTTGTGCAGTCGCCGCCACATAAATTCGTTTAAATACGAATCCAAGTGTTTTCGGGTAGTTCCGCGGTGTTTCTTGTTTCGCCATTTTGCCCAACCCCACAATCGTTCTATATTTTGTGTATGTGCACCAGTTTCAGGATCCACAAAATTATATTGGTGATTCACTTTAAAGTGTTGGAATCCAATTCATCAGTTTTGTAACTTTTCCATGAGTCTGAGAAAATTGTAGTTCCTTCTGCAATGTTGTTCCTAATTTCAGCCATGAGAGTTGCTGCATTTCGATTGGGAACCTCTACAATGAAACACCCGTTGCTCTCTCTGCACAGTCCCCCAAATATCCATTGTTGTGGAAGAATACGACCGACTTGGTTTATGCGCTTTTTAAAAAGGCTCTCATCTATCTCTACAATTTTGTTCAGACCTCCTATTTGTTTCTTATCATGTTGTAGAAGGCTATGAGTGCACACTTCCCTCATATAATTGTTGCAATCAACAATTGTCTTTTCTGTCAAATCCTGTAAAAAAAGATCATAAATTTATTGGAAGCAATATATTATTTTTGTACTAGTGACATCTGATGAGGCCTTAATCTATATATATAAAAGAGCTTGTCTGTTTGTTTGTCCGCTATAGAATCATAGACTGTTTCACCCACCGGGACCAAATTCGGCACAGTTAATGTTTTGGACCCGAGAAACTTAAATCAGGAAAAACGAAATTTGGGGCTCAATTAGTTTTTTTTTAATTAATTTTTTAATGTTTTTTGTGCCCGATAGAGGTGCGTCTACCCCCTGTGGATTCCCCTCGACCAGCTGTGTTAAGAGGGGTGGTTTGAGGATGACGGGGGGGGGGGGGCATCAAATTCCAATGCACGGGAGAAAGAGGGTTGGGAATGACCTTAAAATCAGACGAAGGTCTGCAGGCTCAAAGTTTTTTATTTCATATTGTTTGTATATCATTTCAGTAGAAACGTGCTAAGCGCATTCTGTCTGGCCAGATGAACATGAAGAGCGGGAGTGCAGCCCAGCATTTTTTTGGATAGAATGCATGAAATATTTTATATCTATATATCTACCCGGGCAACGCCGGGCAATAATGCTAGTTTATATTAAATATGCTTTGTATAAAGTTGATCAAATAAAAATAAGCCAAAAGTTCTATATATAATAAATGCGTAATGTCTTTAGAAGTATCTGGTTTGACTAATAAGATGTTTCTCTTAGTGCAACACTAGCCAGTGAATTCTTAGGTTTCTTCTGAAACCATTCTGAAATAGAGGCTTTCATCACATCATCTATTGTTGCAAATCTTAATATTGTATCTTTTGATTTTTGCTTCTGGACATAGTATTAGAAGTACTGTATTGTGTTCCCAGTTATATATCATTCAGGAAATTGTCCTCATCTTGCTAAAACTGTAATGAATGTTCCCATGCCAAACCTATATGATAATCTAAGTTTCAAGAGATGAAGGACCTGATGGATGCAGATTTGTCTGTACATTAAAGCTTTTATTCTTTGTTGGAGTGTATTGCACCTTACCAAAACTGATAGAACTTTCTACCGATATGACATGCAGTGTTATTCTCTTGTTTTTCTGAGCTGTGGTATTGGTAATCTCACTTTTTTTTCTCGTATTTTTTGAGTAATTTTGAAAAAAATTTTGTTCTCCTCGAAAGCTCTTGTGCTAACACTTACCATGATACAGAGGGAGAAAGGAGAATGCAGTTTGTTTTCCCCTAACTGATTCCTCATATGGATTTTCCGATTTTAGAACACCTTCAGCTACTGGAAAGCAGCTACTGCCTTTTAATTTTATTAGCTACTATGCCTCTTTTTATTGTTGTTGCTGTTGAATGAATGGACATTTGACTCAAATATTAACTCAAGTATTAACTCAAAAGCTTCATTATTTATGTTGGAGTGGAAAGTTAGTTTGCATATGCACTCAGCAGCCGGGGCTACTATATTTTTATATAACATATAGCCATCACATTTTACTTTGGATTTTTTTCTGGCCTTTAGCTTATTTTGATTTATTCAACTCTTGTATTTTTTATTTAAATAACATATATTGAAGAGAGATTTGCTGTAGGTTTCTGCATCATGTGCATTGGAACTACGGCTTTTCTTGTTATATATACTTTTCAGATCCTATTGCTTTTATTTATACTATTGGAGGATTTTTTTTTCCTTTCGTAGTGAAAAAAAATTAATATCTATATATAATAATCAAAAGAAGAACATTATGGTGTTTGAAATTAAGTAGGGTTTTAAAAAAAAGTATTCTTGAAAAAAATTCTTAACTGTCGATATTATCCCTATCTTCTTTGAAATACAGACCAAAATAGAAAGAATAGTACCATTAGCACTATGTTTAAATAACAAAAAAATAATTGACATGAGTTGTTTTGTGGTTGCTCTGATTTTTATAGTGATGTCATGGGATTAATATATTGGAGCATTTCAGTTCAATCAGAACTAGTCTTAGCTATCACAACTGTCCTGCAGAGTTGATATTTAGAAAATAAATTAGGAATTTTCAGATTCCATAGACATGAAATAAAAAGCTATAAAATTGATTAAAAATGTAGAAAACATTAATCTTTTTAAAAAAATTATTTTTATATGTACAAGTGTTATGCTTTTATAATTATTCACAGAAGTTTAAGCTGAGAATATATGTTGATAAAACATCTAGAAATATGACTCACAATGAATGATCGGGAATTTATGTTGATATTTTGAATCACTGAGTATAATTCTTAGTTTTCTGATATATAGTTAAAACTGAGGAATAAATTTATAATTTAGCATTCACATTATTGGTGTCAATGTATATCTTCTATTTTCTTATAAATAGTTATATTTTAATTAAAAAGAATAGTAAGAGTAAAATTCTAGAGCTTAACTGCCTGCTTTAATGCATAGTTTCTAAATCCATGAAATTTTAAAAATAGTTCATGTATTTTTGCTTCACTTTATGTAGTGTCAATTGTTTTAAAAATAATTATAAGCTATGTCTTGATCTTTCACTCTGTTATAATATTACATCTAGTTTTCTTAGAAATTTCTGACATTATTTGGTTTTAACGGGATCTTGTGTAGTAATTATCTGCCTCACTCAAAAAAATTCTCTCCTACCTTATGAATCAAAGTATTATAAGTTCTTTCTCAGGCTCAATGGGCTTATATTATGATGCAGGTTCTTTTTACTAATTCTTATATCCAAATTATGTGTCTGCAGTATTATAATTTACTCATCGAGAGACTTCCTTGCAAAAAATAAAAATTCCCATTTACTTTGTAAATATCAGTTTGTATCAACAACATAATTCTTGATGCCTTTGTTACAATTTAAAAATAAAAATAAAATAAACCTAACTATCCTTAAATGTCCAAGAGTAGTTACTGGATAATGCTGACTATTTTAGTTTATATATATATCTATATATATATAGAGAGAGAGAGAGAAGCAATGATTTAATATAAACCTTTTATTTATAAATTAGCAAACTTAGTAAATTTCATCTTTGTAAATCTTAATGCATTTGTTCACTCTCTTTTCTGAGTAGTTTAATTTTCAATAGGAGATGATGTAGGGTTTTTAGCAAGAAAGTCAAAATTATTTTCTGTCACGTTTGTATTGGAAAAATGTGTTTTTATTAAGTAGTGTTAAATTTTGAAGTTGTGTTATATATAATTACATAGTTTTATTTTGATAGGTCTTATTCCAAAGAAACCTGGAACACCAGTATTTGGGGACTATGAAAAGTATAATACCTACTTCAAAAGATTCTAGTTTTATACTCAACTGTATATTTTATTAATAAAGTAGACTAATAAAAGTTTCTCTACCAAATTCTTTTTATTGCAATATTTTTCTTGCTTAGTGAAGTATAATTTTTGGATTAATTTAGTAATTCAAAATTATTTAACATGCTTTAAATCTAATACATTGAAATTCTGACTTGTAAGAGAAATTTAGGATTTTAACATACTGTATTGACTCATGATATATCGCTCCTTTGGATTAGTTTAAACTAATTTTTTAGATAAGTTATATTTCTGTGGAATTTTATTTTTTTTTTAAAAGAAGAAAATGAAATATTCTGAAACACACATTTTATTTTAAGACAGTCATATACACAGAGATCATGAGTACAAAATGCCAACCAAAAAAAATCTACAAATAAATAGTTCAAGGAAAACCTAATTGTTTTCCTAAACACTTTGTTCCAAATCAGATAACCATTTTGTGGATATTTTAATTGAAACATGAAATGAAATGCATGCAAACAGTGTTAAAAAACATTTCTTTTCTTTAGAAATATTTTTCTTTACAATTTTATGCCAAAAATTCTTCATAAAAATGAGTGACAATATAAATAATACATGTGAAAATGTAAAATTGTAGTTTATGTAAAAATGAGATGCCACCGAACTCTCACAGTCCTTAGCAGAATCCTTACAGTGTCTTTGCCCTTTGGAGTAACTCACTAATAAACTTCTGAAATGAAAGAAAAAGTAATTAGTAGCTGTATTCATTCAAGAATTTATTATTTTATCATGAACTTCTTAACTGATGAAAAATATATTTCAACAAAACTTCTATAAAAGTAACAAAAATAATCATACATTTTGATATTTTGTTGATAAATAAAAATAATCAAAATTGTCCAAAAATAATCATAAATGCAGTTCATGGAATTCATTTGTTAAACATATTTGTGTATTTTATTTACCTATTTCAATATCTCTGAGGTATCTTACTGGAACCTCATACATACATACATATATATATATATATATACATACAGTTGGCTCTCTGTTTAACGACTTTCAAGGGACCATGAAAAATCGTCCTTAAGTAGAGATCGTCCTTACACAAAATTTGTGAAAAAGTAACATTTCCCATAACGTCGGAGGGGCTGGGACTGGGAAATATATTTAAATAGAGATCGTGTTTAAGTAGAGCGTCATTAAACAGAGCCAACTGTATATATATATATATATATATATATATATATATATATATATATATATATATACTAACATTAAAATCACAGAGCCTGTGTGTTTAATAATTCAAACAATTAACTTCTGAGTTATTCCATTATTTTTGGTCATTTCAATCTCAGCCTCCTCACAAAAGATCGACTAATGTGAATAGAAAATTTATTAACATGGATTCTATTGGTAATTGCCAATGTTGTGCCAGATGGAAAGGAAACTAATCTAATGTGAGATTTTGTTATAGGAAGCCAAGTAAAAGAATCTAGTTAAAGAAAGCAAGGTTTCTCATGTAATCATTTTGGAAGTGTATATGAATTTCAGGGGTGGGGTGGGAGATATTCTTTGCTACCATGTGGACATTTTTAGCATCATTAGCATAGTTTATTACAGCTGATCTAGGTAATCCCCATTTAAAATAGTATTATTTTGCAGGCAATCAACAATTTTGTATTAGCAGTGATATATTAGAGAGTGGAAAAGAAAAAAAAAAAACAGTCATTTACACAAAATAATTATTTGAATAAACTGTAGAAGTCATTTATGATAGGAGAGAGTGTAAAATTCTTTGGAGTCAGCAGTCAGTTTAGAAAAACAATTTCAAACTTCATAAAATGAGGAAAATAGAAAAAAGATGATAGAATCCA
This sequence comes from Dolomedes plantarius, assembly GCA_907164885.2. Taxonomy (NCBI): domain Eukaryota; kingdom Metazoa; phylum Arthropoda; class Arachnida; order Araneae; family Dolomedidae; genus Dolomedes; species Dolomedes plantarius. The sequence continues at coordinate 37,709,626 of OU015493.1, read as the reverse complement.
TATTTATCATGCTCAGCTTAATAATTTCAATATAGAGAAATATTATAGAGAAATATCACTGTTGTCTATGAGGAGGCTTTTCTGGCAAAATGAGCATGCCACAACTGGTTAGCAAAATTCACAATGTCGGCTTCCTTGATAAAACTATTGTGGTTAATGATGTGAGCTTGATGAAAATTTACTGAAATGATTTGTGGTTGAAACAGCCTACGAAATCAGATTATTTCATCCAACTCCAAAAAATTTTTTACTAAATGACTCTTAAATACTTTGAATAAATTTATAAGTGCACAGTAAATATATTTGACAGTTGAAACTGAGTTTTGTTAAAAGGTTGCCTTTTTTTTTTCATATTTTGTAAAATAGCTATGGTACCAAAGACTGTATGAGTATTTCCTCTATGGAAATTTTAATTAGCCACATTAGACCTATCTATAAAGGTGTGTGTACTGTGATACATTAAGAAGTTTTAGATTTAGTATTACAAATTATAATAATGATTACCAGGAGAGAAGTTGAAAATTGTAGAAATAAAATATTTAATTAAAAGTCTCACCTCTACATTCTCTTGAGATTTTTTGGCTCCAATAACTTTACCCTGTAAAGGAATGAAAAATTAGTATTATGTAATGTTTTTGCATCTACTTGCAAACTCATTTAATATAAATAAAAATACTTCAAGATACTATCTAGATCCTATATGATAAATTAATCCAAGAATCCAGAAAAAATTTATATTGTGTGGATTCCTATTGTATGGATAACTATTTTCCTGATCAAAAAGAAGGAATTAATTGTATGCATTACTTTGCATTTTTTTAATTACTTACTACTATGTTTTTATTTTATTTACTTTTATGACTAATTACTGTTCTTTTTATTGACATCCATGTAGATCAGTCAGAATTCTATATTAAATTTTCAAAAATAAGAATTACAATTATGAAATATTTGTAAAACATACCCTGCAGTTTTTGTTTTGTTTTTTAATAGAGGCCCTTTTTTTATTCATTAATTTTTTTATTATGTTTAAATACCGCTTAAAATTTGAACTACAATAAAAGTTTTTAAAGTGTTATGAAACTTTGGGGAAAAAAAACTAATGTACTGAAAAAAATGTCAAAAATAATTTAAGTTGCACTTATATTAATGCTATATATATTGCCAGATGATTATAAAATGAAAATTATTTTTATTGCTCTTTTTTTTCAAGAGACTGTAATTCTCCCTCATTGTAACTGTAATGGTAATGTGTTTTTTACAAATCAAATTTTCCAAGGAGTAAAATGACTCATTTGTAAAATCTAGTTTTTCTCCATTTTGGTGTGTATGGTAAAAGATTAAAAAGGAAGATGTTATTGTTATACTTACACAGTTCACTATAAATAAACATAGTCTTCTCAAATTAGATAAATGATAAAAATTTTTGAGACAATCTGTTGGAACTTTATAAATATCAGGTTATATGAGTAAGCATATTCAATTATGATTAAAAATACTGTTTAAATGAGAGATCTTTTTCCATACGACTTGTTCAGTTATAAAAACTTGCCTTGTTTTAAAATATGAGCAAAATATAAAATTTACTTGAGTAACACAATTAATAAAAACTTTATTTAGGAATAGTAGAAAGTGAAGAAACTAAAGCAAATTAGACTGCAAAAGTATTTTGCTTGTGTTTGTATACTTTGAAAGGATAACAATTAGAAGACATTGCATATCATTGTTAGTATATATTATATCTATATTTTAAATTTTCTATATATGTTAGAGTTAGTCCCATGTATAAGGGAATAATAGTCTAATTAAAATAATCTTAATTTGAAAATTAAATATAGTTTTCCTTACCCCTAACCATTCTTTCCTGTTGAAATCTCCTTCAATGTCTAACAGTTCATCAAGATCTATATCTACTTCATATGCATCTGAATCTTCATCCTTAAACAAAAGTTAAAGCATTAAAATATTGTTTGCAAAATAGTTAATCACATTTTCTAAGGGGGGAAAAATCACAAGTTTAAAAATAAAATACTAGTTCTAAATTATCATTAAATGAGTTGCCATAAGTTTACAGTTCCTTCTCTTTATAATTTTTTTATTATGTAGTTGATTTTGTAAATATTTATGCCTGTCATCCAGCAATAACTTTTATTTACCTGGTTCACACACAAACTTTACCTATAAATTGAGTTTTCAGCTGTTATTAGCTTAATATAACTTTTATTTCTTCCAATGTCACAAGTACTTCTGTCTTTCAACATTCACCCATTCTACACTGCAAAATTATTGTTTGCTTGTAATGGGATCACCATAGTGTAGCATAATAAGAATTAATCACAAATGTCACAATTGTCAATATTGTCTACATGAAAAGTTTCTATCATAAATCATTTATATATACAGTGGAATCTCTATCGTTTTTCAAGGGACCGATTGAAATGAACGATAAATGCAGGAAAATGATAGATGCGGAAACATAAAGCAATATGATCGTTGGGACTGAATAAAATGAACGGTACATACGGAAAAACGATGAGTCCGAAAACGATCAATAGAGATTCCACTGTATATATATATTTTTTAGATTATGCTTGAGAATAGATTAGTATTTACTGAAACTATAAATTTAATAGTTTTCTAGCTATAATTCTATTTGTGTCAATACTAAACTAATTTCATAGTATAACAGCTTTACTGTTTTAAGAGAAATCAGCCTCATAGTAACAATTAATATTTAATTCCCACAAAAGCTATTGTGTTTGTTGCAATATTTGACCCTTTGAATTAATTCATAGAGATAATTGCAATTATTTTATAAGTGTTTTACTAACTTTCAGATATTAACTCTAGTAATTATTTAAGTGAAAGTATGAATTTGGAGAAAGAACCGCAGAATCTGGCCTTAATGATCTAGTTATAAGTGGAATTTACTCTTAAGGTATTAACTGAACTTTCCTTTCATTAAAACATTTCCAATATTAAATATAAATTTAACTTCTTAATTTACTCTAGTATTGATTATGCTGAACTCATAAAACCATTCTTAGCTTAAAATTTATAGGTTAATGTAATAAAAATTTGAAGCGATTTATTTTCTAATACAAGGGATGGAACTTTAATAGTGGCAACACTGTTGTAGAGACCCCATGCAGTAGAACCCAGGAAAGCATCTTACACCACACGTACGATACAGAGTCAATACGCTCTCCCCACAAACATCACCCACCTGCAGAGTGACAGGATGAATACAACCATGTTTTAGTTACTGGTATATAGTATGAAATAATTTGTTGCATCATACTGATGGAAGGAAAATGCTTGTGAGCATACAGCACAAACTGTGGCTGATGTGTGAGGCTGGGAAGTGCTCTACCATCCCCCACATACCCTGGACTTTGATCTCATTCCCAAGATAAAGGAATTGCACCGTGGCATTCACTTCCATACCATTCCAGAGATTCTGCAGGCTGTAGACCGCTCCATTCGAAGGACCAACAGATCAGGTGCTACCAACAGCATTCTGCAGCTTCCAGAATGTTAGCAATGGGTGCTAAACAATTCTGGTTACTACTTTGAAGGGATATAAGTTTCACCCCTGTATCTCTTCTGTATACTTTGTACATACCTAGTTGCTACCATTTAAGTTCTATCCTATGTTTAAATGTTATATTAAATTATATGCTAATACCAGGTTCCTTTTCATTAATTTTTTAAAATATCTTACATAATCTGATGTGAAAATTTGTTTAAAAGTAAGAAATAAAGACATTTAAAAGATGAATAACAAAAGAAAATACATTTCATGTGTTGAATACTTTATTATTACTAATTGTCTTACAATATAGATTGCCAGAATTTAGGTCATGTTCCACTTATATGGTGATATGTGATAAATTATGTTTACAAGATTTAACTTTTCCTGCCTTATTTATAAATCAGTCAATTCTAATATTAAAATTAATTTGACCCTTTCAGTAAACGAAAAAGAAAAATAGAGTAATAAAACAATTTTTTTCTATTTCATCTCTCTTGTAAAAAATGTAAGGTCTAATTGCTTTCTATTCAAATGACTGTTTTAGAAGAATTTCAAATTCTAACCCTAAATTTTCTCACCTTTCATTTCCTGGTTCTCAGATTTAACTAAACCAGTAACAGTGATTTGCATTAAATTTTGTTTTAAAAGTTGGCCCATTCTCATACAGTTTAAATTCTACTCCCTATTATTTTATTAAAACTAAACTATTACTCTTTGTTAAGTACATTTTACTTTTTGCTGGATGGTGACTGATTGTTAAGATACTGGTCTGTGGTTTTGAGTCCACCAGTTGCCATGGGTAGTTTTAGAATTGGCTTCAGACCGTAGGCTCCAGTCAGTTTAGCCCTTGTGTTACAAAAGATGATCATACAGAGGCTGTTCACACATTTTTTAGACGATGTATATTGAATTCACAAAACTAAATTACATAAAATTCTTGTGTTTTAAATGTTCTATTAGACATCCCTTATTCTGAACTATCTTTCGACACCGCAATTTCCAGGATAATAATGTCTTTTGAAGTGTCAGAACAGGTATTCTATCCCATTCCTCCTGAACAGCTTTCCAGAGTCCTGTAAGGGTTTTGGGACGACGTTTGGATAATGCAGATTTTAAAAGTCCGAAAGCACAAAAATCCATAGGTGATACATCGGGAGATTTAGTAGGGATATCAGTGAAGGGTATGGCCTTGATACCAGTTTTTTTGTTCCATTTCTTTTAGGAAATTTACAGTGGATTTTGATGTGTGACTGCTAGCTTTGTCCTGATGGAGTCTCACAGATTGATGGCACTGTGGGTAAAGCGATAGTATTTCATTCAGAAAAATTGGTGATAAAATATGTTCCTGATAGTATTTGGAGTTAATCTTGACATTTTTTCCACTCTCTTTATTTTTAACTTGCCATTATAAGAAAAACCAGCAACAATCATGAATTCCTTAGATAAACTTTCTTTCGATTCTTTGAACCATGTACTTAAAATTTTTTCTCCCCTTTTATGATAATAAATGGCTCTTTTTTTGTTGCAATCATTTAAATACACCCATGATTCATCTATTGTGATAATTGTTTTCCATTTTTTTTGGATAAGTGTTTCTCATATAGAATTCTGCAGCGTGTCCTGCATTCAGCGGTATGATTTGGAAGAAGACGATGCACATTGCGTTTTTTCACTTTCTTAAGATTTAAATCAATGTTTATCATTTTGTTTACAGTGGACACCGAGCATTTTAATGATTTTGCAACTGTCCTTTGACTAGGGGGATTTTCTTTTAACATTAAACAACGTACCTTTGCAATAGTTGAAGATGTCTGTTTTTTCCTTGGATACTTGTTTTGAATTTTTGTCCTACTTGAGGCTCCAATTTGACGTTTTTTCCTTTATTGTTGACGATATTACCTATCGACGCTTTAGATATCTAAAAACCATGACTCTCACATCGTTTAACGACCATGACTCTCACATGACTCTCACATGGATAACGGAGTATGCATATTTCTCTTCGGAAAGAGCATAAATGTAGCCTTCGAACCACTGCTTTGTTAAAAATGCCATTTTGAATAAAAACAAATCTTTCAAGCCGCAGACGATAATTTTGACTTTTAAAAACATAATACAATTGCAATTTTTTCTTTTGCAGCAAATGATTTTTTATTACCGCTTACCAAGATCATCTAAAAAATGTGCGAACAGCCTCTGTAGTGCTCCAGAACCAAATGACTAACTTGTTATTTCTTGACAGTATTCCTTATTTGCATTCCTTTCAGAAATCAAGTTTTATAATCACAATATTTTCAGATGATTACCCCACATCAAATTGAATTCATATCATGATTTTAGAGGCTATTTCTGAAATTTCAGACATTTTAAATACAATTTACAAAAACTAAAGTGTGTTTTCAATATTAAAGTTTTTTATCTATTTATATATTTTTTTTCCCTAAGAAACCCAGCATTTATTATGGTTACGTATAATGAAAAATTCATAAAGTTCTTACATTTGAAGTAGAATGTTTCTCATTAAAAATTCTGTATTGTCAATGACAAATTTAAAAATATATAACTTTTTCATACAACAAAAGTGTCATTATTTTTCCCTTTCAAAAATCTTATATCTATGTATAGAAATTATTAAAAATGAGAATAAATATGACATTTCTCTGACTTAAAATCGACAAAATCTTTAGTCTGCTATTCATTAATATAACTTCATAAAGAATCTAAACTGCTTGTAAAAATATCTATTGAATTAATTGTTCTTGATCAACATTTTTACCTGCATGATAGGAAGAAACAAAAGTTACCTTTTTCTAATATTACAATTGGCTACACTCTTTCCAAAAATCTTTTTTAAGTCTGCCTTAAAATTCTGCCTAAGTATTTAAATTATCTAAGATGTTCAAGTTTAAAAAAAATCTTGATATTTTAACTCTTTTTTTTATACTCTTAAAAGTACACTGACTATTAATACCTACAAAAATTATTTGTTAGATTTTTCTCAATGTGAGGAAAATATGTTATACATTTAGTAAACTTACAGGTAAGTTTTAAATATTACACTTAAAGAACTGGGTTATGCCAAGCTTTGAAAATATAAAGGTTTTATAATTAATCTGTCCTAGGGTTTGTATATGTTAGATAATTCAGTATTTTGTGATGAACTGTGAAAATGTAAAAATGAAATTAATGAGCTTTGACCTTTATTTAGAAATATAAGTGCAAAACTCTGCATTATAAGAAAATTAGATTGTCAACAGCCCATGAATTTAGACTTGATGACTTAATATTAAAGACCTTAAATTTTCAACCCCTGCAACCATTTGTCAAAAAAATAAATCCTTTGTCTTTTTTGAGGGTAGGGTGGGGAATGTTTGAGTATGAATAAGACCTAGAGCTTCAAATTTAGATAGCAATTGTGGTGATAAATCAGCAGAATTTTGATAAAGTAACATCAGTAGAAGAATGAAAAGTACAGTTTATTTTTGGTTTTGGCTTGTGAGTGTATGGTAGAATGAGGAAAAAAGTTATGTTTGTCACCTGTTTGTTATCATTTTGTAGGTTATACAGTAAATAAATGAATTCTGCATGTTAGTTGTATTTATGTTATTTAAATATCCTCAACTTGAACTTCTCTGTTATACAAGGCAGTAACACTAAATGGACATTATATATAGATATATATATACATGAAAAGACATAACCTTTTCTTCTTGAAGAAAGGTAAAGATATTTTTATATAGGTCTTGATATACCGATTATTCTCAGTTGTTATGCCAACACAATCTTAATCATTTAATTTTCAGTAATAGCTTGTTACCATCACTAGAATGCATAATTATTCATTTATTATGCTGTAAAAATATATCTCAATTTTCATAATGATTTTTTTAAAAAGTCTTGGAAATTAATAACTTTGTTAACAGTTTGTCAGCAAAGTTCTGTTAAATTATAAAACCCATGTAAGATATAAAATTGATAAAAAGGGGAAAAAAGTTTTTTTTTTTTTTTTAATTGAAAGTATTAGTGAATTCTTACAATGATTTTCAAGAAAAATTCAGTTTTGAGCATCTTAAACAATTTTTATTCTATATTATTTTGAAAAATGAAAATTTAAACCATTTTCTTAAATTTTCATGTTAGAAAGATTTAGTTGATTCTCACTTCCTAAATAAATCAGTCTTTCTTTTTTTTTTCCAACATGGCAAGCGACACCTACCAAATAAATCACCTGAGTATACCAGGTTTATGTGCAGATTGACTTATACTACCACATATTTTGCTATCAGTTATTGTTTCTGATGCAAGATGCAAAATGAACGGATATATTATCAGCAAATATGAGACTTTATCAATATCAAGCTAAAAAACAGTTATGATGAGTAAGCTGTACATATAATTAAAAATTTATTAATATGTTGAGATCAGCTTTATTTTGACTCACTTATATAAAAAAGAATAATTCTCTTTCAAAAACAACCTTAATTTGTAACATGAGAATTTTGTTATAGAATAATTGAAAATGTGTGTAGTCAAATCAATAAATATTAAGCTCTCTCAAAATAATTCTTATATTTAATTTAACTTACCTTGTTTATTGTCTAACCAATTATTATACTTCCAAAATTTTCTAATATTATAGTCAAAACAAAGTGTGAAAAAAATAAATTCTATACATTCAAAACTATATGATAACAAAATGCAGTATAGTTTCACTGTACCATGTTTATGCTGATTTTGGTAAATATTACGTGGTAACAAAGTAGCTCTTATGATGCATAAACATAGATCAACTTTTCTAATTTAATTGTATTTGAAAAAATTAAAAACCACAAGCAACCTCTTCAAGAAGTTCATGACATCTAGGCCAAATTTGAATGATTGAGGGCTTGCATTAAATTTTGCATTTCACTGTTCAATATTGAATTCTATTCATTTGATTTTGATCAGCTAAAAAAAAAAAAAAAAAAAAAAAAAAAAAAAGTTGGTGAATAGGTGGTTTTCAACATCCATAAAATGATAAATTTTATATGGTTTTAATATTTAGAACTATTGAAGTAAAATAAACAAAGCACTGATAATATTTTTAATGCAAATCTATCTCTTCTATGGTGAATGAGCTATTTGATATGAGTCTGTATATGTGAGAAAAAAGAGACACTCACGTTTTTTTATGCTGATATACTATAAAATTAAGTACTGATATGTACTTAAGGATTTGAAATTTTCCTATAAAACTTGAATAAATTATATGAGGATTATTATGTATTAATGTACTGAACACTATGAAACTTCTCTAGCCAGCCAAATTTTGTTCAGAGCTGATTAAGACTCCATACTTCCATAATGTAATGGAAGAAGCCCCTTTCCACAGCCACCCCTCAAAATGGCCACTTTTTTTTTGGAACTATGACTTGCCACCATAGAGAAATTTCACTGTATTTGTATAAAAGATACATATCTTTTTAAGTTATATGAAATGATTTGGATAACTAACACACACACACAAAAAAAAACCTCAATACCAGTAAAATAGTTTTAGAACATAGTTTTAAGCAAGAGCACCATGATGTATACTTCAGAAAGTTTTAGTGAAGCTTTTCATCAGCTTGTGCGCTAGTAATACTCAGAAGACATATGCAGTTATAAATCTGAATTATGATTATATATTTAGCTTATGCAACATTACCACAGTGTCTGTCCTTCCAAGAGCCTGAAAATCTTGTACAAGAATGTTAATCCCAATATTAATTATCATATCTACTCCTTCCCTCAGGATTGAAAATATTTCTCTAGGAAATGTGATAACCCTCTCTAGAAAGTGTTCCTGGTCATCCCACAATATATCATGTACCTTTCAAGTTTAATTTAAAGAGGAAATTTATATTATATGATACCTCATGCTGTTCTATTAACTTACATCAGATATCTTTCATTACCTACAGGTTTAAAACCATGTAAGCAAAGATTCTAATCCTTAGTAGCAGTAATATTCAATAATAAAGAATTTAATAAATGAAAAAAGTGTGCTGTTTGCATTTATTATTTCAGCAATCAAACTTTTTCTAGATTTAACAAGCAACAAATTATAGAGAAATATAACAAATAAACATAACTTTTAACAAAAACTTGGTACTCTATGGTATATAAAAAAAATTTACAAATTTTTCCATACTAACATGCCACAAACCACATAATGCACTCATCAATGCTGAAAATACACAAGATATCATTAGGGAAGTGCATGTTTCAACTGCCTGTTAAGAATATTATAAATTCACCGTTGCTTTCAGGGTAACATTACTATTTTTCTCATTAAAAACAATTGAAGAATAGCATAGATCAGATCAGTGCATTAATTACGTTCGTCTGTTTGTATGGAGTTTCTTTTTATTTGTACCTAACATACTAAAAAATATTTTTGCACAAATGTTTCTAGACTAAAATGCTGCATACATATAATACAGTCAGTAATGTAGACAATACGAAAGAAACTAATATTTCATAATATAAGTAAACGCATGTTTCTACTGAATGATATTGCATGCTGGGTAAATATAAATTCCCTATGGCTTTTAAGTCCTACTTCTATTTTTCTCGTTAAAAACAGTTCAAGAACAGCATAGATTTGATCTATGTATTAATATAAGTCAGGCTGTTTATAGCGAGTTTCTTTTAATTCATTTTTGACGTGTCGTTTTAGCAGTTCCATAATTTCATTTTCAAATTCTTTTGGAGTTTCCTTAACTCCTGTAGCCCAATAGTACAAATCCCAATCGTTGGATGGTATGTTAATAAGTTTATCATATAAACTCAGTTGTTCTTGGTCAAAACGGTTGAGGTATTTTCCAGCAAAAGTACTTAAAATCAACCCATTTTCCAACATTCCTCGTTTACGGCTCTGATATAATAACCTAGCTCTTTTCTCTGTTATATTTTCATTTTCTCTTTCTATGTATGGATTAGGTCCATTTTCTGACATTTGTACTGTAGAATATCTCGAAACCAAATAAGCTGAACATTTCAAGCTCCGCATAAATGAAACTTTAGCCATCATATTTTGGAACACAGATGTAATCATTTTTATGCTATTTTCGAATAACACGTTACGTAAACAACTGACCACCAATCACGGGCAAATACGACGCACACAGTAACTGTGATTTTAACCTTCGTAATAACGTATAGGGACAGAACAAAATGTTTCGGCGCTTAGCCAATAAGACTGCGACTACGCATCGCAACATTTGGCGGACGTTGGAGCTTGTAAATTGACACAGAACGCCGCACGAAGTCAAGCCTCGAGGGCAGCCATTTATGAACTTAAAGCTGCGCATTTTATTTAAAAAAATATTGATAAATAATTTTTGTGATACTTTTAAATTCCTGAAATAACAAACATTCAGCCCCAAGTTTCCATTGTAATATAAAACCTCGGAATATAAGATATAAGACCTCGGAAGATAAAGTTTTAAGACGCAATCTTCATTGAACTGCTGTTCACGAGACTTAAACATTGACTTTGAAATATTTTAAATTCATTGAAAAATTCAAAGCTATAGACTGTGAGGTTTAAACCATAATTTTTTTTCTGTTTATATATTCACTACTGTTTAAATGAAATATATATATATATATATATATATATATATATATATATATATATATATATATATATATATATATAAAATATAATATAGGTGGGTATACTGTGTTTTCTCAAATAAAGATATGTATTTTTAGTACCGTGTTCGCAATTTCAAAAGAAATTTATGGTTTAGGAAGATGTTAAAGGTCATTTTTTTTCATTTTGGAACTTTTTGGAGAAATTTGATAAAATAGAATAATGAATCTGTTAATTCTAATTCTATTTATTGATTCAGAAAACTAAACAAATATTTAAAATAATTTTGTGAATATTAAAAAAAAAATTTATAATAAACTCTAAATCTGACTCATGCCTTAAGGAGGTTCATTGTCTCAATTTCTTTCTTTGCTATTTACGTCTATTGCTATATGATGTCAAAAAAGCAATCAAGATTCTACACATTTTGTTGGATTGAACAAACTTAGAGGAGGCCCAACAATTTTGATGAACATCACTGTTGACTAAAACAACATCGGCAATGAAGTTCTGAAAGGGGTTACAATAAGGTCCATCTGTGAAAAATCCCTTTCACATTTACTTGAAGATATCGGAATCATATCGAGATGGTGTATTTATTGAAATAACCCTTCTGGAATTTTTTTCCTCCATGTATCCTTGGAAACTCTGTATAATCTCCCTTTCATTAAAACGAAGTCTTGATAAATTCCGAATTTCTACCTCCCCAAACGTCAAATGCATTTGAACTTCTTCTGGCCTTTGTTTTTGGATCTAGCACTCTGATCAATTTAGGTAAATCAGTTTCATCATCTAGTAACATCTTTTCTATGGATATTTTGGGATTTTCATAAAATGATATAGGACATATTGGTGGGTCCTCCTTTCTATCTTTCTTGTATGCGGGAACCTCCTGGAAGATGAGATACGCCCTCGCTCACTGTATTCTGTCGACTTTTCCCGCTACCCCGTTACCCTGCACGTCCCTTTGCAAGGAATACTAAGGGTCCTTGTTACTAAAGTTCCCTTTCATCCATACTGCTATCTAGGAGAACACGATAACATCTATGCTTATCAAATCATGTCATACGCCGTTGCACCATTGCCTTGTTTCATTTCGAGAAAAATCTTTATCTGTTCATGAAACAGATCGAAACACAGAAAAATAAATATTACTTTACGAGATTACGTCACAGGAGAACTAAAAGCTGGCAAGTTAAAATATATATATATTTCAGGTAGCCTCTTCTAACAAAAGTACCGCGTGTTGCTAACGTAGGATTACTTAACGTTTGATTATTTCTTTTTTTTCTTCTATTTTTTGACACATTTTGGTACTTTTCTGTTTAACTGTATACTGCTACTGGGTTTGGCGCGCTGCCAAAATTATAACTCGCGTCGCTATTTTCTTCCTCATTTTGCAATCGATCGAGTTTACTTTTTCCCAAAGTCTGCTGAATTTAAAAGTTAGAATTCGGATTTTTCGACTAGGGTACATTTTCCTGGGCTGCATCATATATGATACAAGTTATTTATCAAATCTCTAAATACAGACTCAGTTGAGTTGAAATTATTATAAACTTGAGGGCGGATATTTATATTTATCCTTGGCTAATACCAGTGTCCATATTATCGAAGGTCGTATATTTTAGAAAAAGCACCTCACTGAATAGTTCAAATACCTCTTTCACCACTTTAGTGATTTACCTGTATATAATCCTAGCAGTCGAATTACTCGTGATCTGATTTACCTGCACAATGCATGGGCGCAGCTAATCAGGTGTTTCATATTTTGTTTTACAAGTATTTTAATATTGTATTCTATTCAATTTGCTTTTATTAATATAAGACGGCGAATTTCAATACCGTCCTTATCCACTATACTTGATTTTTCGTAAATTGCAAAACGATTTTGCAGATAACAGTTTTGCAAGTAATTACATATTTTAACATTAAATTTCTTAAGGAAATAGAAAGTTTTGCAACATAATTCAGCTACACCTACATGCAGGAGGGATAATTTAATCAAAATCCATCGCTGTATATTCTTTATTATTATTATTTTTGGATAAGGAGCTTTGAAACTCACCCTCATATTTTTCCCAATAGATAAAATTAGCTGTCTATTCTTGGCAAATACTTCTCCGGCTTTTTATTGGCTATTGAAGCTGCGTGATGGCATTTTGCTGTGCGACAAACTATTCTTTCCGCTTTTATTCGTTTTCTGCTATTTTACCAGCGATATATTATTGTATTTTTAAATTATTTTACATAGGCTGTATTATTCTCAAACTAATTTTACTGAGTTTTGTTGCTTTTTGTGGTTTTTATAAACAACTAACTATTTGTTCTATTTTTCACCCACACCTCAAGTGGATGACTACGACTCTGACTCAGAAATTTCTGTGGATTATTATGAAAGTTTTTCTAATTATTCACAATTATTTGATGAAATATCTAGCTCCAAAGAGGATGACTTGGAAGCTGACATAACTTCTGCAAAAGCTTTTAAGGAAATTGATGTCGGAAATGTCCTTACCTCTAATATTTCAGCAATACCGTCAAAATATCTGGACATTGATGATTCCACCGGAATAATTTAATTTTGAGAGAATTTTTCGATAATAGCCTGATTGACCATCTGATTGAATCTGGAACTATTTTAAACTTTCAAACATTTAATCTTGAATCTTTAAGACCTCTTTCTTTTATTATTATAGTGTGAATGTAACTTTTTCATTCATAATCAGTAAAAACAATTAGCAAGATTCAAGTAAGTTTTACGTAAAACATACTTCTGTACTGACACAAGACACGCAAAAAGCCATCTTTAAGTGAAATCTACTTTTATGCAAACTTATTCATAACTACTTTATTTGCAAGATAAATTAAATTTGCAAAGTAATTTTGGTTTAAAATCGCCAGGAAATTTAAAAAATGCAATAAGAAAATGGACACTTTTAGATTCTAACTTGTAAAAAAATTAATGAATAAAGTGATTAAATTTTCCCGAGTTTACTCATGTGCCAGGGCCGAATTTTCATGCTTTAAGCTGCAATGTCTGAGATCGAATCTGATTATTTTTATACTTCTTCCGTCTTCTAATTATTTTTGTTATATAAAAAGGCTGCTCTGAAAGCTTTAAATATACTCTGATACTCTCTTGCTGTCGAGCGGTCAGGTGTTGAGTGGTTCGGCCTACGGGTGTTACCTGATGACTTGAAGGTTTCATTGACGGTTCGATTGATACTTGTCTGAGGACAGTACTGAAAGTCTTCCTTTCTTTCTTTTTCTCTCTGTGTCTGTATGTCTTCCTACCTACGTGTTCTGTGTGATGTGGTGTGTTATGGTCGTTTACCAGTCATAGGATATCTGAAAAGCGCACTTGGAAAATGTAAAGTGACAGCATACAGCGCGCGGCTCACAGTGCGATTGGAAATTGCAGGGTGAGTATGGGGTTAGGCTCAGAGCGCGTGGCGTGAAAATTGACAAAACTGCAAAAATTCGATCGGGGCTGCACGTTTCCTTCTCTGTTGAGGATCCCTCGAGGATTCTTGCTCTGTAGCAGTTCTAGTACAGGAGATTTAGGTTTTAGGGTGGAACTAATTCCCACAAAGACGGGGTTTGAATTTTTTAGTTCGTTGTTGGTATCTTTTTGACATACTGAAAGTCTAGAAAAATCTGAGTGTGCAAAATGCGTTTTTTGGCCGCCATCTTGAAAATTTTTTAAAAATTGAAAAAAAAATTTTAAAAAATCATGTGTGGTATCAAATTACAGGAAATTTCATGCTGAAAAAGATTATGATATTGATTTTAAGAAACAAAAATAAATAACGAAATGGTGGCCGAAAAACTGAAAGCTTTTGCAGTGTTGAAAATCATTTTTACTAACCAAAATGAGGGCCAAGATGATTTTACGCCAATCCTTGTAGCTCGGAGCGCCAATCAGCTCGGAGAACCCTCCTCGACGAGCTACGTCACAAGGGTTGCTGTAATAGTAATCTAACCTCTTCAGAAGGTCAAAAGTCAGTACAGAGATTTTTTTTGTCTGTTGTATATCGTCGTTGACCGCAGTTATCTATTCCATATCTAAAACGTGTTTGGTAACTATACGATTTTCTAATCTCCTTTTTTATAGTTTATATATTTTATTTGGGCTAAATATATTTATGCATTGCATATTTATACATATATATAGCATAATATATTGATATATAATATATTTATAGTAAATTGAAATAGATTGAATTAGATTGTTACCCCAATTTCTCGGTATTTCACGCTGGAAAATAATATAATAATGGTTTTTAGAAGTAAAATGTTTACAAAAATGAAATTGGGGGTATCTTTTAGACACACTCAAAGTCTCAGAAAATCTGAGCGTGTAAAAATATTTAAATTCGATTTTTTTCCAGTTCACTTCTTCAAGTATTGACGTCTTCTAATAAATTGAAAATGGCAGAAAGTAACTGCATCTTGTGCTCTGAAAGTGAAAGCGAAAATTCAAAGTGTGTTAAGTTGTCTACTAAAGGTATACAAGGTATCATCAGGGCAAGTAAAACCTGAAAAGACAATATCCATGAGTTATTTGAACCATTTCCTGATCACCCCGTGAGTGTCCATGTCGAATGCCGCCGTCTGTACACAAATCCCAATAATGTCCAGAGTTATATGAAATTCAAGTTGCATACTCAGGATGAAGCACTAGCCAGCTGCAGTAGAGTATTACGGTCGGATATACCAACATTTGCATTTAAAGAACACTGTTTGTTTTGTGGTCGCTTTATTACTGACAGTGAGAAACGCAATAAATCTGGCGTAATACAGGTCCGTACAGTAATGTTTCAAAATTCTGTTATGAAGGCGTGTAACTCCAGAAATGATTTATGGTCAGCAAATGTTCAATCACGATTGCTATCAGTTAATGATATACCAGCAGCAGATGCCATTTACCACCAGGCATGCAGCGTAAATTTTCGAAAAGTAGACCCGATCCCAAAGAAGTACCGAGATGATTCCCAAGACTATTTATGCTGCAAGCCTCTTGGTCGTCCTGCAGAGAAAGAAAAACAGGATGCTTTTTTGGAAGTATGTAGGTGGTTTCAAGAAAATGATGAGCCGGTTTCTGTCCAGCAGCTGGTTACTAAAATGAAAGACTTCTTACCAGTTGATAATGATCCATATAGTAATCGTCACATGCTGCAAAAGCTTAAAGAACATTTTTTTGTAACATTATCGTTTCTAAAAATGATGGGATGCCTAATGTGGTAACTATGGGTCAAACAGTGCCTAATATTCTCTTAGATTACCAGAAACAAAAGAAATTAGAAGACCCTGAATTAGAAAAATATCGTCTAATTGAAGCAGCAGCAAAACTGATCAAAACAGAAATCAAACTATTGTCGACTTCAATGGAGTACTATCCCTCGTCATCAGAAGTTGCATCTGAACAGGAAAATAAAAAGTTTTTGCCATCTGTTTTGCAGTATTTTTTGGATATCATCATTGGTTCAAAGGCATGTGATTTCAAGAAGATTTCCATTGGTCAGGCTTTGGTGCAAGCTTCAAGACCCAGATCAATTATAAGTCCAATCCTCCTTGGTGTTGGTGTGCAGCTTCATCGAGATTTCAGTTCTCGTTTACTTGTAGATGAGCTTCACAGACTTGGGTTTTCTGTATCGTATGATGAAGTAAAAAAATATTTACAGTCTGCAATAATGGGCAGGACACCAAATTTTGAAGTTCCACCAGGTCATTTCTGTCAGTGGATAGCCGATAATGTGGACCACAACATTGCTACCACCGATGGTCACAACACTTTCCATGGAATGGGAATTATAATGTGCAAATCCGGACCACTTGGTGAAAAGTCGAATTTGTTGTCAGAGAGGAAGATACAGGGTTGGAAAAACAGGCTTAATGCTGCTGATATTTCTGCAGAAGGAAGAATAGAAATTAGATTCTTCCAGTCTCTTAAATCAAGCATGAACAAAATTATATTTGATGAACTGCTTTCAGATCCTATTGAAAAGAATCTAGTAGATCTTTTGTGGAACACCAGTAAGTTATTGAAGACGCCAAGTCCTGGATGGAATGGATATATGCAGAATGTCGTAATCAGTGATGAGCACACAGGAGTAGTATCCACAACATTTCTACCTATGATTGACATGAATCCAGCAACTCACAGCTGTGTTTATACCACATTGAAGTTTATATGTTCGGAAGCAGAAAAACTCAACATACCTTTACCAGTTGTAACATTTGATCAGTGCCTGTGGATTAAAGCTATGGAAATTGTTTGCAGTAAAACCGAAGAATTCCCGAACATATTAATTCGTCTTGGTGGCTTCCATACACTGATGTCATTTCTAGGTACTATTGGTCAACTATTATGTGGATCTGGAATAGAAGAGACCTTAAAGACTATTTACGGAGAAAACAGTCTCACATATGCTTACAGGTAAAGCTTATTCAAGAGCTGTTAGAGGACATATACTGCTTTCATCTGTACTTACATCAATGTTGCTTCAGGATGTCCTGGACAGTAACTTGCAACTTCCGGCAGAGCTCTCAAGTAAGGAACAGATGAAACCAATGGGTACAGATGAAATACAGTCAAGTTTGCCAAATTTGCAGAGTCTCGTGGAGATTTACGATAAGCTGTATAATGGAGAGATTACAGTTTCTGAAATAAGTTTCTCTACCGAACCGCTGAAGTTGTCTTCTGAATTGCAAGAGAAAAAGAACTCTTTAAAAGTACAAAGTAGGACAGCAAAACTGTGGATCATGTATCTAGATATGGTTGACATTGCCAAGGTATTTATTTGGGCTGAACGAACAGGAAATTTGAAAATGCATTTACAAGCTGTAGAGCACATGCTGCCTTTCTTTGCAGCCGCGGGGCACAATAACTATGCAAAATGTGCCAGGGTGTATCTACAGCAAATGAGAGACCTGTAAAAAAACCAAGGAGATGTTTATAGCTTGTTGAGTGCTGGTCACTTCACCCTTCGTAGACACACTAGATTGTGGGCTGGAATATGGGCAGATATGTTCATCGAACAAACCTTAATGCGATCAACAAAAAGTCGAGGTGGGTTAACACAGGGAAGAAGCATATGTGATAGTCAACGAGCTTCATGGATATTGAGCCACTCTGCATGCTGTGAAGTTATTTTTGCTATGAGAAATCTCACTTATGTCTTCCATGTTAGCAGTGAACAACACATTGAAATATCAGATGCTAGAAAATCTAGAGATATGAAGGATTATCTTACATTACTTCAATTTTTGGAAGATCACAATCCATTTGATTCACAATGCGTTGAGCTACATAATATTTTCAGTGGGTTAGTGGACAGTCAACACAAGGTAACTGCAGATGAAGCTAAGTCAATTGGACTTCGAATCCAATCCAAACTGACTGGAAAAGCTTTAGATTCTGTTACCATGGTTAAAAAGGATCAAGCTGTCACAATGAAGATATTAAGAAAAGGTATCGTCATTGACGGAGCTATTCAACATATTGATACAGGACTCCTCACCCAGAGAATGCTGATATGTTTGTCTGTAAATCCTGATCTGCAAAAATTAAAGGAGAACTTCAATTATGAATTATCTATACTTCCTCCATCTCTATTTGATCCAGAAACTCAGTTATTGAGAAAAAGTGACAAATCATCGTTGGCAAGAACTTTGGATGACATGGCAACTAGTTTAAATTACATGTTACCTGCGGAAACATCGTATGTTCTTGACGGGGGTGCACTAATACACAAATTGCCATGGCCCAAAACTGGAAAATTTTCAGATGTGTTACAACTATATAGCAGTCATATTGCTAAGGAATATAAAGTTGTGACAATTGTATTTGATGGCTATGCCAGATATGTCGTAACTGTTCTGGTAGAGATTGCACAAATATTGTACTGAAAGAGAGCGATTTAGAAGAAACTGAAGAAGACTATTAGATTCAGCGTTTCTCTTAGGTAAGATTTAAGAATGATGAAATAAATATGCATTTGTATTATAAAACGCATTTTGATTAATAGAAATATAATTTTCAACGCTGCATAAGTTTTCAGTTTTTCGGCAACGATTTTGTTATTTATTTTTGTTTTTTAAAACCAATATCATAATCTTTTTCAGCATTCAGTTTTCTGTAATTTGATACCACACATGATTTTTTATGATTTTTAAAAAAAAATTAAATTTTTAAAATTTTTTTCAAGATGGCGGCCGAAAAACGCATTTTGCACGGTCAGATTTTTCTAGACTTTTAGTATGTCAAAAAGATACCTATAACGAACTAAAAAATTCAAACCCAGTCTTTTTGGGAATTAGTTCCAGGTACCCCCTATTTTTTTCTTATATCTCCTGTACTATTCCGCTTTGGCCCGCACGAGGGAAGTTTTGCTCCAATTGACTTTTTATGGGCGGGGGAGGGGGAGGGGGCTGTCATTACCTTTCCTCTTCCGTTTCTTTTTGTTCCTTTGCCTATTTCTTTTGCCTTTCAGGGTTCATTACGCGCACTCTTCCTGCACTAATGTTGCTAAAGATACCCTCTTATTTACTTTCCCCTTTTACAGGTAAGACAGGGCATTAATAGGCTTCTTATAGAGTCCCTTCCCCTTGCGCTTTACCCCGGCTCTTAAGACGGCCTTACGAATACCTTACGAATACCTTACGGGAATATCTTACGAATCTAGCCTTCTAATAACAATTGTGGAGGGTGTACACACTTTTTAGAACCTATGAGATGTTGCACCGGCTGTGGAGAGAAGATCGCCAAGAAGTGGGGAATAGGAAGTTTCCAGAATTCAGTTTTGGACAATTGTGAAAAATTTATTTTCTACGAATAGCCGTACGTCTGTTCCGAGTAACGATGCTTTGAGTTCATGCTTATTCAATACAAATTAAGTCAAAATTAATGCTAAATTGATCAAGAGAAAGCATCAAATTAGCGAAATCACTAAAACAATCTGTAGATTAAGAACTTGGAATTTTAGTATTTCCAGTTCTTTTTCATTTTACACCTTTCCTCACTAGTAATAAACAGCAAATTTCTTTTCTAATAGCCTTCTGATAGCCAAATAACCAGCGATTTCCTTTCTTGAGAGTTTAAGGGGGAAGTATTTAGTATTTCCTAACTCTCTTGATAACCGTAACTAGATGTAAGTTTTGGGCTGGAACATACAATTCAAACAAAAAATGACCTTATAAAGCTGCAGATGTTTAACTAGAGGTTTTAGAAGTTTTTAGAAGTTTTAACTAGACTACATGTAGAGATTAAAATTGAGTTTCATTAAATTAACAAGGAAACTTGCATAGAATTTTTTCTTCCAGGAAAAGTATGTGATATTCCTTTATTTGTAATTTTAATTGATAATCTTTAGAATAATTCTATTTTATTTCCTGCCGCCTATTTTTCGTGATGTACCTATAAACTGCAAAGTGCATTTTCGGAAGTTCAGTGGGCACAATTATGACCTTGTTTTGACATTATTGAAGTAACTAAAGCTGTCTTCAGATTGTAAATATCTGCACACATCAGTATGTCTATGGTGCCCGGTATAAAGGGCTTAAGTAAAAAAAAGTGATTTTTAGATATTTATTAGTATTGATAAAAAAAAATCTTTTGACTTGTATAAAAGGCTTAAGGGCCTGTTCACATAGGAGTCCGTTGCTTTGCGTTAAGGAAAAGATGACGTCAAGACGAAAATAAACCAATCATAGGCGTTAAAAATTTCATTGCTAATCGTTTGGAGGCATATGATTGGTTTATTTTCATCTCAATGTCATCTTTTCCTTAACGCAACGCAACGCAACGGACTCCTATGTGAACATGCCCATAGTCTATCAATTTCGTATACAAAAGTACATTTCTTTGTACAAAATACTGAAGTCAAAATTATTGTTTGCGATTGGTATAAAAGCCAATAACTTGGTATATTTAAATCACTGTTTTTGACTTAAGCCCTTTATACCGGGCACCATAGATATCTGATTATGCGACACACAACGATTTTCTTGTTATTTCATCTGCTAAAAAGGGATAGTAAAAAATATATTGCAGGCAAAGCATACAATAAAATGATAATATAACAGTAGTTGCGACTGAAAGATTTACAGCAGTGTTTCCCCGCGGTGTATGTTGTTTATATTTTACCTCGAAATGCTCTTCTCCTCGATGCATAGAGTTATAAACAAATTGCGCTCGAGCTAAAGAGTTATATCGGAAAAAAATATTCAAATTTGAAATTCTTGTAAAATGGTAGGAAAAATTCCTCAGCCGTCATTTATTGATAACTATTCTGCGGAACAGTCCAGGGAACCATGCCTTGAATACCCTACCTTAAATCAGGCCCTCACTAACTAATTACAGGCTAATGAATTACTGACAACTAGACACACACTTCAGTCACGATTCGGTTTATCGCATCCCACATAGAAGTGTCGTACTCTAGAAGAAACGAATTCGTATAAAATGCAATGAATCTGAGTACGAGTTGAAGAGTCTCATAAATGTGATTTGTCTCAGTCCTCTTTAGATGCTGAAGCTTATTTTTTCAGATAATAATGACGCAACGTTGATAAATACATTTTCAATTTCCTTGACATTCGTTAAATCAAAGTAAAGCCGAGTTTGCTAAAATTTACATGCGAGAAACAGACGAGGATTATATTTTGTAAAAATAAAGCTGCATCGCTTAAATTTTTACCTTTGCGAAGTCAAAAATAAATGTACACCAGAGAGGAAACGCTGTATTTTCTTATTTAAAAAATGAAAGGAGAAAAACTTGTTAGACAATTGTACATCCTTGAAATTTACTTTTGATTGTCTGGACAAGAAATAAAAAAGGTTACTTGGAGGAGGGGACGGCTGATAAAAGAGCATTCACATCCTCAAATTCCAGTAACTACCATAAAGGTGCATATTCGATGCCTATCTACGATGGAGTATTGTCCACTTGAAAAAAAAAATTAAGCCATTCACCTCCTTCGCCATTTTTCGCGGTCACCTGAGCGCGAAATTACGGCAGTGATAATTCCTACCCCTCCGCATGTAATCGACGCCCTGTAAACATGATTTGCTTTCCTGACCCACAGCTCGCGGGATCCGATCCCAGCTTTCACTCTGAGTCCATACTTCGCACCATCATATGTGTTTGGTCTCGGTTCAACGATCCAGCGGTCCGATGGAGCATGTAATGAGCCTTGGAGCACATTGTTCAGTACTCGCAACAACTATACTCCGACGTGATCAGAGATTGTGGTTTAGTTCGCACAACTGTGACCAACATACTGCACAGTAGGCGTTCGATGTTATAAGACGAGCTGTGTAGATTATGCCTCTGATTAATTAAAGAAGATGCAACCTTTGATACGCATACGAAGTCTGAAAGCCGGCGTCTGAGTACAAGAGCAAACAACCTTGTTGGAACTAATTCATTAACAACGTTCTAATCAGCGAAAAGCTCATAAATCCTACAGAGCCTAACAAACAAAACCCTTTCACATCTATGCAATGCCAGTTAAGAAAACAGCTCGAAATTACTTATTTGGAAATAGCCATGCACCTGTTTAACGTCTATTATGTGTATTTTTTTAATCACAATTAGTAACAATTAGCAGAAGATAAGAAAACAGTTCCTTGCGAGGGATAAATGGAATCGTTGCTCTTTCTCAGCATGTTTTAGGTTGTTCGAAACATATGTAGCAGAAAAATTTTCGAGCTTAAGAGTTATATGAGTTTGCCTCGAAAAAAAAAAGAATATTCCAACTGTTTTTCTTGGGGCACAGAGACATCATACCATGGAGCAAAGTTATTTACTGATTGGTAGATAGACTACAAATGGGATGGAACCACTTATCCAAGTATTTAGTAACATTCTTAAAATGTATGTTGTTCTTGTTTTCGCTTGGCCAAGTTTTTGAGACACCTCATTGTAAATAGCATCAAATCCCCTTTGTAGTAATAATTATTACGCAATATCTATTTATAATTTGAAATGTCCTACACATAGTTTAGAACAAATACTTTTAAAAATGGAGCTCTCTAGTGCCTAAAAAATCATCGGGCTGTAAGACGTAGGTATCTATAGTCTTCAACATGTCAATTTATCAGATTCACGCGTAGAACTACCGTCAGCTGCGATAGTATGCGCCATACAGTCACAAATATACAGATGATATGATCTATTACATTGCATAAATGAACAAAATCTTTCCCAGCAGAACATGTTCTCGGTAATCTCTCAGTTCTTCCATTAGATTCCGATTAAATTTATCTGAGGTTTGGTTTGGTTTGGAGAGCTACGGCCAACTTTTCCTTCACGAGGGCTAATTAGACCGGGACCTACTGCTTAAAGCCGATTCCGAACGGCTACAAACGTCCATGCCAAGCGTAGGACTCGAGTCCACAGACTTTGGTTCCGAATGCCAGTGCCCTAGCCATTCGGCCATCTTCCAGTAAATTTATCCGAGAACCATTTTCTGTTCTTAAATGGCATTCCATACTGATACGTTGAGTTCGAATCCAGGGGGGGGGGATATAACTACCAATAATTAGCAAAATCATACCCCAAAACAAATCTACAAGCTTTATCTACAAAAGCAATGCGTAGATTCATGCAATTTTTGCCAAATAAGTTTGAGAAATCATGGATAGTGTTTTGACATAGAACGAGCGTTGCGTAGAAGACCTTAATAAGTGGATTTCCCTATTTGCGTATGATTCCATCAGCATCTAGCAGAGTATCCTCTTTGCTTTTAAGATTCTGCTATTTCACTTTTTTAAACACATAATATGCAATAGAAGAATTTAATTTTTAATACTAGAACTACGATGACGGTTTTAGTGAGCAGGTTATAACATCGGCACATATAGGTATACCTAAACTGTCGGTAGTTCTAATGTTAAATAATATAAATATTAAATTTAAGTCACAAATTTAATAATACATATTTTTCCCCACCCGAGTAACTAATATTTGGTGCTTTGAGAATTCAAATGCAATTTTCATATAATACAGGGTGTCCGGGGTAAAGGTATCCAAAAGTCAAAAATTTTTACGAAACTACCCATTAGAATTTAAAAAAATTATTTAAATAGAAAGAACATCTCACCAAGTTTTAATATCAATCATAGATTTCGATCATAGTATCATAGATTTCGATGTATGCACCTTTTGTAGCACGACAATCGTTTAAACGGTAATCCAGTTCTCTCCAAGTGTTTCGTAGCATATCAGGAGTTATTACACGAATTGCTTGAATGACCCGCTTCTTCAACTCATCCACAGTTTCAATTTTTTGTGTATACACAACGGATTTATTGAATCTCCAAGCAAAAAAGTCTAATAACTGATATGCTACGAAACACTTGGAGAGAACTGGATTACAATTTAGACGTTAGTCGTGCTACAAAAGGTGCACACATCGAAATCTATGATTGAATATTAAAACTTGGTGAGATGTTCTTTCTATTTAAATAATATTTTTAAAATTCTAACGGGTAGTTCCGTAAAAATAAGTCATGACTTTTGAATACCTTTTGCCAGGACACCCTGTATTTTGCGGTAGTTTAAATTTCTTTATAAATATTTATTTTCATAATCTTTTAATACAGTAGTGTGCAAACTGGGGATGGCGAAAAATATTGGAGGGGTCGCGGATAGCTTGAATAAATTTATATCAGATCGAATTAGTTAAGTAAAAATATGCTTTAAATCTTCCACAATTGCCCATTATTTATATTTTTATTTATATTTTTATATGTGAAAAATGATACTATATTGTTAAATAACTGAAAATTAATTTGATTCTGCTTAAAGATGGCTAAAAATGTATTGTCATCGTGTTCTGAGCTATTCTAAAAGTTTCAAAAGTCTAGCTAGTCGGGAAGTTAGCTAAAAATCGATTGCAAGATTTGCAAGGGACAAACACACAAACAAACAAGAAAGCAAGTTAATAAAAACATGGTAAAAAGGTGTCAAAGAGTCATAAAATAAAAACTCCGTCAACAAAAGGCTGTACTTACATTGCGCTTCTGTCTGCTTCTATCAATGTGTGTGAAACAAGGTTTTTAAATTTAGTAGCCGTAAAAACCAAACAACAATCAAGACTTTGGGGGTTGGGACCACGGACCTTTATTTGAACAAATCTTTTTTATTGTAATAGAATTGATTGTGCTATTGCAAAAAAATATATATATTTCTGTAGGATAATATGTATCAAAATAGATTTTTTCAAGTAAAAAATCATTTATGAAACTTCTACGAAGTAAGTAATAAAGGTAAATGTAGTGAATTACCTTTAAATCTGTTTTTCTCAAAACAGATTTTTCAAGGTTTTTAGATTTTTTAAATGCTCCATGCGACTTAATTTTTGTTCGAAATTCATGATAAGGAAGAATCCTGATACTGTTTACAAAGAAACTGAATATGCATTTTACATTCGGCTTCATTAAGGTAATTAAATTCGATTTATAACTGATTAAAAGGCAAAATTTTTATGAAAATCGGGATGGGATTCAGAAAAAAAACTCTCAAAAATTTACTATTCATGGGATTAAATAATTGATAGCCAGGTTTTTTTGTAATACAGTTATAAGTGATTAAAATATGAAATCGAGGAAATCTCAAAAATTAAGTCGCAAGGATCATTTAAAAAATGTTTACAAATTAAAAATTTTTTTTAAAAATCTTAAATTTATAAAAAGATTGGAAATCTCTTTTACGGTATTATGTATACTTATGGTTAAATGTATATATGTACAAAATTTCATATCTCTATGATAAAAAGTTTAAAAAATAAATTTTAACGTCCACCTTTCTCTTAACCCGGAAGATAATACGCGAGTAGCACTCTCAGATAATTTCACCAAATATTGAACAACTATTATCGGAGGTTCAGGCCCACCCTCTTTTTTTTTCTAATTTAATTTCATATAAATAAATGAAGTTTATAATTTTCAGGGTTTTAAAATGGAGCTTATTTTGAAATCATGCTGTTTTTAATTAACCCTTCAGCGGGCGTGCCAATTTTTGGAACACCAGCAGGCGAGCGTGGCACAAAGTGCAACGTCTCTTTCAACTTTTCATGGGATTATTCCTTTTGTAATAAACCTTTTCTTTTGAAATTGAAAATAATGATTCTGAGTTTTGTGACAAGATATAAAATGTTGATAATATTGAGCTATATTTATAATTAAAGGCCAAAGAATGCAGATAGAATCGCCTTATTTCAAAACTGTCCGGTATTTTGGATCTAAGGAGTAACTTACGAATGCATTCCTATTATGTCCAAAAACCTAAAAAACAATGAGACAGTCCATCTTCGTGATATGCGAAATGCCGTGTAATAGCTGCACATTTGATCGACTCCAACTCCTGCTTTTGTCGTATTGTAATCCAGTATTTTATCGCTGGTTTACCACAATTAAATCACGACTAACAAATGAATGGAAAGGAATACAAGGGTTAGAAAATCAGACCTGCATTAGAAAGGGTGTAGCTATAAATAGAAACTGCTTAGAACATTCAAATCTGTAAAAACAAACTATTCAAAATTACGAAAATGTTGCACTTTAAACACCGGCGCGCCTACTGAAGGGTTAAATTATAAATTTTCTTAATTTTTGGCTAAATGGAATACAAATATATATGTTTATAATTCAATATGAAGTTTTAGTCATGTGAAATTTGCCAAAAACAAGTGCAGAAGGTAAGCAAGGCATTTTAATGTAGGATTACGTTCCTTAATATCGGTCCTGCGGAGAGAGAAAAAAATTTGTCCTGCGTCGCGAGTTATGATTTTGGCAGCACGCTAAATCCGGTAGCAATAAACAGTTAAACAGAAAAGTACCAAAATGCGTAAAATAAATAAGCAAACGATAAGTAATTCTACGTTAATAACCCGCAGTAGTTTCGCTAGAGGAGACTACCTGAAATATTTTGTTTGGTTGTTACTATACAAAGTAAATACATACAGTTCATTATTTCGTTAAAGAGTTTGTCAAAATTTGCTTATTTATTTAATATTTTTGTAAACATTTTCCTAATTAAAAAAAGAAAAAGATTCTACCAAAAATTTTTCTATTTGGGGGGGGGGGGGGGGAGAGTTGAGTAATTTTTTACATAAAGAGGGTCGAGGTCGAAAAAAGCTTGCGCACAAGTGTTCTAATATATAAAAATATTCCATGGGTCAATAAATTTGTTGGTTATAGATTATTGATTACAATATTGAGGAATTAACAGAGCTAACATTTAAAAACCGACTAGCAGATTGCAAACAAACAAATAAACAAAACTGCTTCAAAGTAAAACAAATTTCTTTTCCTCCTATATTCTCACGTGCCTACCGTCAGTAAAAATCCTTAAGAATAAACAAACGAAAAACCAGTATTCTCAGTTCCAACAAAAATAGTTTTGGGAAAATAAACACACGGAAGTCAGTCCAGAAGGCAATGACGGGGAACAGGTATGGGTAATAGATTTTGACAAACACATTTCGAATGGAACGACAATTAATGTAATTTAAGCTGGAGGAAGAGCTGTTCTTTTTTGTAGGTACATGCAGTTCACGCTGAATGATTCTTAATTACTGCGTCTGTATAATGAGGCCTTTCTTTCAGTCGCGAAATGGACAACACCAATTGGCACAAGTGATGTCCTTCCAGAAAAAAAAATAATGAAGTTGTCTGGATTCGTCTCTGTACTTTTGCCAACTCTTTGAAAAGTACGATATGTTCTGCGGCAATCGTTTTCTATAAAAAGTTTCATTGGAATTGACATGCATTAATTGTTGACGAATAAATGTTTCAAAATTTTTTTTGCTTGTTTAAACGAGATATTTTCCTATGTCTCTTGGCAGTATTCAGCACTTAAAAAAAAAAAATCTTTTCCTCCTAAAAAGTCCCTTTGACATGCTGTAAGTGATTGTAGGTGTCTACTTAATCCTAAAACTCTATTTTAAGTCTAAATTATTTCCTTATGCAAAAATACCTTAAGAAAGTGCACGGCTTAAAATTTTATTCAAAATGGAATGCAATTTAATTTTAAATTTATTTCCAAAGACATTATGACATAAAGATATAAAGTTGCTAGTTGAAAAATATCGAGGCCCAAAAGTAAACTTGTTTTATCGAGACGAATTAATCACATATATAAATTTTGGTTATTCTATACGTGTCACAGTTGTATTTATAAAGTAATTGCAGACGAGATTGCCAGCTTATATCTTCTCTGCAATGTTATTATTGTGACGCTCGGACGTGTGTAATTATCTTGCTGAATTTTATGACAACATCTGATCACGATAAATATTGAATTTTCAAAATTGTTATAAAATCAGTTTTCCCGGAAAGGAAAGTTTGATGATTCGCCACATTTCTGAATTCACGTTTTTTTCTCTTCATGGAACTCTAGGCTTGCTACAAGCAGCTTGTTATTTCCCCGAGATTTCTAAACCAGTGTCGTTCGCTGTACGCATTCAACTATCATTATGTCTGAAGTTTTAATTCCGTACGAGGACATCCAGTGATAACGAGCAACTGATATCTTCAGCTTATCAGATAATCCCACAGTCAATCGGAGTGCTAATGGCATGATTAAAATCAAATTTGCAAGCATTCAATGCTAAAAATTTCCCCGAGTGTAAGCATGCGTCTCATTACAAACTATTTTTAATCTAATGATCCACAAAATTCTTCTCTTGGTTAATACAGATTGGGCATAGTCTTTTCAATCGAAGTTTATTAGGACGAACTCACCTACTTAAAATACAAGCCAAAAAAAAACTGTGCATGCACAGCAGGAGTATCATTTTTTAAAATTAAAAATAACCTAATCTAGAGTGGGTTTTACGCTCTAATTTTCCTGCTACTGGCAGTTTAACGAGAAAAGAACCAAATTATCTCTATTTACCGTCTAGGATAGTACAGTTTAGATTAGTTTAGGTTGAGACTCGATTCCATAGCTAACTATATTTGTAGACAAAAATAACGCGAGAAGTCATTTTAATTGGCAATCATAAGGATATTGATGCAACAGTCATTAAAAAGGCTTGAAAATAACTTTTAGCACAGACGAGTATGACACCACTGTGACTCAGTTTTATATCTGACATCATCGTTCATTAATAAATGTAACGAGAAATGTATGACGAAACATTTTTTTTGTTGTAAAAGAACAAGAACTTTTTGACACTTCGAAAATAGTTTACAAATTGTACTTCAGCTCTTGGAAAAACAACGGACGTCACCTATATTTTTACATAACCTTGGTAGTTAAGCGACGACGAATATAATTCGCAAACTGAATTTTTAAATATATTCTATCTTCCCGGTGCAAAAACTTATATAGCAAAAATCTGAATTTTAAATGGGTTCCTTTCACTATGAAAATGTAATAGCCTCTATTATTTGTCTACTTTTCAGCAAAATATTTAATTTTCTTTCTCAGGTCTGTTTTTAAGTAACTAAAAACTTCATAATTAAAACAGAAATAATGAAAATTAATATGTACAGCAAGTGGATTGGTTGTGTGGGAAAATTGAACCTCATAGCTTTATCATCCTATTGAGAATTTTTGCAATAACACTAAAGTCTTGATAGAGAAGCGTTAAGTATTATCATAAAAGCGATTAAGGATTATCCAGGAATAAATAAATCAACTTCAATTTTAAAAGAAATTGTTACGGTTATAACATTTTAAGCTGCTCAGTATGGTTCTACAAGTTTAATAATATCTCCGGAACACAAGAACCTAAAATTAACGCGTAAAATGATAAATTAAAAATTTTTCCAACAGTTTAAAATCCCAACTTAAGATAAAATAGATGAAACAAGATTAAATGTTATCTATATTAATATATAGTGATGCGTATTTATATTATAATGCTTTAAGAGCTGGTTTAGATGCTGTTTCAGGAGTTAGAAAGTCATAAAAGAAAATCATTTTGAACAAAAAGTTGAGTATGAACTACCTAGATGTCTATTAGCAACTAGTCTAAAACGAATATTTTGGCATTAAAATTTTATTCATACGCCACTGTGGAGACAATACTAGATAAAAGGGAAAATATAATTCGGAAAAAAGGGACTTCGAATCAATGTGTCATGACGGACAAGAAAATAATGGTTTGCAAGATATTTGTGTGTATGTTAGACAGATTCCTTAGATATTGGACAAAAAAATAATGGTTTGCAAGATCTCTGTGTGTATGTTAGACAGATTCCTTAGATATTGGACAAAAAATAATGGTTTGCAAGATCTGTGTGTATGTTAGACAGGTTCCTTAGATATAAAAATGTTGGACACCAGAAAAAAATATCTCCAGTATACAAAACATATTAAATAGCCAAAATTATGGTACTCACTCTATGCCCATAGAGAGACTGCAGTTGGTCAAACATCCACATCTCCACTCGCAGCCTTTTTCGGATGAGGCTCATCTGATGTTGACCATATTTGGCAGTAAGATACTTCTTTTTACGACCGGCGTCATCTGGGCGACCTGAAGCAAAGTTCACTCTCAGTACAGCTTTGTCAGAAACAGAAGTTGCAGAAGGCTTCCCATACGATGTGCCACCAGGGCTGTACGATGAAATTGTACACTCCATATTCTGAAAGGAAGAAAAGGCCGATTTACATTTCGAGGTCGCATTCTACTTCACGAGATATAAAACACTGAATTATATTAGTTAACAATACTTTATCTCCTAAGTCCACTATAAGGGGGAAAAAATGACTTACAGCAAACTTGTGGAGGGCAAAATACGCAATGAACACCTCTTCAATTCTACAATAAATTAAAAAGGGACCAATAAAGAACTAATTAATAGCTCATCATCAGACCGAGGAGCATAGGTGTGATTGCCGCAATGAACAATGCATTTGTGAATTGTTCATTACGACAATCACGTCAAAGCTCCTTAGCCTGAAGAACCATTAATTAGTTGGAAAAAAGTAGGCACGCCCTTTTTAGTTTATTGTGGGATTGAAGAAGTGTTCATTACGTACTTAGGTCCACCGTTGTAGAAAGAAAGCAAATCAATAATATTTAATGTGTCCATTCAACATTTCAATTAATAATATTCAACGTAATACATTATGATTCATTGCAAGAATATACCTCGAAATGAATTTGAAAGAATTTTTGTAATAACATGATTTGTGTATATTGTTATAACAACTTAAGCAACAATTGCAGAACTTTCAGCGCAAACGTGTCGAAACAATGCGAGAAGTAGATACTAGTTAGAAAAGCATAATTTCTATAATATACCCACACTATGTACAAAAGTTTTCTTGTGTTACAGGCTTGCATCTTGTAGATTTTGTAAATATACGAGTCGTTCCAGGAGAAAATAATTTTGACGGATAAACTGTGATAAATTCTTGCAGTTTCTAGAATATACAGACGATATAAATTACACTGACAAGAAATGGGAGATGTTTTAGAATATCTTGTGGACAAAAGAAGGAAGATGCGGAGAAAATCAGACTTCAAACAGATAAATCAAAAGGAAAATAAATAATTGTTACTAAATATTAACTTAAATTTGAAAACTCACTTTTAAGGTATCCGACTACGTTTAAAACATCCATTTTGGCGAAAATTCGGAAATTGATTTTATTCCCCCCCCCCCCTTTTTTTTAAAAAGATTATAAATTTATGTTTCTAAACCTGCTTTTATTTTTTCGATACGATCATTAGAAATGACATTAGAGTGATTTTAAGATCAGCAGCAGCAATGAATTTCAATACGAGTTGAAAATTTTAATTGTGTTTTCTGAAGAACTGATTTTTCAGTCAAAAATGTGAACGAATCTAGTGATAACTCAAAATCTAATCATGATATGTCTATGAAATTTTTCACGAATGTTTTTCATAATACTAAAAATGTAATGGATTACAGATTTGGTTCTAGGTATATTATTTGTTGATTTATAGCTGCATTTATAAAAAATCTCATGGAAAATTCTTAAAATTTTACATGTAATTGCATATAATGACTTGTATTTTTTTAGATTTTGAGATATCGATGAGCTTGTAGGTCATTACACTGAGGTTTTTACGTACATAGACAAAAAAAACAAACTTAATGTTATATGCATAATTTTTTTTTTTTTTTTTTTTTAGCGCTAGAGCCGTTTTTGCAAAAATTTGCTGAATTTCGACCCGATTTACTCAATTTTGTAAAAATTAGCATAGTTAATGTCAATTTTTTTCATTATTTTCGAGTTTTGGCGTTATATTCCTTTGAAAAATAAGATACAAATTTTCGCAAGTACAGTTTTTTTTAAAAAGGGCTCCGAACGTAGTCTGATACCTTAATCAACCGTAAAATTTTTGATGAGATTTGGATGAGATTAACAACAAAAATTAATGATATTTTAGTTGAAATTACAAAAAGAGTGGCTGCGGCAAACGGGACAGTTTAATCACTGCTAAGATCCACTTTGAAATTGCTCAAGAGTAAAATTCTGTTTCATACAGTCATTCAAGTCGGTAATTATGTATAGGTGTACAACTTTGACATTAATCCAGATACATCCAAACCGATTGCAAATCTGAAACCGAAAGATACAGGGTGAAATTTTAGCCCAATTCACGAAAATGGATACATAGAAAATAAGAAATAACAACAAGCAAAAAAAAAAAGAAAATTAAAGAAAAATTTGATGACGTTGACATAGTTTGAGATAAAAAATTTCGGAGATCAATTTGGCTGGGGCACATTCAGAGAATGATAGATAATCTTAGAGGACTTCACATTCATTTCAGGTCCTCTGAATTCTAGATCCAGAGGTCGGCTAAGAAGATGAATGGACCATCTATACAATGATTGACGAAGTGGATGACTTGAAGAAAATGATAATATAAAACTGAAAACAAAGCAGAGAAGAGTAAAGAATGGTAAACTCTCCCGAGGCAGGCTCAGATCTTAACTATTAAGCCAAGGAGTGGTAGAAGTAAGATATTATGACATTCATTCGGTACTGTTTTTGGTGAATTAAAGTCAATTCCATTCAGTGGAGATATTAGCTTAAAGACATTAATTTTGGCTTTATTTTTAGCCAGAAGCCTTAACAAAAGGGACCCCTACATTCTTTGCCCTATAATATTCAATAAAACATTTCTGTCATTTTTAAAGAGGAGAAAAAAGTTGAGCATGCCATGAAAAAAATTTAATTATTCTTATTTCAAATTCATATGTTTCATCATATGTAATGTAAAGACATAAAGGTAAACTTGAAACTGTATTATAATTATTAACAGTATTGAAAATGCGAATAAAGTGGGTAGAGAATTCTCTATAGGAGGAAAATTAACTCCCTTAAAATAACTTGTGGCGATGCAATATGTCATCAAAATGCAAAAGCGTAGAAATAAATAGGGAGAACTTAACCTCAAATTTAATTATTAAAATACACCGGGAAATCCTTCTAGTTTACCAATGGGAAAACTTAAATAAGGGAAAAGAACGTAGAAAGTTAAAATAGCACAATTGAAAGATAAGGATAGACTAATGAAGCACTCTTTCAAATTATCTTTAAAGAGTTTGCCGCATCCAAGGCAAGCTCTTTTTTTTTTAATGTTGTTGTCGGCAAGTAATACATCATTGTTTTTCCATTCATATTCATGCAGCCCTCGACAGGAATCTTTGTCAGTTAATAGGTCAGTCACGCACATCATGTCTGCATACTTAAGGTATGTGAATAGGAAATTGTTTAAGACAGTTTCACGAAACGAGCGTATTCAAGATTAGGTCTTTGGGATGATAAGTTGGGGAGAAGGTTTGCACGCGCTGTTTCCATACAGAACTGAAATTTAAGATGTCTGCAGATAATATTTGAAACTTCCTTCTTGGGTTTATAAAGGAGATAAAATGCCTTTACTTGATACCAGGAACTTTCTGTTGATACATTGCGTGCTATGTCATTTAATGTATAAATGCTACCAGTATTTCCTTCGGGTCCACGTCTTTCACATATGTATGATAAGTATATTCAGCTAAAAATGTATATAACTCATAACATTAATTATAATTGAATATTAAGTGAAAGTTTTAATAAGTTGGTTATGAGAAAAATATAAGTGTGGTTGGTTTGAGGAAAATTGGTATTTTAGATTAATAAAAATGAAAGTAAAAAATTTTGTAACAAGTTATTTAACTTAAGGGGACAGTGGACCTTCAAACCTAACTTTTTTTTGTTTTGAATGGATTTGCTTGAAATTTGAATATGTGATTAGTACTATAGATACGTAAAAGTGGTTAAAAATATAAAGATGAAATACTAATAATTTATGAATTATTAATTATATAAAAAATTTGCCTAATTAAAAATGTTCCATGCGCATTTCTTTTGCATATAATATGGTAACTTTTATTTACAGGATACCTTATAGAACTAACAATGAAACTTATTGCTTATTTTAAGCATTCATTAAAAATATAAAGAGAAAAAAATAATAATAGGGAAAACACCCTTTTTATGACACAAAGTACCTATAAATCATCTTTTCAAGTACAAAATTTAGAAATTCTGAGCTACGAAGCAAAATTTTTTTCAGTAAGATTTATTTGTATACAGTTAAGTATATAAAACTTAAATTTCAAAGCAATACGATAATTTAGAAATGCGCCTGGAGCAGTTTGAATATTCGTATGACATGAAAATTTTTATATTGAGAAAAACACATTTAAAGTTATTGCTATTAGTAACCACATAATATCTAAATTAAATACAAATTCCTATAACTAGGAAAGTAATCACAGAAATTAAAAATTCTTTTTGCAACACATTCCTACTGGTCCGTAGTTTCACAATTCAATAAAATAAAAAAATCGAATTTTTGAACAAATTTCCCAATTTTTAAAGTCCACTGTCCCCTTAATTGATTTGTAAAAAAACTTTAATGATCTATTACTATATTTCATTTATTTAAGTTTAATTTAAAGCAATTCAAGCTTATTTTCGGAAAGGCAAGGCGTTAGTTTCGGATAGTGTAAACCACTTCAGCTTTCTTTTCGTGTTAATTTATATCCTTGTTGCTAGTGAAGTTTGGTACAGCATCATACACATTTTAAGCGCAATATTTTGCCAATTGCATTCGTCATTTGTAAAATGTGAAATAGAATGGAAACACTTTTGTGAGCTCTTAGTACATCATTTTGAATATTTAGCAGTTATATCACTATCATTTTTCCAAAAAGGCCCGAATATTATTTTTTCTACCTGTAGCCCATCTGTAAAACACCCATGCATTTGCCACTGTTAATCTAAGAATAAGTTCAGTGTTAATTTTTTATACCTTTTGATATCTTTTCTGAGAGTTATTGCATAGGAAGCTTTTTGATCTAATTAGACTTATCAGTTCAAATGCTTTATTAGATCAAATACAAGCCAAAAATTTAATTTGTTGCAAGGCCACGGCATTCATATATGTATGACAGTAAAAGAATTTTAACACTTGACAGACAAGCGTTTCTTGATGAATATACGATACTATTTTAATATTTTTATTAAAACGAACTGAGAGCGAGGCGGCCAGGGAAGCAATTCAATCTGGCGATTGACGAAGAACTATTGGACAGTGCGTGCCACGTGGGGTCGCGCATTATCCTGTTGAAATATGGCTGTGGGCAAGCCCTGGAGGTAAGGAAGGACAACTGGCTCCAACACCTCGGAGATGTAGCGCTGGCTGTTTAAAGTACCGGCAATGCGTACTAGAGGTGTGCGAGAGTGATATCCAATACCGACCCATACCATAATACCCGGTGCAGGACCAGTGTGGCGGTGGATAACGCAGCTGTTCAGCATCCTCTCTTCACGGTGTCTCCAGACTCGAATGCGACCATCGTGGTGTTGCAGACAGAAGCGTGACTCGTCGGTAAAGACGATTTCATTCCATTCTGCCGTCCACATCCTTCTGTCATCGCACCATTGGCGGCGGAGACGTCTGTGGTTCTGCGTCAAGGGTAGACAAAGCAATGGACGTCTTGCGGACAGACCACTCTGCTGTAAACGGCGTCAAATGGTAGGCGCAGACACTGGATGATGCGTTACAGACTGCATGTGCTGTGCTATGGTTCGTGATGTGACTGAGCGATCCGTCACTGCCATGCGCACAATTTGTCTGTCATCACGTGAAGTAGTGTTCTGAGGTGGATGCGATCGAACACGCCGGTCCGTCATACCCTCCTGCTTCCAACGATCACATATCCGCATTACAATTGTTTGGTTTCGTCCAAGACGAGTACCGATTTCCCTGAAAGATAATCCACAATCTCGGCAGGTCACTATCCTTTCTCTGTCACACTCGGATACTGGATCAAAAGATGATCGCTGTTTTCGACAAGGTATAATTGATCGTTTTTTTTTTTTTAAAACCACAAGAAAAACGCAATTGCCGAACTTGAAATCGTCGAAATCTCCAAGCCTTAAATAGCGCTTTGAAGTGGCGCCACAAGCGCGCGTGATGTGCGTCTGCGCTGAAATTCTAATCATTTGCATATCTCACCTCCGCTAATGCATGTTGTAAATTTCATGTTATTTGCATGTTTCCTTCAGGGTGTTGCATTTACAGTGGCCAGCAGTGTATTTAAAAAAAAATTCAGGTAGTCTCTTCTAACGAAAATACCGCGGGTTATTAACGTAAGATTACTTATCGTTGCGGACCTCTTTTGTATGTATATATCGCTCACTTCTTTCAACAACGTCATATCTCAAAAAACATGATTTTTCAGGTGAGTGATTTGAAAGTACATTGAAATTTATTGAAAATAAATTTTAATTCTGCTCTCTAGCGGCTAAATATTGAGCGATGAGATATAACGGTCTTGCAAGGATATACCACTTTTTCAAGGAATTCTGAAAACAAGCATAACTAAAAATCACCGATTTTTGAGACATGACGTTGTTGAAAGGAGTGAGCGATATATATATATATATATATATGTCAAAATTTTGACGCATTTTGGTACTTTTCAGTTTGACTGTTTACTGCTTGCCCAAGCGATACAGACTGGGTTTGGTGTACTGCCAACATTATAACTCACGACGGACGGTTTTAGCGTTTGAAATTTTGCTTTCCGGAGGACCGTTATGGGGGACCGTAATCCTACGTTAAAATGTCGTCTTGACCCCAGGGGGAATTTTACTGAAAATCTCTTGGCCCGGAATGTGTTAAAGGTGAGGGACTGTTTGTCCTCTACGAGCAAATATAACGTAAAAAGAAAAAAACTTTTTAAAGTGTATATAAATCAATATATCATCATTATCTTTCCGTTTAAAATAAAATAAACTCATAGTGAGACGTTTTTTCTTGGCTAAGAAACATCATTTTCGACGAAAGATCGCTGAGAGCAAAAATACCAGATCCTGTTTAATAATAGAATGGATCTTTGCTAAACAGATGATTATTTTACTATGTGGTGACTGTAGCTGAGGCTATTTATTACCATGTTTTTATTAACTCGCTTTCTTGTTTGTGTGCGTGTTTGTCCAGTACAAATCTTGCAATCGATTTTCAACTAACTTCCCGACTAGCTAGACATTTGAAACTTTTAGAATAGCTCAGAACACGATGACAATGCATTATTTTAATACTTTTAGCCATCTTTAAGCAAATTTGAATTCATTTTCAGTTAATTTTGTTTTGTAGACTGGTGCAGCCATCTATCGGCCGGGACGGGAACGAAAAGTTAAACGCAAGTTAACTTCCAATTAACTTCATTTTCTTTCAAGTTGATGGGATAATTCATCAAAAAAAATTAAAAAAGTATGCATTATTACATAGAATTGTCAAGTTTATATGATTCAACAGAAAATTTAAAAACTTGGTACATAAAAAGTTCTTTTTATCTTATAATTATTACTTTATAAATCGGGTTGAATGTACCATACTTTAAAAAACACGATTAGTAAAAACAGCGCGTTGCTTGAATTAGTGAATTAAATCAAAAATATATTAAAAAGCATGAGACATAGAAATGCTCGCAGAAAACATCAAACATTAACTATACTGAAATGTGAAAATGCATGAAATATTTACAATTTTAAAAATGCAGAGGTAAAATTGCAATTGGTAGCATAGCCACCATCATTTTCTACTAAATTCAAAATATTTTAATAAACAGGCGATGAAAAAGATCATTTGAGGAATAATTTACTGGTGAAACATTTATTTTGTACACTGCTTCATATAAAATTTATTCCTTTAACGTTGAACCTGCTAAAAATTCAGTGTATTTTAAAGTTTTTAGTCTCTAGGAGTTTTCGCCGTCTTTTTAACATTCTATGAATATTACAAGAAAGGCTAGAAATCAGACAAATAAAAACGAAAAACTTTTTTCATCATTTAATTTTTAACAGTTCTATTAATTCTCCGAAGCTCATTATCTTTCTTAATAAAAAATGGAACTTTAAAAAAAAAAAAAGTCTTCTAACACTATGCATACAAATCAAAAATCTAAAGATATAAAAATTACTTTTAACGTAGGATTACGTTCCTCCATAACGGTTCTCCGGTAAACAAAATTTCAGATTCCTGCGTCACGAGTTATAATTTTGGCAGCGCGCCAAACCCAGTCTGTATCGCTTGGGCAAGCAGTAACCAGTTAAACAGGAAAGTACCAAACAAAATTTTGACATACATACAAACACATACATATATATATATATATACATATACATACATATATATATATATATATATATATATATATATATATATATATATATATATATATATATATATATATATATATATATATATATATATATATATATATATATATATATATATATATATATATATATAACACATACATACATATATACATACAAAAGAGGTAAGCAACGATAAGTAATCCTACGTTAATAACCCGCAGTAGTTTCGTTAGAAGAGACTACCTGAAATTTTTTGGATACAGAAAAGAATTTTAAACATAAAAATTTTATTACTTTTAAATTACATAACAGCAAAATTCCACCCTCCATTTACTGCGTTTAGCATAATTAAGTAAGGAAATAATTAAAAACAAATATATAATTAATATAAAGATGATTTGCACTTACATATACAGGCACACAGCGATATCGAAGTAATGAGAAAACGTTTCGTGGAATTTTCATGTGTCAAACAAACGCATGTTTTCCGATAGAAATGAAGCAGAGTGCTTATTTTCCTATTACCAGTGCTTCTAATGATCGCTCTAGTGGGTTTTTTCATTTGGCCTCCGTTCCGCCAAGCACTCTACTGTGGCGTGGTTCAGATGCCGTTTGGAAGAACACGCGCTCTCATTCTCACATCCTCGTTATATAGACAGGCGGCACGAATATTCGACGTTCTGACTCCAAACATTTGACAGATACAGCGAGACGAATCTCACTGACCTTGGTATCCGAATTAAAATCACATTCCTCTAGAGAATTTGTTTTTATTCCCTTCATCTGTACCTTATTGAGTCATTTTGAACGATACATCGACAGTGAATTGGGTTAAGATGATTCATTTTCTTACAGTACTTAAAGTTTTTCCCGTGAAACAGACACGAAATATTAGAAAATGCACTTTAGTGCTTTCTAGTTCAGTGTTTCCTAAATTACTTTGGAGTGCCACACTCTCTTACAGCATATATTTCATTAGCGGCTTCATTAACTCAGTCAAAATCGATTTGCATTTCAATGTTTATGCATTTTACAAACAAAATGAATATTGCACAAAAGCGTCCAAACTTATTTAAATCAACATGTAAAATAATTCGAACGAAGATAGGATGTGATGCGATGAGACTTAATTTTACTATCCAGTAGCATTCAGAAAATCCATGTTTCAATCGCTCTTTGGACTAATTATGGTCGATTTCTTTCTTTCGTCGAAAAATCTGCAATGACATGAAATCCACGTTCAATCTAACAGGACAATGGAAAGTTAATAGAAACATTTCCTCGGTGTCTTATGTTTCTGGATGACGGCGTGCAATTTAGAGCCACAAACAGAAATGATGGTGCATATCTGTGTTTTAAATTAAAGCATCAGCTATTGGTTGAATTATAATTCGATCACTTCGCATAATCTGGACTCCAAACAACTCTACTGTAAAATAAGCTTTTGGGCATACGACTTTATTCGTAGGATTTATCTATTGATTTGCTTTGTTAGTTTTGAACAGTCTAATCCCCTTCATACCCCCCCCCCCCATTCATCAGCATCCTTGTAGACTCTTCTAGCGCCCACTTAGAAGAATAATAAAAATACTCTGTCTATACATATAAAACAGTTCCGTGACTGACTGACTGACTGACAGATAACGCACAGACCAAACCATTGGACCTAAAAGGTTGAAATTTTGCATGGCGATTCTTCTTATAGTGTAGGGGTGCACTAAGAAAGATTTTGAAAAATTTAGATTTTTTAAAATTAAATTTTTAAGCTGTTTTTGCAACTTTTTTTTAAAGTTTACATTTAAAATAATAATCTGAGGGTTATAAAATTTATATCACGAGAAAGATCATAAAAATTCCTTTAAAATGAAATCTTTTTCGAATTTTTTCCTCCCTTTTCTGATTTTTGGTGAATTTTTAAAGATAAATATTTAGAATTTAATTTATTAAATGCTGATCACGTGGTTTCTTTTCATTTTGTGATACTTTTAACTAATTTTGCGTCACGTGCATAACAACGAAATAAACTGACAAAAAAAAAATTCTTTTTTCTAATGCGGCAGACGATTGGACATTATCCAAAAAAATATTAAAATACAGTAAAAGAATTGCTTCTCAAACTGTACCATATTAATTGTTCTATATTCTTTAGCATGTTCTATTGGATTTAATTTGAATATTTTCTTCTACATTATTTTGTCGATAAAAATATCCGTTACGATTTTTTTATAAATATATTATTTTTTTTACATTAATTGCATACATTGATCGTTGTATTTATTATATTTTTGTTTTTTGTGGCATTAATTGCATACATTGACCGTTGTATTTAATTTGAATGTACTCCGTAGCGAAGCACGGGTATTCAGCTAATTTACCCATAAAATAATTCTTAAAGATTTCATTTCCTTTTTTTAAGTATGGTACCACAGATCGTATAAAATATCCAAAGAAATAAACGTAATCAAGCAAAGGAAACATAATTAAAAAAAAAGAAACTTAAATATTTTTACACGTGAAAATTATTTTTATAAGAACTTTACTGCTTTATTAACAATCTATACATTAAAGAAAACTTGCTATCCTTGTCATACCCAGGTTAAAACGTAATTATAACGCACAGCAAAAAGATAAATAATATTTCTCAATTAGTTTTTTGATTGGATAAAATGCTCTATTGTACATAGTTATCCATCTTAGATAGGTATTCGAGATTAATCGGATTACTGTTAGGCAGAGAATGTCAGCTTCAATATATCTCAGGGTCAAGATTTAATCTATTCAAATCAATTTTTTCCATATCATATAATACTATCATATTACAGTCATAGGAATTTTATTTGATGAATATGTCCTGTTTGTCAACCCTCTCCCCCTCCGAGACCAACCCGAGGCCCTGATTATGATCTTAGCTTCTGAAAATTGTAATCATTGATCTCAGCTTTATTAAAATGAAGTGAGACAAGAAACTTATTAAACCTGTATGCTCCTAGTTTTAAATACGAAGACTCAATGGGGCTTTTACTATACGAATATCATACTGTTTCATTCCCAACTTTTTCCTTACATTAAATACTCAGAAAATCCTTATATGATAAGGAATCAAGATTTAAAGTTTGTTTACAGAGAAAAAAAAAATGATAAAAGAAATTATTCATCTTTCCTTTAGGATTTGCAACTAACGAAGACTTAGGGTTCACAAATACCCTTACGTGCCTTCTGTTTTTCTTTTTTTTTTTTTGGGGGGGGGAAGGGACTGATGTCCCTGGGGGCTGACGACATTACACCCCAGTCCGGTGTACATATGCAGGGCCGCTGTCAACTGAGCCAGGGCCCGGGGCAAAATAATACAGCGGGCCCTCCTCTCCACTCAATATTTGAACATTGTATAAATTTTTTTAGTCTACTCTTATTTAACCGGGCCCCCTGCCATTCCGGGCCCCTGGGCATTTGCCCCCTTTGTCCCCCCTGTCGCCGGCCCTGTACATATGAATACAAGGAAATAGAAACACACAAATCGCACAATCACAGAAGAATTTTGATTAACAAACGATGACACCGGCGATGGACGATGGGTTGCAGCTCCCCTTTCTAGAGCCCTCTCTATTGCAGGCGGAAGACTGACCGGTTCCCCAGAATACAACTAAGTCTTATGCGGGAGTCGAATACGCGCCCCCGGCGTGGCAGTCTGATGTCTTAACCAATTAGCCACTGGACGATACGCGCCTTCTGTAGTTCAAAGAATTCTTGCTTTTTGTCCACCTCAGTAAATCAATAACAATATACTTATATATTAAAATAAGACTAATAGATTTATGTCACCGAACTTATACGTAATCAAATCTTCGAAAGAAAAGCAATGACGGATTCTTTACGAATGTCTA
Source organism: Dolomedes plantarius (assembly GCA_907164885.2). Taxonomy (NCBI): domain Eukaryota; kingdom Metazoa; phylum Arthropoda; class Arachnida; order Araneae; family Dolomedidae; genus Dolomedes; species Dolomedes plantarius. The sequence continues at coordinate 37,666,924 of OU015493.1, read as the reverse complement.
ATGAATTATCACCTAACTCTCGAATACAGAAACCTCTCATTATCCTCTGGAATGCAACACCATTAGAATAAAAGACAATCCGTATTGAGGATTCACCGTATGAACAGTAGATAAGAGATGGAGAAACACAATAGAATATGTACAGGGCGTGGATCTAACACAATAGTTTCCTGTTAATATGCTATTAGTTTTAATAACAGATCATGTGATTGATTCCCTTTTATTGAAAATCAGGCATCGGAGTATTTGGGCCATTGTGCGCACGTATGTTAGTGCTCGAATAACCGAAAATATGATTATCAGATAGTCCATTAGGGCTTTTATTGATTTTGTTATTTATAGATTTTGGCTTGTTTTTTTTTTGTTTTCCCAAATTGGCACGATTAAATGATCTTACGGTGGCATGTTTTAGTAGCTGCAATCGGTTGTTGCTGTTATCCCATTTCTTTTAATTAAAACGGCTTAGCTTATTTGTAACAATATTAATCGTTAACCCAAATACAGCTGCCGCATCATTTGCAAGGCGTTCATTTGTAGAGATGAAAAGCCAGCTGGTGTACGTTTGGAGCTGCTACACGTATTCACATTCTTTGCTAGCAATTAGATTTCAGTGGCAGTATTAAAATAGGTTCCTCCCTCTGTGTGCTTGCTGATTCCCCCTTGTTTTCTAGACAATATACATAAACACACGACTTCTACCATCTGAGAAAGGAGAGGGGGTATAAAACAAAGTCTTGCAAAACTAGCAATTTTACCTTATAAGATAAAGAAAATTTAATATTAATAAGCACCATCACTTAATGTTAATAAAAGTATGCAATGAAAATATGAGCTAACTACACGGTATTATTCCTTTAATGAGATATGGCGTTTCATACAAAACTTTTACACGATTATCCCCTTACGGGTAATACATATCAGAATTGCTTCGCATTTTAATACAAACGATCTGCAATTTGCAATCTTTCAGCTGTAAGAAGATAGAAGGGTGTTATAAAAGGATTCAGCAAAAACCATACATCAGAGTTTGAATTTTGACTTTTTTCAGAGTTAAAGATATGCAGTACGATTCTCCGTTACGCTGTGCAGCGGAAACATCTAGTGTCCCTAGTCTACTCTTTCATCCATGGACAACGGTTTTTAATCTCCTTGTTTTTAAATCTTACCTTATACAGTTTAACTGGTTTAAGTTTCAGTAAAAAATGTGTTGTTCTTTAATATAACAACAAAAACTCCTGCAATAGCAAAATCTGTCAGAAAATTTATTTCACTGAGGTAGACGGTTATTTTATACCTCAAACCATTAATATAAAAAGCAGCGAGTCCACGCTTCGAGTTGATAACTGAATTTATTATGATAATACAAGGAAATGAGACTTTAGAAGGTTTTACTACAGAACTGGGATAACTGAAGCACTACTATATTACGGATATAAACTTTACTCTGCTATATGAATACGGTAAAAGGGTGAAAAATTCAGATTGAAAATTATTAACAATATATATTTGGGTATCCCATAAAGACCAGTTTTTAAGCTTTAAAATTAGGAAGCTATAAACGAATGTAGAAGAATATTAACTGCTATTGTTACACAAGTGATGTCTTGTTAGAGCCAGTTTATCCGTTTGTAAGTTTTAGTCCTCATTTTAGTTCAGTTATCTGCTTATTTGTCCCTCTAGAAGGAAAAATGTTTTTTTAGTCACTCTGCAATATAATTTTAGCAACGAGCTAGCAAAGTAGAATGAAAAGCTACTTAACCGACATTATAAAAGGAATAATTCCTAAGCGAGAAAATAAATATCTAACTGTTAAATATGGTACGTGATTATATTATAGTTTTCAACAGGTAAAGGTTGTTAATGTTTTTCACGAACCTAAGATCGCTTACGATTCTTATACGGGAAAGTTTGATCCCGTTTTTCAAATTTACATGTACAGTGAATCGATGTTAAACTAATATGTTTACACTCCTATATTTTTGGCTTTGAATTACCTGTTCAAATGTGGTTGAGTTAGATTTTGCTCATAGCTGTGAACCTGGAAAAAATTAGCCCTCATTCAGATCTGTCATTATAAGCTAGAACAAACGAGGCTCTACGTCAAATTGCGTTCGTTCTATCATAGCCTATTGTACCTTGTCTTGAAGTTCTAAACAAATATTCGGATCACGAATTTCGAAACAGACCAATAAACCTCACTGATGTCAGGAACCATCTGTGCGCCGTATACTTTTTACCTCTCTCGCCTTGACTGCTACTCTTCCGCGATCTTGAAATAGAACGTGTATCAAAACTCTGGCTAGGGCCTTTCAGATTGAATTCTGGAAGCAGCGGACAAGATCGTGCTCCGAATGGGTAACGACGAACCTGACCTCTCCCTCGACACCTGCCAAGACCTTCTGCAGGGTTCCACGTTTTGGCAGCAACACCCTGACTCTGAAATCCTTCGGAAAATCTCACGGAAGCCATTGGCATTTAGGCGTTTTTCTTCCACTTTTTCCCATTGATCAAGTCTCGTTTGTTGTGGTTTTTCCCACACAAATTACGAATTCTGGTTACTGAAACCTTTTGCGTTTATTCCGAATTTCAAAAATTTGGCGCTAGTTTTACAGTTGATTGAGTCTAGTATAAATAATTACTCATTCGAAATACCGAAATATAAGCTTATTTACTGAGTCCTCTTGTAGTTAGAAGATGTTTTCACGTAGGTCATCATTCACGTTGTTTTCAACAGTAATCGTCTCTTTTAGGGACTGCAGGACAGGAGTTTTTTTTTTTTTTTAAAACCAACATGCATTTTATAATGAATTTTTCCCCTCACGCATAAATATAAAATACTCAAGTGGGAAAAGTACTCGAACGATTTAAAATTTTGTTACAAAGAATAAAATATTCAAAATTCAAATCATCAGTAGCTTTTGATATAACTACCGAACCACTATATCTATTTGCAGGATTTATTTTACGTTTGTACGTAGGAAATATTAAAAAATAATTAAATTTTGGGTTTTATAAAAGTGTGATCCTAAAATTTAAGAACTTTCATTTATAGAATTTTTAAAACTAAAGTAAAATAATTTTTTCGGAGTATTTTTTGCTTTAATGAAAATATTTTTGGAATTTTTCTGTAACTTTAAAATCCTGAAGATAGTTAGTTCAATGAAAACATAAGAAAGGAACGCAGTGCAAAATTAATTTCGATACTTTCAAGAAATTTTAGATATATTCGTTGGAAGATGGCAAATAGTAAAAAAAATTCCAATCCGAAATAAATGTAACTCAAAGTGCTTGGTTACTCATAGATAGTACAGATTGAAACACGTTGTATCTGACATTGTAATCACCGTGGAAACATACGGTTTATCTTATTTTATTCTAAAATTTATATTGTATGTTTTAAGCCAAAAATCATAAACTTTATTTCGAGAATTTTTACTACCGGCCCACTTTAATGCAGTCAACTGTTTTAAAGGTTAAGGTACCGGTGCCAAAAGGTGCTTAGAACTTTTCCGCTTTCTCACTCCTTAACCCCCGTGAATTTGTTAAAGTCGACTTAGTATCATACACAAAAATTTGTTATGAAGTTTTATTTATAATTTAAAGAAATCCCAATAAGTATTGTAAAGATAACACTCTATATGTGGGTAAAGGAATATTCCATGTTTACTTTTACGACGCTTGTCTCAGGGCAACGGGAAATTCCGCTTTTATTTCGTCTGCGCTTTTTTCTGGGACTCGGGACCATTTCATACACTTAAAACTAGCTTATTTATGCACGACGCATTCCTATAAACTTTTATTTACTTTATTAAAATTATTTTGTTACATTTTTAGGTTGAATTAAAACTATTTTTTATGTGACAATACTCTTAAGTTGAAATTGCCCCTATTAGTGAGTAAATAAAATTGAAAAAAAAATTAAATTGCAACGATAACTTCAAACGTTATGTGACTTCTAGTGGTGTGCAGTACGCTTCATGATTTCGCCAAAGAGAGCCCGTGACTCGTAGGTTAAAATGCGCTTACAAGGTGTTATCCCGAGAAAATAAAACTGCACTTTTTTGCATAATTCTAATTCTTAGATTCCCTTAAGCACGAGAAAATGTGGTCAGCGCAAACACTGAAAAAAAATCTACATTTTCAGTAGAGGGTGTAGATAACAGGCAGTACCAATGACCTAAATTATCAAAATGAAATTAGAACAAAGATAAACAAACACTCTAAAGATTTGTAAAGAACAATAGGAACAACTCATGAAATAAGCAAAAATTAATAACATTATCGCTAAACCTTGCTTTACGATTTTAGAAACAATGTTTTAATAAATATAATATCAAATAGTACAAAATAATGAAGTTTTAAGAAAAATACAATTCGGTGAACTGGTGAAAGGCGAAACAGGATTCTCTGCTTAAATAATATCGGAACTTTAATGCCCAAGAAACAAGATTTACAGTAATATCTAATCTGTTTAAAGGATTATTATCTTAAAATCAAGTTAAATGAAAGAATATTTCACCCTCTTGAAAGGAATTGAGATGTCATTTTGACAGATATGCCATGCAGATATTGTTATGCAAGATTAATATGGTAATCTTAAACTAATTGGGCAATTGTTTGACACGGTTGCGTGGGAAAGGAATATTAATTCAAAATATCTATTTGTATCAGATGGGACTATATATGTAGTTTTTGAAACAAATTATTTATTACTACAGTAACTCGAAAAAGAAAAGGAACTATCCTCCTTTAAAATTAGAAAAGATTACATATAAAATATATATATAAGATAAATTTTTAGAATTTAATTTATAAAATGCTAATCACGGGGTTTCTTTTCTTTTTACGATACTTTAAACTAGTTTTGCGTCACGTGCATAACAACTAAAGAAATTGACAAAAAAAATTATTTTTCTTGCTAAGGCAGACGATTGGACATTATACAAAAAAATATTAAAAAGCAGTAAAAGAAATGTTTCTGAAACTGCACTATATTCTTTAGTTTGTTCTATTAGATTTAATTTGAATATTTTCTTCTACATTATTTTGTCTATAAAATTCCGTTACGATATATATATATATATATATATATATATATATATATATGCATTAATTGCATACACTGACAGTTGTATTTAATTTGAATGTACTCCGTAGCGAAGCACGGGTATTCAGCTAGTATATGTATATATATACACACACTTAAAAATCTATGAGTGGAATTATGAGTAAATTAATATGTACTAAAGTTTCTTATATCCATAACTCTACTCATCCTAATGTTTTTCATATCCACTACTTTGAGGAAAACAAACTTTTCTGATGATATTCGTTCATCTCAAATGTTCATCTCAAATTCGTTCATCTCAAATGCATCCGTTGACATCGAAAACCCTCAATCCCAATATTAAGCGGCCTAGAATTTTCCGCTCAGTATTTTTCTAGTTACAGATTGGCAAATACATTCTTTTGAACTCTTTTCTCGATTTTAAAATAGTCCTCTAAATGCACTGCGCTTTTTCTTTCAAAAGTCTTATTTTGTTTCAAACGTTAATTTTGTAGCGTTGTTATCAATACTTTAATGCCCTTTAAAAAATTAATTACGAAAAAATTTAAAATTTAAAAAACTACGTTTGTTTAAACATCTACCGACGCAAGCAAAAAAAAAAAAACGAGCTAAAAATTTTGTATTTGCTAATCTGTTGTTTGAAATATACCGAGTGAAAAATTCCTCACGATTGAACGTTACGATTGAAGATTCGGGAAGTCAACTGATGCAGCGTGTTCAATGAGTGCAGTTAAAATTTAGTATTGCACTTTTGTCTTATACTGCTGCCGCATGGGAGCAAACTGAGTTATTGCATTTAAAATAGATATTCTTCAGTGAGCTGAGTGAGTACTCTTACCCTATTTAATTTTTTTGTTCAATCTCACTTTTATGTATTAATAAATAACTGTGTTTGCTGTGCAAAGGGTGTGAAGTCCAAAATGGGCTAAAATGAGTTATCCTACCAGGCATGTTTGAAAAATCAAGGGCTACTGCAGGGTACAGAAAGCTAAGTCCAATTCCACTCCTAAATATTTTTATTCATCAGGGAAAATTTGGGATATGTGAAACAAAACACAAATATGTGAATGTTAAAGGGGTTATGTCCCAATCAAGGACTTAACACTCTTTACTCAACAAAAATAAAATTAGAAAAATTTACTTTAAAGAAAAAAATTAAAAATTAAACTTAAAAAAACTGACTTTACAAAAGCCGTTTTTTTATTCAATCCCGTTTTTCTCAAAACTACGATTTTGGACTTGACACTCTTTACACTGCAAGCACAGATAAATATTATCTGATTATCAAAACGGGTAACCTTTGAAAAACAACCACGCAAAATTACCGAGTAATTTTTCTGCTAATAGAATCAAACAAAAAATATGCATGTATTTCAAAGTAGGAAAATATCTATGAAGTGTATATTGAAAGAAAACACTGACGTATATAAATCCATATTCACAGTTTTCATAAAGTAAAAAATTAATGGTTACCAAGGTGAGCGCTAATGTATGATCTCTTGGTTTTTTATTTTACTTCCTACAAATTGGCTCTATATCTAGCTTACTAAACACTTGTTATGCAACCAAAATCTCTCTGTAATAACAACTTTTTAAATCTAGCAGTCTTTGTTACAGCAAGAGTTTTCTACAGATAGTCAATGATATAACAATCACAATTTGATTTTCAAGAAAGACTTTTTTTAAACTATTATCTTTTGATTTTTAAAAGCTAACCGTGAAAAAGAAATTTCACGCCTCTCTAGTCGGGGACCTGATTGAGACTTCGTAGCGTGTCGTCATCGTTCCCTTCGACCTCCTGAGACCGTCATCATCAGGCACCGTAACCAAAACAATGCTTGTTGGTGGCTGATATTTATAAAGAATAAGGAAGTTGATATTTTCTTCTTCTTACAACAGCGCGGCAACTTCATGTTCGAGATCTGTCGACGTATTCCTCGATTTTTATGGGATACGCATGATGTGTACACGAAGTAATCAGTTATATAAAACTGTTCATTTTGGGCATGACTGATATCTATTAATGACAGAAATTGAATTCTTGGAGGTAAATGCTAGACGTGCTTGAGTTAAAAAACTTCAAGTATATATATATATATATATATATATATATATATATATATATATATATATATATATATATATATATATATATATATATATATATATATATATATATATATATATATATACACACACACACACAGTCGAACCTCCATATATCAAAGTAGCAAAGTGTCGGAAAAAAATTCGATATATAGAAATTTTGATATATAGAATTGATCTTTATCATCATTCTTATCATAAGTTTTATCATAATTCTCCTAAAACATTAAAATTAAAGCTAATTTTCGTATACGAAACTCCATTTCCAATTTATATGCGAATCACATTAAATGAAAGTTAACAACCAAAAAATTAATTAATATGAAAGATTTATTGAGTACTACATACCTTAAAAAAATAATCCAGACAGTGGTTACAATGATCACAGTTACATTCTATAAAAAAAAAACTACGAATATCTTGCTGAACAGCCAGTTTTGCAGAAAGTTCAAAGAAATGTTCACATTTATTCAGTCCACTAAAAACTTCACCAGGGACATTTTCCGCGAATTGAAGTCTACGACGTATTGTTTCAAACGCCAAAAATTGGGAGATTTTATTCTAAACTGGAATAAAATCTCCCAATATGTCTTAAAAAAAATTTCGATATATAGGGACTTTTTCGATATATAGAAACAGTTTTGCTATGTTATGAAAATGGAGATTTGCTAAGAGTTCGATATATAGAAAATTTCGATATGGGGAAGTTCGATATATGGAGGTTCGACTATATATATATATATATATATATATATATTCTTTTTGTTAATGCGGAAGCAATTGTCCTGAGAAATTCGCACTGTATACCGCGGAAATTGTTGGCTACTTTATACCTGGAAGTACCATACAGATGAGTCAATATTACTCCTTTGATACCACGTCAATTCTAATCGAGCCTCCCCCCCCCCCTCCCTCAAGTGTGACATCTGGAGGACTTGCACCTTCCCCCACGCACTGACCTGGTGGAGGGACATTCCGGTCTACGGATTTAACGTGCCCATATCCGGCATAGATACGACGGTATTTAATGCCTTTCGTCGGGATTCGAACTGATCACCCGCTGTCTGATGCCCAACGGGCTACGACTACAGTTGGTTTCGCAGATTAAGTCAAAAATCAATCATTCTTTGAATTTAAAATTTTTGTGCCCCTATACATCGGTCCTACAGGTCCTAATATGTACAAGACAGTAAAATAATTAAAGTTTATAATTTCACTTGTATGCAACACTTCAGAGTTTTTAAGTATTTATAACCTCAGTATATCAGAAGGCTGCAAAACTTAAAAAATATATATCAAATCTTATGTGGTTATTGATGGTAAATTTGCAAAAATCAGGTCACAATGATTAAACCAGCAAATGTCGAGGTTCAGTTGCACATTAAAAGAAAACTATGTTTGATCATGGCTTCTAGGAACTGTGCTTCTCACTTTGGAAGATTATGGAAACTTGGAGGAGTCATATTTTGCGTCGAGCGGCTCCATTGTCATAGTTTTAAAATATTGCATCATTTAACAACACGTGCGTCACCTAACAGTGCGTCATCAAACTGTGCCTCACTTGAAGTGGTATTTTTTTTTTTCCACTCGATTCGTCTGCCATTTGGTTTTCAAGACGTTCTGTTCAAGATTCGTGTTATTTAGTAACGGCCAATTCATCTCGTTTCAAAATAAACATGAGCAGCAAGAAATACGAGAAGACGAGGACGATGCGTCAGATGAGGCATGCTTTGTGCGGACTCGCTAAACAATAGGTGACGTATCTTCTAACATGCCATTCAAATGACTCCTAAAAGGAAGCTGAGTCAAAGCCGCTTTGAAATTAAAAAAAAAAAAAATATATGTATCACTTTCTGTGCCCTGAACCTAAGGTGACGCAATTTCCTGCGGTCATTGGCATGCCCATGATTAGCAAAACAAGGGATTTGTTTTTGATCGAAATCTAGAAACCACAAGATGACCCCAAAAGCGAAAGAGTTTTCAAAAATCTAATAAAACTGGTGGCTATGCGCTTAACTTTAAGACAGAAAAATATTTTTCTTGATTCATAAGTTTACAAAACATCATATACGATAAAAATTAAAACTCCAAAAATAGGATGTTCAATTTTTAACATCCTAAAACGTAAACAGGCCAGTATGCGTTGGAATTTTAAATATCAATCTTTGACAAAGATATAAGAGAAAGTTTATATTTATTACTTGCTTGCAAATATCAAGCTCTTTAAAACGAACGAAAATTGCTATTTGCTTTGTCGCCATCACAGTAATTTAGCTTTCCAGTATTGTTCAAGAAATTATTTTCAGTGTGATAATATTTTCTCTGGGCGTGACTAAACTGGACATTTTTTATCAAAACGGATCCCTTAACAAAAGACAGAATTCAAGGAAGTGGAAAAAGCTTGGAAACACTGGCGTCCGTATATGAGGTTTCGGGTATCTTCCAAACTATTACTTGTACAGGATCAAAGAAATTGACGAGGAAGAAATTACTATAATAAAGCTTGCACCAACGTATGCAGTTCTCTATTGTTATGTATATAATTTTCTTTTTAACAATAGAAATTTGAGAAATGTAGGACGTTTAGTTACATAAAATTCTCTTCCTTGACAGTTCAATCAGCCATTTGTTAGAGATCCACGACGGATACAACAAAACGAATTGATCACGATATTCCTATTTCTTTTTGCATTGAAATGTACAATCGTAATACATGCAAAGTTTTCTTTGATCAATCTTACTAAATCTAGAGATTAGAGCTAAGAAAGTCCACATTGGATGATTTTAAAAAAAATTATTTTCCTTCAAAAGTTGCTCTCGTTTTTACAGTAAGAGAGCAGTGTTTCCCAATTAAAGTTATCAATATATGTTTTTCTTTTCAACCAGTGAAACAGGTTTTTGTTTTCCCTTGAACTCGTGCCTTTATATACCCCTATATAATACAGTTCATTTTATAGCATTTGATGATGCATATTTAGGTGTGTGAGATGATCAATTTAGTCAAAGGCTGTTTCCCTAAATTTGTACGTAATTTCGTGTAACTAAAGGTTCTTAAATAAATAGCGATTATTAAAAAAGAAGTATTAAAGACCTAAAGAAAGCTTGGAAACATTAGCGTCAGTATATGAGGCTTCGATTATATTGTTATCAAGGAAAACAAAACAAAACAAAAACAAAAATTCAGGTAGTCTTTTGTACAGAAACTACCTCGGGTTATTAACGTAGGATTACTTATCGTTGCTTACCTCTTATGTATGTATGTATGTGTATATATATATATATATATATATATGTGTGTGTGTGTGTGTGTGTGTGTGTCAGTCAGTCAAAATTTTGACGCATTTTAGTACTTTTCAATTTAACTGCTTGCCCAAGCGATACAGACTGGGTTTGGCGAGCTGCCAAAATTATAACTTGCGACGCAGGACATCTGAAATTTTTCTTTCCGAAGGACCATTATGGAGGAACGTAATCCTACCCTAAAATTTTGTTTTCCTTTATAACTATATATCGCACACTATAAAATAGTCCATTTGAAGATGCACATTTAGGTGATATATTTAGTACAAAAGTATTTTCCTAAACTTGTACGCAAAAGCGTATAACTTAAGCGTTATAAAGAACTAGCGAGCATTCCTGCTGCAGATACACTATCCTCAGGAAAAGAATGAGAGTGTGTCCCGAGAGAATTTTTTGGCATCTCAAATATTTTAAAAGTAATAAAGCAACACATATTTATTACTTCGATTGTGATATCTATCGCTTCTAAGAATTCTGCGAATCCTTTTGGGGTAGCCTATTATTTTACTGGGTACCATCTGCAGTTGTAAGTTCCATGAAGATTATATATATATATATATATATTACTGCTCAAAAAAATTAGGAGAGCAAGCAAAGAAGTTAAGAAAACCATACGAGATAGCCACGTATTGGCATAAAATGGATAGTATACACGTATCAATGCGCAATACAGAAAGAAAGACGTAAAAAAATTTGTAATTAAGCTTTAATTCTTTGAAAATATGGAAAAAACATGAAAAGATGATTTATGGCAACAATTTGGTTACATGTAAACGATAATAAAAAATTGTTTAGAAATGATGCAAGAATTTTATATGGCGCGTGGTCTCCTCTAACAGCTAAGACTGCTGCACACCTGTTTTCCATGGATGCGATGATGTTATCGATAAGACTTTTGGGAATACTGTTCCACTCCTCAAGAAGTGCAATCTCCAAGTCTCGGAGAATAAAAGAAGGCCTTGGCCTCGCAGCAATGCGTCGTCCGAGCATGTCCCAAACATGCTCGATTGGATTCAGGTCAGGAGAGCACGCTGGCCATTCCATACGCTGTATTGTTTCAGCTTCAAGCATGTTCTCCACAAGACGAGCTGTATGCGGTCTGGTATTACCATGCTGGAAAACAAAGGAATCTCCAATGGCTGCAGCGTAAGGTATGACATGAGGTCTCAGTATCTCGTCTGCATACCTTCGGGCCGTCAAAGTACCATTCCGAATGATATGCAGGTCCGTACGTCCACCTATGCTGATTCCACCCCATACCATAAAACCAGCTCGTCTGTATTGTGACCTTTCACGAATGAATGTGGGGTTATTTCGAGTGCCCCTTTCCCTCCATACCAAAACACGTCGGGTGTCACACTCCAGACTGAATCGGGACTCGTCAGTAAACAGCACTTGGCTCCAATCATGTTGCTCCCAATCTCGATGTTCAGCAGCCCATCCTCTTCGGGCCGCACGGTGGCGTGAGGTCAACGGAATGCATACCATTGGCCTACGTGCATAGAGACCTCCCTGATGAAGCCTATTACGTACTGTTTGGCTGGACACCCTTCGTCCTGTTGCCAAGAGAAACTGTCTTTGCAGCTGAGTAGCATTGACTGCTCTGTTTCGACGGGCTGTTAACAGTATATACCGGTCATCAGTTGCTGTAGTGGCGCGTGGCCAACCTTGCCCTGGTCGACGTCTAGCATTCCCTGTTTCTTGGAATCGATTCCACAGCCTTGCAACGACACTTCTGGCGACTCCAACAGCGTCCGCGACACTACGTTGTGTTTTCCCAGATTCAAGTCTGCCTATAATACGCCATGCATGGATTCCGGTAAATCACGTTGTTGAGACATTTTCAAGTCACTTTTTCTCAAAAAGAATAACTGAGCAATCAAATTTCACAGTTAAGGCAGTGAAACAGACGTTTCTGCAACATCCCGATTTCCACCCTTATGTTCTTTTTCTGGTTTTTGACGTCATGAACTTTTATTTGCATATGAAGTTTTCTTCTTCTGTTTCCTGCTAGGCTTTAAATTATGGATGATTTATTTTATGTTACTTATCAGTGTAAGTATTTGAGTAATTTCGTTAAAACCATGTGCACCCCTAATTGTTTTGAGCAGTGTATATTTTATATATATATATATATATATATATATATATATATAGAGAGAGAGAGAGAGAGATAGAGAGAGAGAGAGAGAGAGAGATTATTAGTCATTATATTGGTGTACATGTGTACAAGTTTTACATATACTGTGGTGCCAAGAAAACAATTGTTAAAGATTTCAGACGTCGTACTCGCCAAATAGCATAGTTTGAACAAGAAACCCTTTAAAATTTGTTGCTGAAAAGGATATGTTTTACGAATCATTTTTTCCCCAACGAGGCAGGCACTTGCCGTGACGACATTCACCCCAAAAGTTTTTACGTATCTTATTCTTTTTAAAACTCCCGCACGCTAGTTGAGGTAATAATTGATACTGTTGTTGTTGCGTTCTACTGGACAAGACAGAGGAGAGATGTGATGGTGATATTCCGCTAGATCTTCAGCTAGAATGGCATGGGCTTGGCCTAATACAGGATATCATTACAAGACTGGAGACGTCATATATACGTCGCGTGCATATGAATAAAATGCTGGAGTAAAATTCAAGACCAATGCTCCGTCTATGTTTCCGTCCAATGCATTAACATTCGATCCCAAATTAGTGCCAGATATGAAGAACAATATGCAAACTGTTTGAGAAATTCATGTAATTTCATTTATATTTTCAATCCCGATAAATAAATTCCGTCGTTCGGCAATTCAAGATCAGTAAGTACACTGCAAAATTAGAGGTTGTGTGAATTCGTGATTCGCATGCTCACATCAATGCTGGATACATAATGCTCTAAAAATAGCCAATTGCGATTATTTCGACTTCTGTATTAAATGAAACTAAGTCATCAGACGGCGCGATCTCTAAACGAAATGCCGACTGTTCATGAGAGCAGCCGTTATCTTTCAATCAACAGTCTCTCTCCCACTGACTCCCTGTTTATGCATTCATGAATCTTTAAAACTGGAGCGTGCGATGGCACCAATTCGTTATTAAGTTTCCTTTCCCGATGACCCTCGTGATAGGCGATGCACACCGCTTCTCAAGCATCGTCTCGCTCAAGAGCAGCCGGACGGGGTGGGTCGGGCATCCCGGTTGCTGGCAACTGTGCGAGGATACGGGGAACACACCCAACAGAACGACAACCTTAAGTTGGTTTTCTTTAACAGTTATTCAACTGGGATCATGCGTAAGAGTCAGTCATTTGTTAATAAGGATGACCGTCCATGCAAGGTTAACATTGCTTGAACTTGCTCAAACGCGAGCATGCTCGAAAGGGCAAACACTTACCATTGTTTGCAATCACTGAACATATGGAGGGTGGCTAAGCTGCGGCATTCACCAACATTTCGTGTATCATGCCGTATGGGTGTGGATACAAAGAAAATTAATCGCAAATGTCTGAATAAAGCGAAATAAGGCTCATTAAATTTTTAATAAAAATGTTACGGTACTGGCATAAGCAGAGAGACACGGGAAGTTGTTAGATATGATTAGTGTTATACACATATTGTTATAGTTGTTTCTAGAACTGAAATCCTATAGGCTTGGGACTTAGGCAATAGGATTTTTCAACAAAAGACAAAATTGGTAAAATATACCATTCCTCTTCCTTATGTAGGTAATAGTCTTGCCTTAAGTCCCCAAAAGAAATATTCTGTTTGACTGGCGAAACCTCGGTGAGCTAAAAGGTCAGGGTCTCTCTCCCTCCTCAAAGCTAAAAATTAGGCAGAAAAAATCATTTCATACTTATTCCTAACGAAGAAAGAACTTCTAAGAAAAATATCATTTGTAAATGCTCTTTCCGAGATCCTTGCTGAATCTACTGGGGTTTTTTACCACCCTATCGCTGAATAACGTGAAGAAAATTTCTTACCAAGAATGACTCTAGCTTTAATGCCTTTTGAAATATTAGATATTTCAGTTCTGGAGATACTACGAACCCGCATTTATAAACAGAATAGTTTTAGACGCTATAAACATAATTTATAAAAGAATTTGCTGAAGTGTTAGTTGACATAATACTTTTCTTCAAGGGTTTATTAGAAGTTTTGGGGTACGCGAGTTCATCTGTGAGATCAGTTATTTACGATAGATCTATGCTAAATAATTGTGAATAAATTTTACCACTGAGCGTTCTGAGTATAAATAGATTCCGTTCACAGTATTAAAGAAATTACTCTTATTCTAAACAAGATTTTTGAGAGGGGCCCATCCATTATCTGATACCCTCACACAATATAACTTCTGGCAGATCAAATTTGTGTACAATATTATCAAAAATTTGCTATTTCAATAGGACAGAATTGATGAGCCTTTAAAATAGATCACATTCATTATCTTTATTGATAAATCTAAATAATATTCTGAGGAAGTTTCCTTCGATATACTGGAATTCTTAGTTTAAATCAAACTAAATGTGAAGTTAGGACGTAAACTGGGGAAGTGTAACATACAACTCTCTATTGATAGCAGACGTCAAAATACCATCAGATTTAGGCTTCAGGCAGTTCCTGCGTTTCTTAAACACTTCGCCGGTCATTTAGTATATACCTCACTTTTGACGTTAGTGGAACGACATTGATATCGTAACTATCATTAATGTATAAGGTGGATATGATATTAAGGGTGTTGTTAAACCCGAAGCTAACTACAGCCCAGTTCCACTTCTTTGAGGAACATTTCTAGCATCATTTTCCGTTTCCGTCCCAGTGAAGGCTGAACGGATGCTAGTCATCCGCGGAAGAGAAAAAGTAAGAACAAAATCTTCCCTAGTGCGTCCGAGTCCTTTCGATCTTTTGGGAAGATCAATTACGAGCGAAACTCATCAACTCTTCGATCTGGGCCAAGGATTGCGAACGGTGTCACAGAACAATGAGGTCGGAGAAACACATTCAAAATAAAATAAAGAAAAACAAACCGATTCAATAGATTCGCTTATCGACTGGAGCGACAAAGGTTAAAATTAAATGTCTTGTGTTCTCGCCTGTTGGGAAAAAAATTATATTTTATGCCTCTGAAATTAAAATTTATATAGTTACGGTAACACCACTTGGCACCATCTGAATAAACTACGAACTAGAAAAGTCATTAATTGAGAATCCTAATTGCTGGAGCTCTTCTTTAACACTGCGATAATGAAGCATTATTTCTTTGGAGAGAAAAGGCCTGCATTTTCTATTGGACCAAATCAATTACTTTATTATAGGCTTTTTATTCACATGCAAACAATGTAAATAATTTTGATTCAGCTGAGGAAAAAGGATTATTTTCAAGAACAATAAGTTTATTTAAGCTATTCAAATGATTAGATGGGAAAAAATTAAATTTATAGGAACAATGTTCCCGTGAGTTTAAAATGAACTACTTGGTATCTCAATGAAGGTATTATGGGAAGGTATCACACTCATAAATAAATGTTAATTTTGATTTCATTTTTTTGTCCTTCGAAAAGTTAACAAAAATTATTCTTTTGAAGTACAAAATTTTGTCTTTAAAGCAATAATTGATCAATTATCCCATAGGCTATTGTATTCATATGCACATGGAACAAAATAAAAACTTTTAGCTGAGAAAATACTTGTTATTTTTGCGTAGAACAATACATCTATTATAGTGATTTGCATCAATTGTGAGAAAAATTTTTAATACAAAAAACAGTAGAGAAATCAATGAATTATTTTATATATAATTTTGGCTGATATAATTAGGAAACTTCAAAGTGATTAATATCCTTAGATTACTTACGTCAGGAAGTAGAAAGGTAAAGATATTTTTACCAATTCAAGATTTTAACTTTCATAAAATACGAGAGCCATCATAAACATGCTTTGTAGAAAAGAATGCAAGCATATGATTAATCGAGCCTAATCTGAAGAGTAAGAAAATATCCGGTAGTTAAATTAATCTGAAATAAATAGATTCTTTCCAATAAATTTTGTGTACATTATAATTTTTAAACTTTATTACTTTTTTAATAAATACAAGAATGACAATACCTTATAGTCATAAAAATCAATAGGTATTTGGAAATACCTAATACGATGCCTCATTTAAAAATTCCTTAAAAAGCTTTTGGGGAAGCATACCTGTTTTAAAGCCGAAACATTTTCCTACTTCGTACCATTCATTTCTTTTAAGTCACAGTTGTTAAAATAATGGTGTGTAAATCTTATAGATGGGTAATAAACAAATCCAATACTCAATTTTTCTTAAAAATTAGACAAAATTTCATTAGTGTATGATTAAATACCCCTCCCGAGAGTTAGATAAAACAAATTGTCAAACCGGCGTGCTTAGATATTTGGGTATGGTTTGGTTTGGTTTGGAGCCCTACGGTAATTCTTTGCTACACGAGGGCTAATTAGACCGGGATCTACATTTAGATATTTGGGAGCCAAAAACACCTCTATTGGCTGCTAAAAAAAATAAATTTTTTTCCTGATTGATACTAGTTTCATTAATCTGTCACATGAGAAACCACAACAGGAAACCCCCGATATTGCCTTATTTAGCGTATATTGATGAGGAGTTTAATAGAAAATTTTATGAGCAAATTTATAAACACTAGTTACCGTTAGTCTAGCTTCATACATAGAAATTTTCACTGGATATTTGGATTATGAAGTTCTGTTTTTTGACACCTATAAGTAAAACTTTACACACGTGAACGCAACACGTAAAACTTTATACTTTATCCGTTATTCTTTAAACCATATAAAGTATATAGTATGAAAATATTAACGTAATCTATATATATAAAACAGTTCCGTTAACTGACTGAATGACAGATAACGCACAGACCAAACCGCTGGACCTAAAGGGCTGAAATTTTGCATGGCGATTCTTCTTATAGTGTAGGGGTGCACTAAGACAGATTTTTGAAAAATTCTTCTTAGATTTTTTAAATTAAATTTTTAAGCTGTTTTTGTAACTTTTTTATAACTTTGCATTTAAAATAATAATCTGAGGATTATAAAATTTATATCAAGAGAAAGATCATAAAAATTCCTTTAAAATAAAATCTTTTTCGAATCTTTACCTCCCCTTTCTATTTTTTGGTAAATTTTTAAAGATTAATTTTTAGAATTTAATTTATTAAATGCTGATCACGTGGTTTCTTTTCTTTTTGTGATACTTTAAATTAATTTTGCGTCACGTGCATAACAACTAAATAAATTGACAAAAATATTAAAATACGGTAAAAGATAGAATTTAACCACTAGACTCATTGAGAGGGAAGTTTAAGAATTTAATTAAAATTAGTTTATTTTATGGATATTAAGCATAGAAATTAATTGCATATATTGACCGTTGTATTTAATTTGAATATTTTCTTCTACATTATTTTGTAAAAATATCCGTTACGATACTTTTTATAAATACATTTATTTTTTTTGGCATTAATTGCATGGATTTATCGTTGAATTTAATTTGAATGTACTCCATAGCGAAGCATGGTTATTCAGCTAGTTATAGATATAATTAAACCTGAAATGAAAATTTCCCGTTGTTCAAACAATTCACAATCTATTTTCACATGTTCAATTTTATTAAGTGTTCTTAGAAATTCACATACATTTTAATCATAAACTATGTATACCATTTTCATAATTATGAAATGAAAAATGTTATTTCTTTTCCTTTGAAAACTGAGATAAAATTTTACAAATACAATATTTCTCACGCGGCCATGAAAAGCCTGAAAAGTTAAAGAGACGTTATCTCAAAGAGGACACAATCTATGACCTCTTAATAGAATGTATCCTAGTATGAGAAGAACCGTAAGATATGCAACCCAAGGACATCCACCCAAATCGATGTTGTCGTTTTTTTCTCGTTATTTCCTGCAATTAGCGACAATTATCTTAAGCGGAATACTCGAATGACTAGACCTTCCAGTTACAACAAAAATACTTTTTTCCAACAGTTAGAAATTTTTTAATGTCTTCATAAAAAAAAAATTATTTTTGAGGTAAACGAACTTTTAGCAATACCAGAGATTGATAACAAGAAAAAGTTTTGTAATTGATTAAATTTGGACCAATTTCAGATTTTAATATTCTTTTTGCAAAAATTCTTGGTACTCTGGTGGCGAATGTGGCTCCTCTATAATGTAACAGTAAATATATAGTAGACTAGCCGGGCTTCGCCCGGCTATGCTCGCGCCCCACAAAAGAAAAAAAAAGTCCCTTTTCAGGGCCATTCAAATGTATTAAATTCCCGTCAATTTTCATTCCCGTTGCTGCCGACAGATGGCTGCACCATACTGGAGATGGATGATTTGATTCTTTCGTCTCAGCGGTGGAGTGCTTTTAGAATTAAAATATCTGTAAAACTATTTAAGTAACAGATTAACTGTAAGTAGAAAAAATTATCAGTTTTTAAAGCTCTTTCCAAATATGTAACATTTATGTACTTTCATGAAAAAAAAGCATCGATTTTGACATTATCAAATATGGTGGCTGGGAGGCTCTTACATTTTCTGGACTCACCCTTCAAAAATTATTGGTTTTTTATTAATTAAAAATTAACGGTAATAAAATTTAAAATTCGGGCTTCTAGGTGCACATGTTCAGACTCTTCACTACCCGTGTGCCAAATTTCATGGCTGTAAGTTTCACAGATTCGTCTCGAGGCCGCACACACACACGCAAACATTCGCTTTTATTAATAAGATATGAAGAAAGAAGATAAAACAATATTTCGAAAAATATTTTTACTTTAGTCACGCTGAATATTGTTTTAGTTGTAAATTTTCCCAATTCATTTCACCCGTTTTCTAGAAAATAACATTTCTCTCGAAACCACAAAAAGGATACGGAGAAAAAGAAATATATATATTCATGAAATGCATATTTCTTGGGCATTAAACGATCAATGGATATGAAAGAGAAAGAGTTACTTTAAAATTAGAATTGAATAACATCCACCAGAATAATCTAAACTACAAAATTATATGAAACATGTCAGAAAGTTTCATTTTCATTTTTCGACCCTGGATATGACAAATTTCTTGAAATATGTGCTTTTGTTACTGGGTAACAAAATAAACAGTTCTGTACCTCTCCATATATTTATTTGATTGATCTATCCAACACTAGTTCGATAGTTACGATTTATTAGGTTTGAAATATTATTCTTGATTTTGAAGGATATCAGTAAATCACAAAAAGGCATAAACGATTGAAAAAACCTTTTAAAGAAAAGTTTCTCTTCAAAAGGAAATATTCTACTTTATGGTCAATTAATTTTTACGCATTAATTCAGAAATTCCCATCTTAACAGTATAAAGGTTGCATCCTTTTTTCAATGACGTTATATTGAGTTAAAACTCTAAAACTTGGTCAGCTTATATGAAATCTATCAATCTAGCTCCTTAAAGAAAGATATCTGTTATAAAGAGACCTCTAATAGTCTGGACATTTATAATGTAGTACTTGTTTAACTAGTATATTGTGTTTACAGTTTGGATAAAAGGGTGTATTCCCTAAAATGTTTCTACTCTTGAAATCCTTTAAATGAAAGGTGTGAAGTTTGGTTTAGATGAATACTCAACATTCTCAAAAATAAGGGGAGTCTGGGAAAAGGTGTGTACTCTTAGAAAGATGCTCTTATGATGACCTAATTAGACTTTTGAGTGATTTACTGCAATGTAACCTTCACAGTTGAAGAGTCGATCTTAATTTTCGTCAATAGATTCCCATGACTAAAAATTTCTGAATTGAATTTATATAATCATGACTTTTTTCTATGTTGTAACCAATGATAAATTTTGTAGGCACAATGCATCTCTCTGTTCAAGTGTATAATCCCACGCCAGTACATGAAGAAAATCCATTCTAGTACGCACAACTGTTATTAATCTGACTATGTCAAATACTGTTTGAGCATCTATGCAATCCCCGTTTGCGTGCGGATAATCTCCCCAAATTTACAAGTCACATTGTTTAAAGCTCTTGCGAACGATGGTCGCTACGCTATGTTGAAGTCTCAGTCAGTCGTAATGAAGAACTATGGGAGACAGGAAGCAGAACTAACTAGCTGAAATCTGAGTAAAGTAAATGTAAGAAGCTGATTATTACTGTCTATTTTCAATAACCGAAGAAGAATTTCAAGATCAAGGGTTAAATTCGTCACGGATTCTTGAGTCGAGTAATCTGTAATAATCCCCTTGTTGCCCGGCAGCTAAGTTCTAGCTCAGGCGCTGTGAAAGCTTACTCCGTGGCCGAAGGAGGTATGTAAGCTAGCACAGAATACAGGTAAGTACCTTGTAATTTTTCCTGAAAATTTACCGGTAGCTGAATTTATTTCCGAACACAACTGGGCAAAATGTACTTGCATAACTAGTATTCCTTCTGTCAAGATAAATTAAGAAGAAAACCAATATTCAAAACATACCGTTCAATAACTACTTTGAAACGACAATGTGAAATACAGGTTATTTTATGAAAGGTTAAATAATTGTAACAAAATCAATAAGCAAACTCAAAAACTAAATAGAACGTTACAATTCGGATTCAAAACACATATTTTTACACATACGGAATCCCAACTGCAATTTTGTTATAATATAATTATACTGTTTAGAAGCATGTAAAAATATCGCAGACCATTGATAGTAATACTCATTCTAGAAATTCCTAAAGGAAATTAAAGAAATCCTTTGCATCATTTAGCTATATCATATTCTACGATGTACTAACTCGTGCAAGATATAATTAAAAGATATAATCAAATTTAGAAAACTGTTTACTTAACAGTGAAGTATCTAAAAGTGACTAGGACATGTATATTATGTTGTGCAGATAAAGTAACATTTAATAATCAATTTTAAAGTAAATACTTAATTTTATAACCCGTTGTAATCTCAGTTGGTAAATTAAATTAACTTCAAATTTTAGCTTTTTTAAATAACTCTGTAAGCCTCTACTCAACATCATTCAATTAGCTGTGATCTGATGTTTAATTGCTTGGATAATTCAGATGACAATTGGGAGAAGTGCGAAATTCTTTTAGTTGTTTCAAATGAATTAGAACAGTATATTAAAGTATTAGATCATAGTATACTTCATTACCTTATTCTTTAAATTTGAAATAACTAGGTATGACTATAAACATTGATTTTTTATTTTATTCTTTAATATTGTTATGAAAGTGGCTGGTAAAATTTTTTTTTCTTGTGGCTGGTAAATAATTAACATATTTAATTATTAAATTTTTCGAGTGTTTTATTTTATTTTTCATTTAATAGTGAATTTTTTCTATAATGTATCCGTACCAATTATGCTTTCTGAACTTGTCTATTTTCCCTACAGGTAAAAAGTGACAGTTCAAAATGCTTTTACATAGGTTTTTTTCCTAGATAAGGATCTCATGACCACAAAATCATTAAATAATATCTGTTAAATGTTCATTCAGATACTAAAAGACGTGAAAAAGTTATACTTCAAGTACATGATCAAAGTGCCTATAAAAACAATCTGTGCGATAAATTGGGCTTGTTAAATAATTATGCTCAGATACTGGTGCTAAGAAGAAGCAGGACAAAGTGGAACGTTTTATTAACGTGGTGAATTGCGGTTTAAATTTTTTTTGCTAAGAAATTAAAGCTTACCATGAAATGATCAGATTTGTTCCGCTATTCTGGAAGGCAAGCATGCAGAATTTTTTCCATTTAAATTTTTGCTTGGTGGATCATCACTAAAACTGATGACGACTAAAGTAACGGTTACTAAGGGTAAAACGTTCAAATGTTGAGGATCTAGATTGAGTCGATTGCCTGCATAAATCACGCAAAGAATGTTGCCTATATGTATGATCTTAAAGATTTCAAGAAAGCAGACGCATTCCTGCGTTTGTCAACTAAATAACAATGTCAAGTGGAAATTTAAGTTTTGTTTTATAATGAAGTCTAATTTCAAAGCTTCTCCGTTACACGATCTTCGATGTTACTTCCTTTCTATTTCTTGAAGATAGCTAAAGAATACTAAAGAATTTTCTTGATAAATTTTTATCAGAAGTTTTTCTGAAAGAAAAGGCATAAACCTTATATATACGCTTGAAAAACAGAGGAGGGAAATTTTCCTCTACACGACGTTCCGGAATTCAGTAACGATGATAATATAAATAGTCAACGACGGCACTGAGGAAAACGCATAAAGCGATGGACATTTTCTGGAGAATTGTCCACTATATAATCATTGATGTACACTGCTGGCCATTAAAATTGCAACACCAGGAAGGAAAGCAAATAACAAAACTTTACTTAACGTACGTATACAGCATAGTAGGAAGAAAACATGATTAAATTTATAAGCAATTTGGAGGTATACAAGGTCCGGTTGGTTGGTTGGTTGGTTAAGTTAAGTTAAGTTTTTTGGCGCAAAGTCCAACGAGGGACAAGCTGCGCCAACCATATGGTGCACGTATACAAGGTCCGAAATTAGTACACACAGCTGCCGCTTGTGGAAGCTAACGCGGCTCTAACCCGGTTAGGCATCGAGTCGAACTGGGCTTGGATCACAGATACGGACAAATCATTCTATGCTGCTTCAAGTCTATGCCACACTTCATAAATCATAAGGGCTGGAGAGCTGTGGCGGCCCAGTCTCTCAGCAGCCCATAACCAGATGTTTTCAGTCGGTGAGAGATATGGAGAAAGTGATGGCCAGGACAACAGTCTAACACCCTCTGTTCCGAGGTATGTCAGGACACGACGGGCAACATGCGGTCTTGCGTTATCTTGTTGAAAGATGATGTCTCCTATGCCTCGAAGTTAGGGCACAGCCCTCGGCCTTAAGATCTGAGAAATGTAACGCTGACTGTTCAGATTATCGACGAAGTGAACAAGAGGTGTTCGTGTCGTGTACCCAATGGCTGCCCATACCATCACACCAGGTGCAGAGTCCTTATGGCGATATCCAATGCAAGCAGGACACGTGCGTTCTCTTTGGTGCCTCCAGACACAGTTACGTGCATCATGATGCTGCACACAGAATCGAGACTCGTCCGAAAAGACGACGTGGTGCCACTCCTGTATTCAGTTTTGTCGTTGGGCGCACCACTGTCGCCGCGCGTTTCTATGCTGCAGAGTCAAGGAAAGCCGCAATAATGGTCGCCGTGCAGACAGTCCGTGCTGCTCCAGACGTCGTCCCAATGTCCATGCGGATACTTGTGCTGAAAACAATCCCATTTCCTGACTCAAGGTTCGTGATGTGGCTGTACGATCCTGCAAGTCCGTTCTGACAACATGTCTGTTCTCCCGGGCGTTAGTGGTGGGAGGCCGTTGAGATCCAGCATGGAGTTCAATTTGACCCTCCTGAACTCATCGATTCCATTTTCGCATGACAGTCGTTGGATTCCGACCAACGCGAGTAGCAATATCGCGGAATGATAAACCGCACTCTCGATAGGTCACGATCCTGCTGCTATCGGATTCCGACACGTGCTGGTAGCCGTTTCTCCTTATATGAGGCATAACACGATATTCTCACAAAGAGCAAACATTCAAGCGCGATTTCCGAATGAGAAACCAACTGCGTAACTTTCCTTTTAAACAGAGTTTGAGATGCCGTTTCTCCCTCCTGCGTCGTTCGATTACGCTTAAAGGCTATTCATTTGTATATCATAGCATCTTCTTCCTTTCATGCGATTTTGATGTTTGTATCACCCCTCCTTCATGGTGTTGCAATTTTAATGGCCACAGTGTAAGATCTGCACAGCATAAATGATTAGAAATAAATTTTTTTAACACCGTTTTCTAAATGCAAAATGCAAAATTTTATTACTGGCTATTTTAATTGCAACTGAATTCGTGATCGATTTATTTCCCTTTTTTCATATTTCTTAATTTTATAACGTAAATATGAAGCATATATTAAGCCCTTACCCTGGGTTATAGAGAGTAATCTAGAGAAAGTACAATAATTAGCCAAGCTATTCTCAGAAAAGTCTTTGGAACTCAATAAAATCTGAATCTGCCACCAACATGAAGAATATTTTACGATGCAAAGAGAAAACAGAGCAAAATTAGAAATTTCTGAGGGTTAAACGCTAAATTCAGAAATGCCTATTTACTCCCACGGTAGATTCTCAAATGAGGATAAATGTTTCTGTATATATGAAATACATCATGCGTGTATATATATATATATATTCCTTAAGCGTACAAGGAAGCCTTGGACTTAGATTTTGCCTTTGCTATGGGCTCCTTAACAAGATATAGTCAATAAGCACGCTGGAGGGAAAAGAATTCCACATGCGGAATTTCTCTAAATACTGATGACTGACAAAACGCAGTCATCCAGGGCACATAGGAAAGAACTATCATCTATCACGCATTATGGAGCAAATTTACAGTGCTTGAAGATGACGAAATGCACGGAGCACACCCTCAATCGCAAGTATATAAGTTTGTACCACAACTCGTGATAAACGACGGTTCTTCCAATTTGACTGTACTTTGTCAGTCATACGTAAAACTTAAGAAAAATTCCGCATTTGAAATTCTTTTTGCCTCAGTGTACTTAATAGTCAATGCCTTGCCGAGGAGCGCATAAGAAGATCCTAGGCCTCTTCGAACGCTGGATGTGTATAATAATTGCATTTAGCTTTGCCCATGAGGACGTGTTCCATGCATTTTTTCACGTGCATCATGTTCCATGCACTTTGTCACGTGCATCATGCGTGCCTCATGTGCATCTTGTCACGTGCATCATGTATTTGTTACGTTCCATTTTGTCATGTTCCATGCATTTTGTCACGTGCATCATGCGTGCCATACCAAAAAATAACAGCCTTCTTAATATAAAACAATCAACCAATTGTCTCTCCGGTCGCCGTCCGTCCGTGCAATTTTAGTCTTTTTCGATACAAATCTTAAAATAAAGCACGACATTTAACCCCACGTGCGTTGAGAAATGTTTCAAAATGACGTTAAGTGACAAGAAACATGACAGTCAACTGTTCCTGATTTGTGGAAAAGATTCACAAAAACTGGAAGTCTGACGTAATGCAACTAAATTTATATTCAACGGATGTAAGTTAAAATTCTGCTGGCGACAGCAACCGCGTAAATCAGAAGAAACATCAAGTAAAAGTAGGAGCTACCTCGCTATTAAAACAATAATACAAGAGGAGACAAATATCTACGAATATATTATTCTTTCAGGAAGTATACTCAACCCTAAGTCAGAGCACCTGTTCGTATCGGATTTCTAAGCCGCGGGCATGGAGAAGACATAAGGAAGATTACAGACCAAAGTCATGCTTTCTTAGAGATCATCTGGAATTTTTAAGCTACGATGACGTCGAAAGCAAAAGTATGTTCGCTCTAAGATGATTATGCATAAACAGGAATACTTGAAAGAAAATACAAATCCACCTTAATGCAAAGAAAATGCGGCGCATCGTGTTCTGAATTTCAAAGTAACGATATCATGAGATTCTTTGGGACATTATTTGGAATTTTTAATGTGTCGTCGGGACTTTCAGCTGTAGATTAAAAAATAATTATCCAAAAGATAATTTCAAGCGCAAGAAAGGAAAAACATTCTCAAGATTAACAAAGTCATTTCCATCGCTGCTTTTTCAGTCATCTTTTTAAAATATAAGAATCTTAAACATAACAGAGTGCACTTCGAATTTCTAGCATTTAACAAAGAGCATTGGGTCTCGCTTGAATTCCTTTAAGCACTAAGATTTCAACGAAAAAGGAAACAAAAGCATCATTATCTAAAATATGCTCCTGGAAATTTCCAAAATGAACGCTCATGGTAATTTTGTTTGCAACGCAGCAAATATTAACAAAATTAAAACAATTAATACTTGAGAGCGTTAATTGAAAGATTCTTTAATTTCTGTCATTTATAAAAAAAACTTACTTTCCAATTTTGGGGAGTTTAACATACGGACAATTTTTAGAATATAACAAGTTTTAGACTATGGAAGTGCAAAAAAACAATATGCTCAGTTAATGAAATTTACGTAGCTCAAACAGAAATGTACTATATTCTTAAAGTAGTATAACTGCACATTGTCTTCCTGGAATTGATAAAATCATTGAAGTGAAATAGTGTGCTACTATTTCACTTCTTATAGGTTGATGACTTATTTCAGATACGCAATTTCAGATCCATTCACTCTAAAATAACTGAAAAATAATGTAAAAATTTCCAGCAGTGAAATTCAATTTCTTTTACTCGTGCAGTTACATATATTTTACCACAGCTAGCAAATTGTCTACAGCGACTCAAGCACTGGCCTTTACACGAACAATACACTTCAGATTGTCCAAAACTATAATATAGTTTGTGGAACAGTCCAACCGTATACACCTGAATTAACATTTGTGGATATTTCGGATGAAATTGAAGAATTTCTTGACGTAGATTCAGATTCAAACAATGTTACATCTCATAAGTAACCCTGAGAACAGAAGGAAAATCTATTGTATTCAGCAGATCAAGATCCCAGGTGCTATCTGATTCTCACCTCATTAAAGGAAAACAATGACATTTATTTCTGTCAGATGGCTTCGCTTGCTATTCATGGCATAATCTCAAAAACACATTTAAAATCAGATGACGCAGTTCTATTCCCTACAATTCTTATGCTAATCACAACTGATTATATAAATCCCATTTAAGGTCGTGATAACACAAACTTTTGGATCTAGAAGAGAAATAAGTGGAGTGGTGGCGATAATCCTCGAATGGTAGTATTTTCCATTCAGCGAGAATTACATTATTCGCAATGCAATTTTTAATGTAAAGTTATAAGTAGTAAACTGGGGCTGCATGGACAAGCAGTTTTAGAGGCAACACCATTTGAAATACAGTAGTGGAGTATTTTAAAATTGGAACAATGGCTCATATGAGGAAATTTATCTTCATCAATGATGTCGGAATAGTGGATTAATAGTCGGAATAGAATATTGGATCGCAATTTAATTAGAATTTTTTCGCAAGTTATTTAGATATTAGCAAGTAAAAATTGTATTAGAATCAGAAAATTTTTAACTCTATTTTTAACCAAAGAATGAAAGTGCGCACTCCGTTTGAATATCATGTATCGCAATGCTTATATCTTAATCTGGAAAAAATCATAATTTTTAATTTTTTTTTTTGGTAAAAGGACGGATTTAACTTTTTAGGATTTAACAAAACCTGCATTGGAATAAACAGAATTTTTTTTTAACATGGAGCGAAAAATGACAAACTAAATATTTCAATGAAGAGAGAAAGTATAAAGCTGTTTATATAAAAATCCATATAGATGAGACAAGAAAAATTTTATGGTATTTATTTTTCTCCAATATTCCCGTTTTCTGGATCATTTTTAGGGTTGAACATAATCTAGAACTGCTGGGTAAAATAATGCTTTTGTTTTTTAAAAAATCAAATGTAAATTAACTAATCTGTCAAGTACTCAATCCGATATCTTTTTATATAAGGGAGGATTGAATTAGTCGAAATTCTGATGCTATCGCTACAGCGTCCTTTAAGAGAACCTTCAAAGGCCATATCATCAGACTACCGAATCGTCTCATCGCCTCCACTTTCCTTTGAGGAAAAAATACCATTTGAGTAGATGAAAGTTCGTCCATGAAATTATTGTGGGCGATGCAAATCTGCGAGTATTTTGCGTGAGAGTGTGTTAGGATTCACACCCAAGAGCCAGTAGGCGTGTGTCCACCAACTTCACTCGAAAGGAACAAGTTGCTTTCGTTTTCATTCTCTCCGGAATAATTATCATCATAAGGAGATTTTCAAGCGGCACTTCCGCAAGTTCATTGTCCACGCCTTTTATTTATTCTTTAGAGGGAAAACCCATCGCATGATAAATGAAATTCAATCAGTTGCGAGCCACACAATCACTTATGGGCTGTCGGGGAATCTGTAAATAATAGTTTTCGTGCAACGCGGTATAAATTGAAAAATATTTGTATGAGAGTCATAACTTTGCACGCCTTTCAAACCTAGTTAGATGCCCAATGGAAATTTCACCAATTCACAAAAGATGCTTTAATAACTTGTAAACTGATATTTAAGCGATGTATTATAGTTTAGGGATTTAATATGATCTCCATTACAATACATCCAGAATTCTGTTTATAAAATTTAGGCATGTGTGATTCATAACGTTCTGAGTAAATTAAATATTAACCCCTTCAGCCGCAGACTATCTGTTCACAAATGTGAATAGAATCGTCTGGGGCTAGTTGGCTAGTTCTGAAACCAAACCATGAATCACTTTTGAGATAACAGTTATTTACCACAAAATGAAACAAGACCTATCAGTTATACATCATACAGGTAGTACGTCTGGTAGGGGTCTACGATAAAATTTTTGACGTATGCAGTGTCTGTCTGGGGTGAAGGGGTTAATGTTACCATCCTTAATCCTTTGACATTAAAGTATTGAGACATTACTGTCTAACAGGATTTGAATCGAGTATCTAAAATCAAATTGTTAGGAATTATATATGATTTCGAGAAACTAAAAAACGTTCCACAAAAAAAAAACGGTCTAACACAAAGAGATAGGTATTAAATATAAAATTGCATTTGATAATTCTGCGTATTCTTACATTTCTTTTAAAAAGCAGTCTTAATATTATGTAACAATATTTATCTTCTCTGACATGTTCTTTTTATTTTTATGAATCTTTAAAGAAACCACGAGGAATTTCTGAATAAGAAAGAATATTAGAAAATAAAACATTCGCTGAAGGATTGAGAAGCCACGATGATAGTCTGCCTTCGAGCATAATGTAAGGAAGGAAGATGGAACAAAGCAAGATGGAATGTCTAAACTCCGAACGTTGGAGATTTTTTTTTTAATTGAGTAGATGTGCTACACATAACATACAGAAGTTTTTAATTCTATTAAAACCAAAATTTCTCAACAATCGCGAAAATTCAGATGATGAAAACCTTCTGGAAAAAATATTCACGCTTTCAAATATTTTTTTCATTATATGATGAATGTTCATGAGATAAATTTCCTCTCAACTATTTTAGTACACCAAATCCCGAAATGAGACTATTTTTCCAAACTAAATCCCATTACTCTGCTTACAAAACATCACTAGAAGACCCAAAACCAACTTGCTAAAGGATGAAGAAAAATACAACGTGTGAACGGAAATAGGAGTTTCATTCCTAAACAGAAGAATAAGGTATGAAGCTAAATAGGTACGCCTAAGCGTGGGCGAGCCAGTGTGCATTCACGAAAACACAAGCGTTGTCATATATATGGATTACCCAGCCTGAACGGAAATAACGGTTTAAGCTACCTAAACGGCCGGTTATAAATAGAAGTGGAAGGGATGATTCGTAAATTGCGGAAACGATTTACAACCAACTCGTGGCCAAGGCCGACCTTGCTTGCCTCGTCATCGAAGGGTGACCTGGCGATCCTGTTTACTACGCTCTCTTGTGTTTTTTCTTTCTCCAGCGAGTCTTTTTTCTTGCTTCCCAGCGAGGGCATGGACCTTTCTCGCAGGTATCGGGTCAACGGGGAATTTGCCGGCCCGGCAACAAAAAGGGTCACAGCCGGTCGGAGCCGATTTTTGGAGAGTGCTCTCTCTCCAGTGGCCAAATTTCCAGATCTCAGCAGCTCGCATCGGAGGAGGATGGGCAGTCAGCTGGGGCAATTACCAACTCCACAGACACACTGCCGTAACTATGGCATAAAAGCGGAACAAGGGCGAAGGGAGCGTTTTCTGCTCATCCGAAACCATCAGGGGATTTGGGGACCACGTACAGTCCCTTTGCAACTGGACCAGAAAACTTAATCTGATGAAAAAAACATATAAACACTCTCAATATACATATTTTTTTAGTCTGATAGAAACCTTTATAAATGCCCATGAGCAGATTAGATTTTTTTTTTTTTTTAGACTGCGTCTCATCAACGGTTAATTAGATTTCAGAAAAACTAAATTTATGGACAAGAAAAATACAGTAAAATAAAGTGAATGAAAAATTGTCATGCAATTAGATTATTTATGAAAAAGGAATTTTCTGGTAGAATATATTTTCCTCATTTAGGAGGATTGGTTGATTTACTAATATCTTTGAATATTAAAACTTTAATTCAAGAGTTTGAAAAAAAAATTGAATCAAGGAATTAGAACTGTGATGTACTAATTAGTATTAATATCTATGTCCAATCTTTTATCAATTACAAAGAATTTTGTTTGTTTTCTTACTATCTCAATACTCAGTTTTTCACCACTGTTTTACGAATAGTTGTTGCTATGACTATTGCATAAAGTAGTAAAATATAAAATGCACCCATCTCAACCAAGAGAATGTTGTTAGATCTTATTCAGAATTATTTCAAAAATGCTAATTTTTTACGTTGATTTTATTGACAGTACTGGTCAATGATTCTAATTGTTAGTAACAAAACCCTTTATAAATGTGAATATCAAGAGATTTTGGGCTGTATGCGAATCTCTAAATCCTCTAAGCGTATCTAGGGCTGTAACTACAAATTCTCAACCTTTGCAATGAATTTTAAGGATGATTGACTGGTATCTCACTTCCATACATTTAAATAATTTTATAAGGTAAATTATATTTTAACTTGAAAGGATAATCTTTCAACTCCGTAGATACAATAAAACTGGTGAGATACGAATAACAACCTTACAAATTTTCAGAATCTTTCTTATTCTCATCTTTAAAAACGTTGTAGAAAAAAATTTTGTTTACAAATTTTTCTCATTACTTAAAATTTAACGAATTAAACAGTCATCACCACGAAAACTTTGCTATTGAAGAGTTAAAAAGTATAAAATAGAAAGATAAACATATCGGACTATACTTTTACGTCATCTCTAAAGCTTACTAAAATCTCAACAAATATAGGAGTGACTATTAACCTACTTTTTTATCTCTAACACTCTAATATCATAATGTTGCTTTATAGACCCTTTGATTCCCCCCCCCCCCCTAACTTTGTAGATTCTGGTTAGCCGCTAAAATCACTCTCAAACGTAGTTACATTCTAGAACGTTTCGAAAATACATAAAATCACCCAAGAGAAAGCTTCTTCCAAAAACGCGGGCTCAAACTTCCTTAACCCATGTTTTTCACTGCCGAGTCGACAAACCGTGTCGTGGGAATGCCAAAATCGCGGCCGGAGTGAGAGAAAAAAAGTGACAGGATTAAGGACAAGGAATACCTCCGATTCTTACTGATTGGCATTTCCGTGGATAATCGCCTATTATATACAGCCTAGAAAACTCATTCATTCGGTAGTTTTTTGTTCTCAGCAGGTGAAATACGCTAGTAATATGTTTTCATTTTACTAGGCGGATGCACGTGACGTTCTTCAAAAAGAATCTCGCTGAAATGTATGTTATTGGCGCAGTTTTGTTGCATTTAGGACTTCACGGTGTCCTCTGTAAACATGAAAAGCAATACACATAAAACCAGGCTAAGACAATACAGTAACAACATCCTGTAATAATATATAGTAACTATATACACAATTTGGCGAAATTTTTTCGATAAAGGTTATCTATAATACACCAAAACAGGATAGGATGCGCTCCAACGTCTTCTCCTCCCTCAGACAAACAAGATATTTACTTGAATTCGCCAATTGAAAGTAGTGTAAATAGGCTTGTGATACAATTTGGCCAATTTCATCTCTTGCTGCAAAGGTTGCAACCACTCTAGCAAACTTCCTGTAGAAAGTTAGGTCGTTCTGTACTTGATAGAAGCCATAAAGTTTGCGATATTTTCCAAGATGTACACTAAATATTTCTGGCTTCGATCTTGAATCTGTCAAAACATTCAGAAGTAATCATATCCGAAGAAACCGGACCCATTTTTTGAGGACAATTTTGTCAACTGACCAGCGATCTCGTTCCCAAGAACCCACTGTCAAGTACGTAGAGTTTTGTTTAACTGCAGAATAATTATTTACATTTTTAACTGTTAAGTGGCTGAAGCGATTGCACTTATATCAATAAAAACATATTGAGATTAATTTCATTAATAAAATGATTATGGGATACATTTCACATTTAAAGACACCGAGATAATTTGAAATTATTTGTTCCATCAGTCATTATGGTAAATAATCATCCTTTTCCCCATTCTCACTAACCATTTATTGATATATTGTTCGGTATCACTGTTTTATGCTACAAATACCAGTTTAGTACTTAGAAAGTTGCGATGGAGAATGAATGTTTCAAAACTTACAATGGTTGGTAGTTTTTTTTTTGTCTTAATACTCACGCACATTATACTTTTATTAATAACATTAATTCTTTGACACGGAAGTCAACCTCTCTACATTTTCGCCTTTCCCACTTCCATACGCCATTATATCACGTGTAACTTTCGGTTTTTGACGGATTTCTGTATTTTGGGATACAAATAAAATGCTATAACTCGAATCGTTATTATTGATTTGATGGTTAATCTATAATTCAGCTATAATTCTGTCCCTCGGGATGAAAGGACAGAAAAATCATGCGAAAAAATAGGAAAATTAGAGAGGGCAAATTTAGCGATTGGTTAAGGCCAAAGCGAAGGCGTAATTAACATTTTCCTTTAATTTTAGAGAAAATTGGTAAAATCGATAATAGAATATAAGTTGAAACCAAGTAGAAATCAGTAGCTCTTTTCATATCTCATCATAAACAATTTTTTGATCAAAAGGTAACTTCATATATGTGTGTATTAATAATTTATTTATTTGCACATTTGAGAAAAAATTAATGAGCCTTCAATTTGGAACTCTGTCGCTCAATTACCACGTCTTTCTGAGAAAGTAGGGAATTTTTTGTTTCCTTTCTTATAAAATTGATATCGACAAAAGTCTGCCATGTTTTTCAGTTCTTGAGTGTGGAGGGTCAAAGGTTAAGGCTGCTGTATACTAACCTTATTGGATTCACTCACCTCAGTGTTAACCTATGGAGAAAATTTGTATACTATTTACAGATACATAAATACTAATAATCAAATAAAAATGATATTTTCAGATAGGACAGCCTTGCAACAGGATTCATTTTATAAATTTCGCCTCCCCAAAGGAATTTATGAGCGTTTAAAATACACTATACAAGATTTCCCTCCCCCCGAATAATTTAAATTAAAAAATATTATTTGCCTTTTTCTAAAAGAAAAAAAAAGCCTCAAGTTGTAAAATTTCTCTATTACGTAGTACAATTAAAAAAATCTCTTTAAATCCAAGTCGGCAATCCTTGGACACATTTTCTCCCCAGGTTAACATTGAGGTGAGCGAATCCAATAGGGTTAGTATAAAGCAGTCTTAAGGTATGAAAGATAAGCGAGTCTTGTGAATGCTTCGACACATAAATGTCTGAGCTATTTCCCATCTCTTTGAATGTCTGGTACGCATGTTTTGTTTCGAGGATTTACAAATACTGTATTGATTTTCCCAACCTAAGATTCATGTAACCTGTTGTTTACACCAGTGACGTAGCGAGCATAACTGGCGCCCGGGGCACGATTCCTTTTTGGCGTCCCCCACGAAAAATATATAATAATATAATATATAAAATTAATTAAAAAGATAGACCATTTAGCGCCCCTCTGCAAGCGGCGCCCGGGTTATGATAGACCTCTTTGCCCCACCCTCGCTACGCCACTGGTTTACACCGAATGGATTGCATTGGACGGGGTAGGTAAAGCGAGAAGATGTTGATATAATTGCTACAATTTCAGTCATTATGTTCTGTAATGAGTCTTCATTTTTCTGTGCAAGATCAGAAAGTTTTACTTCAACTGTATAAACTTCCAATTATTAAAACGTTACAGTGAATGATAGAGAAGGGAAGGAATTGTATATTAATCATAGTTCAAGTCGACCGTCCCATTAATCATTCTAGTAGAGAGATTAACAATTAAATGCAGCTGTAGAGCATAGAATAAACTTTTAAGGCTGAAAGTAATATAAATATTTAAGGTGCGTTAAATATTCTGTCAAGAGAATTATGCTGCATGGGGTCTTTATAGTGAATACCGAAAAGAAAAAAACCAAAACCATTAAAATCGAAAGTGATAATGTTACAATTACCGTAAAATGAATTCTACCATTTAGCAACGATGTCAATCTCTTGACGTGGAAATGATTGTTTTAAAGAGTAAAGGCCCTAAAGGAATTTGACGCTACAGGGATGAACGCTTTGAATACAGAACTTTTGAAAGGTGTCTGGTTTGTATTCACTTTGCATCGACCGACTCGTCAACACGAAAAGATCTTATGATAGTAATGAGAGATCCAGATCAAGATTTGACAGCCTTCCCAAATGATACAGCATGTACTTTTAATTATTGCCCCACTTTCACTCAACCTAATAGATAACATTTGAATCGGAATCGAGATGAGTTGCTAAGGGAGTAGACAGCACGGATTAATGCATGGAAAATTTGAGAGGATGGAAAATATTTGATACAAATAAGTTTTGATGGAAATGTTGTGCAAGAAATTCCAACCTTTTCTTTCGTGTTCGAGAAACTGGAACTCTAGAAGAGTTACGGGTGAAAAACTCAAGACATAATAGATAAAATTTGATAAATTTCATACAGTGCCAACTTTTGGACCTTGAATGTGGTATATATCGAGAACAGCACTGATGATAAAAATGTAAAGATGTGATATCAAACTCCTGCTTAATCTTCCAAAGAATAATGTTAGAAAACTTTACAAAAGAAAATAAATCATAAGCATGCCATGAAAAGCATAGAAAAACTAAATGCAATAATTACTTGAAGCAAATTTGGACTCAACCGTGAACCAAACTAAAACTGAAATGTCTAACAGAGCATTTTGTATTCACACTTTGATCGGGGGTGCCAGGGCTTTTTTATCACATGGGCAAATCGGGACTTTACCCAGGGCCCCCTGATGCTAGGGGGCCCCAGAACCCCCTTGATGTATGCACCTAGTACGTCTAATAGTATGTATAGCCCATGGATAGTTATTTTTTAAAATGTTCGTAAGGGGGGGGGGGCCAAATAGCATCTGCCCAGGGGCCCCCAGCATTTATAATCGGGCCCTGGGGGTGCATGAATTAGACATAAGTGCAGTCGGTACAAACATCTCAACCGATCGCAACGTAAATATGCTAATATGGGATGGACACTTAAAGAATTGTTAAAGGAATTGTGCATTTGCGAGACACGCTAAAAATAATTTAAAGCATACAGTTTTCAAATTCATTACACGTCGCAGAATTTCTCGTGCTCAGTGTTGCAAGCATAACATTTCTAATGAATAGTTCTGATTTATAGCTCTCTGCAAGGACAAAAGGTAAAGCTGAGTAAGATTAAATATATTTTCCAAACAGGTATTA
The DNA here is from genome assembly GCA_907164885.2 of Dolomedes plantarius. Lineage (NCBI taxonomy): Eukaryota > Metazoa > Arthropoda > Arachnida > Araneae > Dolomedidae > Dolomedes > Dolomedes plantarius. The sequence continues at coordinate 37,631,010 of OU015493.1, read as the reverse complement.
AAAATTTCTTAGTAGTAAAATTTAGTAGGCAATAAAAGTACTTGATTTTTATCAATGTAGAGAAAGTAATTTTAACAAGAAGGGCAGCGAAATTACAGTCGCAAGCACCTTAGTCTATATGAAACCAACTGTTGCAAATGACTCAAATGATAATTGCATGAATGAAATTAATAATACGCTTATTGTCATACTGGTGATAACGAAACACAGATACTAAATATATTTTAGTGGTACATTTCAACTTTAGGATTCTGGAATAAACTTAAACAAAGAATCAAATTTTCTTTTTTCCCTAATACAAACTATTAAAAAATATATTTTTTAAAAATTTATAAAAATATGTCAAAGCAATCCGATTAGATAAATAACTTAAAAAAATAGCGTAACCCTGTATTTATAAGCCAATTTTATAATCAAATCACATAATTACAAAATGACACTTACTCATGTCCTGTCTCCGGCGCCCTAATTCCTTTGAGTGTGGTTTACTTTTCAAGGGAAATGAATAAAAAAGTTTAGGATCATATATTAGTTTGAAAAAAAAAAAATCAATTGAGCGGAAATGCACGCTTAATAAAGCAGCGTGATTTAACACGATTTCTGTGGGAAATGTGCCAGTTCTTGGTGTAATATGATGCGCTAATCGGTTATCTTCATCCGATTAACCTGGATTATCTGTAAATGATATCAATAAAAGGTATTTTCAAAATGGCACTGAACCTTTTTCGATCTTGAACATTCAATATATTAACCCTGACCACTCCAAGAATATTATAGCATGTTTCCCGGTCAGCTACAGATTTTGTGAATACTAAATGGAGGAATTAAGCTACAAGATTTTTATGAAAAAAAAAGCTGTTTATTAGTAAAACTTTTCATAAATGATGCGCAGTTGGAAATACTTAAAAAAATTACTCCATATTAAAAAAAAATTGTTCGGATTGTTTTAACTACTTTTTTATAACTTTATACAAAAAAAATACCCACAACTTGTACGTTTCAACAGATTTTTCAATGTGGTTTGTTTGTCATTAATTATTTTCAGATTTTAAATTGAAGGTGATTTTTTTCTACAAATGATAATGAAGAAAACAATCGGTAGTATGTAGACCTGGTTTATGTCCACTTATCAAAATATTATCTTCTTTGCGCTAATTTTGTTTGCATTGAAACAAACAAGACAATATTTTTTTTCGTTCTGTTTTTGTCTGGATGCAACTGATACGCTTAAAATTTATTATTTAATCTTTCTTCAAACTTCTCATTCGCTACTGTCAATTTCTATATTAGTTTTGTACAGATTTTTATATTAGCCATTTTATGCTAGTAAAACGGTTGAAATAGATAAAAGCGAATAAATTACATGAAACTGCCATGTTTTCAAAGGCCTGCGTTAATTAGGTTTGCGGCGAATTAAGCTTAACAACCCAAGAACGCTCGAGTCCTGGCAGTATTGCTGCCGTGGAGTGATTAGGATAAAAAAAATATTGCAGGTAGTCTCCTAACGAAACTACCGCGGGATATTAACGTAGGATTACCAATTGTTTTCTTACCTCTTTATTTTTTTTTTGACGCATTTTGGTACTTTTCTGTTTAACTGTTTGCTACTACTGGGTTTGGCACGCTGCCAAAATTATAACTCGCGACGCAGGACAATTTTTTTTTTCTCTCCGAAGGACCGTTATTGAGGAACGTAATCCTACGTTAAAAAACTGATTTCTTTTTTTATGTGTGACCATTTCCTCGGAACAGTAGGTATATCTTCGTTCCGGTTTCTTTTCCACTCGGTTATTTCTTAGGTATGAATATAGAAGTTGGGCTTTAAAAATATGGTACTTCTTCAATAAATGAAGCAATAGCGAATGAATGCTAGAACGCATACTTAAGGATACTGTCAGCCGAAATATCAATTGAAATAAAAAGATTATTGTTGCACAGCCGCAGTGGAACTGCTTCCATTGCGAAATTTTCAATGGAAGTTTTCCCTATAGAAAGATTTTTAATGTTTTTTCACGTGGTTTATGTTTGTTCATAGTTTTTATATCCAGAAAAATTGCATAGGCTTTTCGAATGTATCTGTGCAGAACATAAAAGTTAAATTAATATGCATGTTAAATTAATATACATTTTATCTTACATTTCTCTTTTTCTTTGTATTTGATTTTTCTCAGATTAGACGGTTGATTTGGAAGGTAGCTTTGCCTCATGCATGCGGCTAAGAACATACTATTTTAATGTATGCCTTGACGAACGTAGTTCAAACACGAATTACGCTGTAGTATGCCTAGCTGAATTCAGTCTCGTTTTTCTGACAACTCAGAAAAATGACCATAGCGCTCTAAAAAACTGACAAACTCAGTTGCAACTTCGGGCTTCATATCAAACAATAATAAGCACAATGGTGCATGAAGACGTATTTTCAAGGTTTCTTGATCTTTTTTTTTCCAAGAAGTTTTCTGGAGACCATTTAGGAACAGAAACAACTTGATTGTACATCTTAGTCTGATATGATCACATGTCCGTCAGTCGGCCTTTCATACTACAGCGTTGTAAAATCCATTTTCATTACATGTTCCCACGCCACAATTGAGATATTAATATACACATTGTTAGAAAGCTTATTAAGTAAATCAATTCCATCAAAATGGAGTGACATTTGTTAAGTAACATTTTACAGATTTACATCATGAATCTAGCAAGGAATCAGTTTCAAATTTCTAAGTTCATAAATAACAATTAAAAAAATTGAAAATTTAGCTTTCTTAATCTTTCTTAACTTGGGAGTAGTTAAAATATATTCAGCGTAAAATTACAAATTTATAAGATCATACGTCTTAAACTCCTATTAAAATCATTTTTATTCTTGACACGTTTTCATATTAGTTTTCATTCACTCTGAGGTACACAGTGTTGTAAAATCGGAATTATAGTTTAAAATTATTGAATGTGTAACTTTGGTCACTTTTTTGTCAGTTATTAATATATGCCTAAAAACAAATTAGTCAAATTAAAGAAGAGATATAACTGCTTTTTTGAATATCCCGCAACTATAACAAACAGTACGACCGTTACCTGACAAACTGGATATCCATTATTGACGTCAATCGAAATTTTACCGGTAAGTTTGATTTGACATGCAAGGTTCAACATGTTTTCAAAACGTCAAAATGTATTCAACAAGCTTTTAAACTATCTGTTTATTATTCCGTGTGTTTCAAAATAGGGAAACGATTTATTTTGTAAATTTATTGAGTAAAACACATTAATCATATTCACACAATGCTTACCATCAACAATTTATAACTCGGTAACATTACCTTCAATTTCTCAAGCTTGTAAGCAAATGCGTCATTTATTAATGATTATAAGTTTTGGGGAGATTGAAAAGAAAATAATACATTTTCAATGTAAATCACGCACAAGTTATTTATTTAAATGACCTTCACTTATATTAATGCATTATGCAGCACGCTATGCGCTTCTATTATGCATCGCGCTATAATCGAACTCCAAACATATTTTGTTATTGCTTCCTTGATTAAAATTTAGTTATTTGTTAGTGAAACATAGGTTGAAAGAAATGCAATTATATCTAGTATCACTCAACAATACACAGGGATTAAACCGTGCCAGAAGATCTCCCATTTTGTAGTTATCAGTTGGTTTCAGTTCGAAGAACGTTAATTATAAAAAGATCAATGTTTCCTCTAGAATAGAATTATATGTTATTACCGATTGATACATAATTATCGACAAAATAAATAAATTGACATAAAATTTCTGAAAAAATCTACACACACACACAATTATATTAACATACATACATATATACACCAATGTGGCCAGCTTATACTGGGGACATTAGTCCATACACAGCACCAGTTGTGTGTTATAAGCCCGTATGTCATTAAAAAGTCAATTAATGATGGTAAGCTTCGAAAGAAAACTAGCGAGCATGAGGAGTTAGCACTTGTCAAAAGTATTGGATTTTTCTTTTAGGAGGCTAGTATTACACAGGAAATAGCATAGAATTATATTTCAATACATTGATATTATGTGTTTGTATTTGGGTGATGGAGCACGCATAGAGTTTAACCTAATATACCGAGTCCTTCAAGACAATTTACCTTTATTTTGTCATGCCATTATGCAAAACAGCAGAGACTCTGAAACTGTGGTGCACGTATTCCTGGGAGTAAGCGAGCTGCTCGTCGAGGGAAAATTGGCAAAACCACAAGGGGACTAGACATGGCAAGAAATTTTTTCCCTTTGATTACAAGAAAAACTTCCCAAACTGTCATTTTACTCAGGAAGGTATAGTTAGCTATATATTTTATCCTCTAAGTAAACACCCCATAGGCTGAATTTTGCACCGAAAACGAACTAGAGAGTTTCAGTTGGATTTTAACAAATCAGAAAGCTGTGCTAAGGCCAGATCTTGAACAGTTCAGTCTATCATATCCATAATTGTGATTGAAAATTTTGACAAACACGCCTTGGAAATTTATACTTTGTTCCTCATGTATGAGCTAATTCCTGAAGAAAATATCTGAGCATTTTCTATACTTAAAGATTAATTTTTTTTAAATCCGGTCATATCAGTTGTCGAGGAGAGATAATATGAAGACAACAAGGGATACTTCACATACCTTTATAAAAGTTGGAGTATTTTCTATGGAATTTGTAGTAATGACATACATAATTTTAACATTACAAAAAGCATCAATTTACTAAGTTGGGACAATTTTGTAAACCCGCCCCATTATTGTTTAATTTTATTGTCAGTATACATTAGATTTTCAGCCATTCCCAAGGGGTATTCAAAAAAAATAAATATTGAGAATTACTGTAGTGTGTCAGACAGTCGATAATTGAGCATATCAAGCGAATTATCAATAAACAATGAAAATATTTTCCTTCCCTTTTTTAAAACAACTAATCGAGAAGTTAATTGAATAACGAAGCACCTGTCTTACATCAAAACAGTTCTATTGATATAAAAGTGTTTTAATCAAAGACTAATTATTATCATAAATATAGACAGGACAAAGGAATATTTATATGGCCCACATGAAAAACGTGATAATAGATCTCAATAAATGAGTTTCAGCCACCAAATTTATTATAGAGGTTTTCTGCTGTTATCCAATAAAAGCTTACAAAATGTAACCCTGAATGACAAACGTATGACAAATTTTCACTGAATTCTGCTGTGTGATTGATATATTCACCAATGACGACACTTTGAAGGGGAGGTAAATCCCTTAGTAAATGTATAATTGACTTCAATAATAATATTTTATGACAGGACAATACATCAGATTTCTACTGTGTAAGGTATTTACTTACTACCATTCAAATTGCTTATGTAAACTTCAGCGCAAAACTGATGGAGTTTTGATTAAACTGAAGAGACAAAGGATCTTCAGCTTCACACCGTGAGTGACAAATTGTTTTGTTCCATTATATTTATGAATGAAGCGAATGCTTATTAAAAAGTTCTATCTTAGATTCCTAATTGTCATACGGACTGAATGTGACACGCACACACAAAAGAAAAAAATAAATTCAATTGTCAGAAATACAACAGACCATTAGTCTAACAGACGATAAACAGCGCCTCAGAAAAAAACCCCGAGGATCTTAACTGTCAACAAAAAAGTTCGATTTCTTTCTCGCAAGACACAAAATTAAACATCAGTGGATGAAAAAAACGACTGCTTTTACAGGGGCAGAGCAGTATTATATCCATCCATTACAACCAAACTGTGGTGGAAAAAAAGAAAAACAATAAGAGAGTAACAATCGCTTACCTCGGTAATGAAATCCTGCGAGAGAAAGAGAGAAACGCTGTTCTGAGGCAAAACACAAGCAGTCTCGGCCACCGTTTCGAGCGGAATGTGAACGACCTTATGGACGGACAAGCGAGCAATCCAGCACTCACCTGAGGCGCACTACCGACGTGGTCACAGAATACACACTGCCGATAGAAAAAAGAGGGGGAGAGCACAACGAGTTTTGAGCGCGGGTGTGTAGGGATTCGCGTAGGGACAGAACAAGTTGCTTTCGATACGGATGGAAAGATAACATGCGATTAAAAAACAAGATGAGGACGTTATCCGTTAGTCAAATGCTTTATCGGCTTTTATTTTTCTGATTGGTGTGTGCATACGGGCGACCGTAGGTTTTTGCATTCATTAAGCTTAATTGTGCACACATCTTTTGATTTTAAACTACTTTTATGTTTGTATAAAAAGATTATATTTAGAAAGAAATATGAAGCAAAAAATGCATGTAAAACATACTTAAATAAAGGATTAAAAAGATATTAAGGCCAAGATTTTATGATTTTAAAATCCTTTGCGTTCACATTCACACTCAGTAATTACGTTAATCTAGAAGGTTCCATGTCCTTTAACACTTGAGATGCGGAATTACACAATAGGGGAACTTATATTTCATTAAATCGGGAATCACCATCAATAGCCCCTGCATGGATAATTGAGGCAATGATATATAAATGATGCTATTTCATAATCATTTTATAATTGAGCCGAAATTCTTGTCATGGCGAAAGAAATATCAACTTCATAGAAAAAAATGCAATTATATTGATGTGCTCAACTTTACGACTCACGCTGTAACATAAAATGTTTATACGAAAAACATATACTACCTTATATATCTTTACCTTTTCGCATCACTGCAAGAAACCCTGATTTACAGATTTATGGTCATCTGGCCACGAAACTATGGAAATTGAAAAGAAAAGAAACACTTGGTTTACTCAATATATTTCTAAGCTGAATTTTACGATATAAAACCGAAGTATTAATTATCTCATAAATTCTGAGGCATTAACAAACTGCAAAATAAAGTTCGAAGCTATGAACAGTTAAACTAGTGTACACAGTACTTGAAATGGCCGATGGTACACCTACTACGAAGGATAGCGTTTACTGTTCCATTTTAGGACCTCCTTAATTTAGGGAACCTCGGGCATTTTAACATACACCTTGAATGCCTCACTTTAAATTAGACGAAGAAGCCTATTTAAAGTCTGAAGATTATTTGAGACTAGATCCTTCAGTCTGTAAACAAATTTGTTCCATCTTGAATAAAAGTTCCAAAAATGGCTACATCCTAAACCTTTAGGACTTCGAGATACCCCGAAAGAATACGTCGTCTTGCAGCAGCTACTGCAACAATTATTTAGCCTTCCCTTTCGTATTAAAATTTTATGCCCTCTTTATCCCTTCACCGTGAAATTCAACTTAATTCTAAAATTTCATGCAAAAATTCAGCGACTTTAGTAATTTACATGAATGTCTCGCTGTTTTATGAGTCACCTACTTTATTCAAAGCTTGAGAATACTGAATTCTGATATTACATTGAACATATAACCATGCGAATAAAATTTGCAACAGAAAATTTGCACACCTTAAGCATCAATTGTTACAAATTGTAATCTCTCTTCCTCCCCGCAACGAGAATCCGGTACTACTTGCTAACTGATCAAGCATGCAAATTGCTAGAATTAACTCATCTTTAAAGCAATTTCCTTCACCACTTTCTTTCCAAAATTATGCCTCGAGTTCTGTGCTCAGTAAAGCAATGTTTTTTTAAAGTTCCTCAAGGAACACTTCAGTCGCGAAATATTTATTAGCTACTGTATAATGTTAAATATTTTACGGAGTGCGATGCCATTTTACATTTCGAATTTAAAGTATTGGGGAATATTTAAAAACAAGGAAAAACTCGCAACTGACCCAAGTAAAATTTGGTATTAAACTGGCAATGATTTGTCAAACAATTCATATATCCATTTCAATAACAGAAATTTTCAATGTTAAGTTCAATGTAGGTTAAGTGTGATGTAGAAATAAACAGGTATTTAATTTCAGAGATTAAAGTGATTATACATATATATGTGTGTGTGCAAAGACTAGAGATAGAAACTAATAAAAAACAAGAAGATTCGATACAAGATATGAGTTAGTAGAAGCTGTCCAATGAGTTACTATAAGCTATCCATTATTTTTACCTTTCCAAATTCAGGAAATAAAGATTTCTGGATTACAGAATCAGCACAAATTGAAATAAATGTCTCTCTTTTTTTTAAAGAATTAGGGAACTTAAACTTGTTTTTGTTTCATTAACACCAGATTTACCAGGGAAGTCGAAATAACCGAAATTAACATTGGTATAGATAGGTATATTGTAATTTTTCGATAGTTAGTGTTAATTTTAATCAAATTATCTTACAAGTTTTCTTGATAACAGCATCATTTTTCATCATGTAAAGTGAAGCATAAAACAAGAGCAGTGTAACGACGCCCGAATATCTTCACATGTGGAAATTCCTAGAAAAATACCACCCAGAGCGCAGCTTGTTCACATAATGGAGAGCAGACCGCCTGTCGCTTGTCAACATCAAAGGCCAGACGTGTTAACGACTCCCGATTGTCTTCGCCTGTGGAAATTCCAAGAAAGACCACCCAGCGCATAGCTTGTGCACATAATGGATTCCAGCTATCATTGTCAAGAGCATCCAGTCTGTCGCCTGTCACCATAATTGGCCGGACGTTTAACGATGACGCGCGGACAGTGGGCTAGACACAAAGGGGAGCCTCAGAAAGATGGCGTTACCCAGACCTTTCCCCGATCGCTTCACGGAGGTATATATATACACTGCTGGCCACCCAAATTGCAACACCAAGAAAGACAAGAGATATCACAACAAAATTTATTTCGTAGATAACATGTTGACCAAGTATCAAATGATTAAATTTATAGACTTCTGTGAAGTGTGGTTCCTGCCAAAATCAGTAGCCAGAGTAGCCGCCATTGTTGGAGATCACCGCTGCCACACGCCTCGGCATTGATTCAAAGAGACTTTGGATGAGTTCTTGGGGTACAGCAGACCAAGCAGCTTCCACACGTTGCCAAAGTTGATATGCTGTGGCAGCTGGGGATGGAATCTGGGTCAACCGTAGAGCAACCATGGACCACATGTTTTCTATCGGCAAGAGATCCGGAGAGCGAGGCGGCCAGGGAAGCAATTCAATCTGGCGATTGACGAAGAACCGTTGGACAATGCGTGCCACGTGTGGTCGCGCATTATCCTGTTGAAATATGGCTGTGGGCAAGCCCTGAAGGTAAGGAAGGACAACTGGCTCCAACATCTCGGAGATGTAGCGCTGGCTGTTTAAAGTACCGGCAATGCGTACTAGAGGTGTGCGAGAGTGATATCCAATACCGCCCCATACCATAATACACGGTGCAGGACCAGTGTGGCGGAGCATAACGCAGCTGTTCAGCATCCTGTCTTCACGGTGTCTCCAGACTCGAATGCGACCATCGTGGTGTTGCAGACAGAAGCGTGACTCGTCAGTAAAGACAATTTCATTCCATTCTGCCGTCCACATCCTTCTGTCATCGCACCATTGGCGGCGGAGACGTCTGTTGTTCTGCGTCAAGGGTAGACAAAGCAATGGACGTCTTGCGGACAGACCACTCTGCTGTAAACGGCGTCGAATGGTACGCGCAGACACTGGATGATGCGTTACAGACTGCATGTGCTGTGCTATGGTTCGTGATGTGACTGAGCGATCAGTCTCTGCCATGCGCACAATTTGCCTGTCATCACGTGAAGTGGTGCGCTGAGGTTGATGCGATCGAACACGCCGGTCCGTCGTACCCTCCTGCATCCAACGATCACATATCCGCATTACAGTTGTTTGGTTTCGTCCAACACGACTACCGATTTCCCTGAAAGATAATCCACAATCTCGGTAGGCCACTATCCTTCCTCTGTCGAATTCGGATACTTCTTGATCAATAGATGATCGCTGTTTTCGACGAGGCATAATGGATCGTTTTTTGAAAAAACCACAAGAAAAACAGAATTGCCGAACTTGAAATCGTCGAAATCTCCAAGCCTTAAATAGCGCTTTGAAGTGGCGCACAGGCGCGCGTGATGTGCGTCTGCGCTGAAATTCTAATCATTTGCATATCTCACCTCCGCTAATGCATGTTGTAAATTTCATGTTATTTGCATGTTTCCTTCAGGGTGTTGCATTTTCAGTGGCCAGCAGTGTATATAGTTTCCGAACGCCAGTGGAGTTAGTCTGATTACTTGAGTTATGGAAACATACCTCAAGGTAAAAAATATTTGTCTCTACTAACACCTTTTTTGTTCTTAATTTTCTTTTAATTTATCCTTCTCTCTTTCATATCTCTCTGGTCGCAAAAATTCGAGGAAACTATCACAACACACTCTTCTTTTTTTTTTTTACTAACAGCTCCACTGCCAATTGTAATAAAGGCAAACTCCTGAAAAAATTAAAGATATTTTTTTAGAAGTAGAGGTAAAAATTTCCCAGGAACTTCTACTCAGAACTTTGCTTATTGCTTATTGGTCATTGTGGAGTTAGTCAGTGATTCAGTGATTGAGAGACGAAAACAGTTAGACACAGTAGAGCTGAAGCCGAGACGCTGGCGAGTGATCTAAGCTTCCTCGTCGAATCCATGAACCCATGATTTTCATATGTTTCATTTTGTACAAATGTATATAGCCTGTATTTAATCGAGAATGCAAATAAAGCGTGTAAATACAAAAAGGCTGACAGTCTTGTTATTAATGAAAATCCTTACAGACTGTGTTTAGGTTAAACTGGTGTCAGAAGTGAGATAGGTTAGAAGTGAGATTAGGTTGATGGAAAGACAGAGCTGCCTCTACGGATGTCGACGAAAAGCCTGGAAAATTACAGGTGGGCCGATTCTTTTGTGACAGATTCTGGCTTTGGTGTAAATTTTGAAATTGTATGAAATTTGAATAATGTTTTGTGTTATTAAATACAATAAGTGTTGAATTTTATTGTGTTAGAAATTTGATAAAGAGAAATCAATTTCTGAATTGAAACACATATAGTTTCCGATATTGTGTGTGTGTTTTAATGGCGTGAATGTAAATAATTGAACAATTTAGTTTTTGTTTGATAAGAGATATAAAATTTAAATTTTGTTGAAAATTTGATAAAGAGAAATCAATTTCTGAAGTGAAACGAATATAATTTCTGATACTGTGTTTGTTTATTTTTAGATGGTAAATATTTAAACCATTTAGTGTTCGTTTGAGAGGAGATACAAAATTTAAATTTTGTGAGAAATATGATATTAAATTATCAATTTCTGAGGTGAAACAAATATAGTTTTCGATTCTGTTTTTATTAGATGGTGAATATGAAAAGTTAAGTTCATCTGAGAACAAGTACAGAGGCTGTTCACACATTTTTTAGACGATGTATATTGTATTCAAAAAACTAAATTACATAAAATTCTTGTGTTTTAAATGTTCTATTTGACATCCCTTATTCTGAACTATCTTTCGACACCGCAATTTCCAGGATAATAATGCCTTTTGAAGTGTCCGAAGAAGTATTCTATCCCATTCCTCCTGAACAGCTTTCCAGAGTCCTGTAAGGGTTTTGAGACGACGTTTGGATAATGCAGATTTTAAAAGTCCGAAAGAACAAAAATCCATAGGTGATACATCGGGAGATTTAATAGGGATATCAGTGAAGGGTATGGCCTTGATACCAGTTTTTTGTTCCATTTCTTTTAGGAAATTTACAATGGATTTTGATGTGTGACTGCTAGCTTTGTCCTGATGGAGTCTCACAGATTGATGGCACTGTGGGTAAAGCGATGGTATTTCATTCAGAAAAATTGCTGATAAAATATGTTCCTGATAGTATTTGGAGTTAATCTTGACATTTTTTCCCACTCTCTTTATTTTCAACTTTCCATTATAAGAAAAACCAGCAACAATCATGAATCCCTTAGAAAAACTTTCTTTCGATTCTTTGAACCATGTACTTAAATTTTTTTCTCCCCTTTTATGATAATAAATGGCTCTTTTTTTGTTGCAATCATTTAAATACACCCATGATTCATCTATTGTGATAATTGTTTTCCATTTTTCTTTGGATAAGTGTTTCTCATATAGAATTCTGCAGCGTGTCCTGCGTTCAGCGATATGATTTGGAAGAAGACGATGCACATTGCGTTTTTTCGCTTTCTTAAGATTTAAATCAACTTTTATCATTTTCTTTACAGTGGACACCGAGCATTTTAATGATTTTGCAACTGTCCTTTGACTAGGGGGATTTTTTTAAACATTAAACAACGTACCTTTGCAATAGTCGAAGATGTCCGTTTTTTCCTTGGATACTCGTTTGGAATTTTTGTCCCACTTGAGGCTCCAATTTGACGTTTTTTTTCCTTTCTTGTTGACGATATTACCTATCGACGCTTTAGATATCACAAAACCATGACTCTCACATCGTTTTTGGATAACGGAGTATGCATATTTCTCTTCGGAAAGAGAATAAATGTAGCCTTCGAACCACTGCTTTGTTAAAAACGCCATTTTGAATAAAAACGAAACTTTCAAGCCGCAGACGATAATTTTGACTTTTAAAAATATAGTACAATTGCAATTATTTCTTTTGCAGCAAACGATTTTTTATTACCGCTTACCAAAATCGTCTAAAAAATGTGCGAACAGCCTCTGTACTTTATTTTTTTCGGCAGATGATAAATGCCAATGCTGTTATAATTTATCTGTTATTGAATATTTAAAGATAAGTGAATTTTTAAATTAAATGTAATTTAAGAATTATATTTAGTACAAATTTTTCTACCATAGAGTTGTAGTAAATTATATGTAGTCAATTTTTGGGTGAGTTTGTCGTGAACTCAGAAAGAGGACATTCTAATTTGATGTTGCTCTGAAATATTGTAATTGAAATATTGTAATCTGAAATATTGAATTCAACTGAGAATTGCATTTCGTTGTTTTTTTAAGTCTTTAAGATTCTTATACATAGTGCTCTTTTGTGTTCACAGTAATATCTTAGTATTTTGCATTATTGTGTTTGTAATTGATATGTTCTTACAGCATTAAGAATTCAATGTGTTCATTGGTTTGAACTAAGAGTTGTTGAGTTATTTCTTGAATATTTCATGTCAGTCAATGCTAGCTTGGTGTTTCTGAAGTGCTAAGTTGTAGGTGATATATTTCTTTTTAAAATTGATCAGATTGAAACTTGTTGGTTCATGTTAGGACCCTTACCATTTTAAGGTTGAAGTTGATAGTTAAAGGAAATTTTGTTGTTCATTATAAAGATAGAGATATTCTAAGAGTTAGTAAAACGTCTTTTATGACTCGGGCTAAAAAAGATCTCCTCAAACTTGCGGATGAGTTAGGAGAAGAAATTGCAGCTTTTTGTAAAGTATTCGAAATTAAGAAGATTAATTTAGCTAATGAAAATTTTGTAGAATAAGAATCTAAACTCTCATTGAATCGTATCATGGAAGAATGAATTGAAAGAGAGAAGGAGGCTAAAAAAAGGGAGAAAGAAGCTACTGAAAGAGAAGAGAGAATTCGACTTGAAAAGAAAGAAGAGAGAATTCTACAAGAAGAGAGAGAAGAACGAATTAGAAGAGACGAACTTGCTCTCGAAATGAAGAAATTGGAGTTGGGGACCAATGCGAATGACATATTCCGGAATGGGACAAAAAGAGATGCAGAAGCAAATTAAAAAAAATTCAGCTACTCGGATTACTCCTAAATTTAAGAAAAAAAATACGAGATGGGTCTTTATTCAATCAATTTTGAAAGAAGAAGTGAAATGGCGGGAGTTCCTAAGGAAAATTGGGTTCCTTATTTATTAAGTGTGCTACCCCCAGAAATTTCAAATATGATGGCTAGAGAATCACCGGAATAGGCAAGAGAATATGATTATGTAAAAGGAATCATCCTCCAAAGATATAAGATGAACGTCGAAAAATTAAAGCAAATGTTTTATTTTCATCCGAAAGTCGTAGACAAATCATGGAGAAATTACGCTCATGAACTTAGTAGCTATCATGATGAATGGATATCTGATCTGGAAATAACGACATTTGAGGAACATAGAGATTTGTACGTAACGGAGCAAATGAAGAGACGGGTACATGCCGAAGTGAACATAGGCGTAGCGTGCTTCTAACTTTTTTTTTTTTTTTTTTTTTTTGGGGGGGGGGGCATGAATTGAATTCAGTTAGAGCCCTCCTCAGCGCATTGACTGCCGAACGGTCCTTAAAATAGGAAATATTATGATTTTTTAAAAATTCAATAACAATAGAATTAATGTTTGAATAGTATTCAAAAGTTATACAATGAGAAAAATAAATATAATATAAATCGATCCTTCCGCCTCCCACATCTTTCGGTTATAACGCAAACATACTCTGATAACTGCCTTTACGACGGCAATCCTGCTGGACCACAACAGAACACGCAAGGGCAACCCGTCTAGTTCAATGCAACGATAAAACAGATCAATACCGGCCATTTGGTGGCAAACGACTAGTTTAATTAAAGTTCGCTAGTTAACAGCCGAAAAAGTCTATTCCTGGTTCCCTTTGAACTTAGTCCTACATTTTTTTTATTATATATATATTCTTATATATATATATAAATATGCACACACACACACATATACACACACATACATATACATACATATATATATATATATATATATATATATATATATATACACTGCTGGCCACCCAAATTGCAACACCAAGAAAGACAAGAGATATCACAACAAAATTTATTTTGTAGATAACATGTTGACCAAGTATCAAATGATTAAATTTATAGAGTTCTGTGAAGTGTGGTTCCTGCCAAAATCAGTAGCCAGAGTAGCCGCCATTGTTGGAGATCACCGCTGCCACACGCCTCGGCATTGATTCAAAGAGACTTTGGATGAGTTCTTGGGGTACAGCAGACCAAGCAGCTTCCACACGTTGCCAAAGTTGATCTGCTGTGGCAGCTGGGGATGGAATCTGGGTGAATCGTAGAGCAACCATGGACCACATGTTTTCTATCGATGAAAGATCCGGAGAGCGAAGCGGCCAGGGAAGCAATTCAATCTGGCGATTGACGAAGAACCGTTGGACAATGCGTGCCACGTGTGGTCGCGCATTATCCTGTTGAAATATGGCTGTGGGCAAGCCCTGAAGGTAAGAAGGACAACTGGCTCCAACACCTCGGAGATGTAGCGCTGGCTGTTTAAAGTACCGGCAATGACTAGAGGTGTGCGAGAGTGATATCCAATACCGCCCCATACCATAATACCCGGTGCAGGACCAGTGTGGCGGTGCATAACGCTGCTGTTCAGCATCCTCTCTTCACGGTGTCTCCAGACTCGAATGCAACCATCGTGGTGTTGCAGACAGAAGCGTGACTCGTCAGTAAAGACAATTTCATACCATTCTGCCGTCCACATCCTTCTGTCATCGCACCATTGGCGGCGGAGACGTCTGTGGTTCTGCGTCAAGGGTAGACAAAGCAATGGACGTCTTGCGGACAGACCACTCTGCTGTAAACGGCGTCGAATGGTACGCGCAGACACTGGATGATGCGTTACAGACTGCATGTGCTGTGCTATGATTCGTGATGTGACTGAGCGATCCGTCACTGCCATGCGCACAATTTGCCTGTCATCACGTGAAGTGGTGCGCTGAGGTGGATGCGATCGAACACGCCGCTCCGTCGTATCCTCCTGCATCCAACGATCCCATATCCGCATTACAGTTGTTTGGTTTCGTCCAACACGACTACCGATTTCCCTGAAAGATAATCCACAATCTCAGTAGGCCACTATCCTTCCTCTGTCGAACTCGGATACTTGATCAAAAGATGATCGCTGTTTTCGACGAGGCATAATTGATCGTTTTTTCGAAAAAACCACAAGAAAAACACAATTGCCGAACTTGAAATCGTCGAAATCTCCAAGCCTTAAATAGCGCTTTGAAGTGGCGCCACAGGCGCGCGTGATGTGCGTCTGCGCTGAAATTCTAATCATTTGCATATCTCACCTCTGCTAATGCATGTTGTAAATTTCATGTTATTTGCATGTTTCCTTCAGGGTGTTGCATTTACAGTGGCCAGCAGTGTATATATATATATACACTGAAGTGCCACTGAATTAGGGATAGCAAAGCCTATGCAAATTGTGTAGCGCTGCGCCTCATGTATGCGCAAGTGAGGGCGCTGTGGTAACTGCACATATAGCGTGTACTATGGTTGTTCTGAATTAGTTGTTGGAATTGCCAGTATGGGTAAACTACCTGATTTCGATGCCTTCGATCGCGGACAAATCGTAGGTGCGGGACGCATGGGCTATTCAATTTCCGAAATCGTCAGACAGCTAGGATTTTCAAGGTTGACAGTGTAAAGTGTATACCAAGAATACATGGATGGTGGAAAAAAACTAGCGATCGGGCAAACTGCAAAGGACAATTAGCCTTGACAGTGCATGGTGAGAGACGGCTCAGACGTATTGTACGTAGCCAGCGAAGCCAAACATTAGTTGAAATTACCACCCAGTTTAATGACGGTGCCAGTCGTACAGTCAGTAAACGGACTGTGCAACGCTCGCTTGATCGTATGGATTTCAGGAGCCGTCGACCTACGAGAGTACCATTGCTCTATACTCGCCATCGGGCTGCACGTCTTGCCTGGGCAAGAGAGCACAGAGACTGGAGTGTAGAGGACTGGAAACGAGTAGCATGCAGTGATGAGTCTCGATTCCGACTACTTAACGCCGACGGGAGGCTGAGAATATGGCGTCAGGCTCATGAAGCCATGGATCCTGCATGCCTGGCTGGAACTGTACAAGGGCATGGTGGCTCAATCATGGTCTGGGGTGTTTTTTCGTGGCACAGTTTGGGATCTTTGGTGCGTGTACCAACCTCCCTCAATTCAATTCGGTACGTAGAGTTGCTGGGTGATCACCTCCATCCGTTTATGCTGTTCTGTTATCCGCACGGTAATGGAGTTTTCCAGCAAGACAACTGTACCTCTCACAAGTCCCGGTTGGCTACTGGCTGGTTGGATGAGCATTCCTCTGACTTCTCTGTCATGAATTGGCCACCTAGAAGCCCAGACTTAAATCCTATTGAGCATCTTTGGGATGTTTTGGAACAAGGCGTGAAAGGCCATCACACAGCACCAAAGAACCTTACTGAATTATGGACAGCTTTAGCCAATATTTGGCAAGCCATTCCCGTGGAACGTTTCCAGAAACTTGTTGAATCTATGCCTCGTCGTGTGGCAGCCGTTATCAAGGCCAGAGGAGGCCCAACTCGTTACTAGGTAGGTATTCCTAATTCAGTGGCACTTCAGTGTATATATATATATACATATATACATACACATATACATACATATACATACACACAAACACAAATACGCACGTATACATATATTTTCTACTATAAGCCAGATTTACTCAAGTTTCTTTCTAATATACCTTAGACAACTACTGCGTATTAGCAGTATTATAAAAAATGCAAATATACAATACAATATACAATACAATAATACAATATACAATACAATATACATTACAATATACAATATACAATACAATAATATTAAAAAAATAATAATAAACTGCTAGTCATAGTAAGCATACAATATTCAATATAATTATACTCAAATATTACAAGAATTAACATTGTTCAAATCACAACAAAGTTTTCAAATAGCATACTTAAATACAATTAGCTCGTAAATATATTTTACTTACAAAGAGCTATCAATTTTTTTTCCTACTAAAAACAAACTCTAATTTCTTTTAGTTATTTATTTCTATTTTCTTAAATGCATTTACTTAATTAAATATAAAATCTCGATTAAATATTTTTTATAATAATATTAGTATTTTAAATTTAAATAAAAGTAAAAGTTAATGAACTAAGTTTTAAGCAATATCCAGTACCATTTACAGACCCGGTAAATATAATATAAATAAAATGATAAAAAAGGATAGCATCGAATTTTTGTTATGGATCATATCATTGTTAAAAACTATGTTAAGGCTAAAGACATAATCGGAATCTTCAGTTTCACAGTTTGAAAAAGCGGGAAAAAACCAACTTTCTTAAAAGTTTTCTACGATTTTCCAATTTTAACTGGACTTCTATTAACGTTTTAATTTATTTAGAGTTAAGTTGGGGGGGGGCAAGTGCCCCCTGTGCTCCCCCCCCCCTCTTCCGACGCTACGCCTGTGGAAGTACGAAAGAATATTTTTTGGAACAATCGATGCAAATTAATTCTCCTTTAGAACTAGCTGCGAAAATTGATCAGTATGAAAGCCTACAAGATAGTTTTAGAACAAGAGAGTTCCCAAATAATCAGAAGTCCAAAGATAAGTTTAAGAAACCATTTAGCAATAATTATAAATTTAAGGAAGAGACGAAGAAAACGGAAGATTTGGAAAAAGAAACCCCTACTAGACAAAACAAAGAAGGGGTTTTTGGAAGGAGAAAACAACTCCATTGTTGTGAATGTGGATCGTATGATCATCTCAGATCACAGTGCCCCCAAACTTGAAAAGCAAGAATTTATAGCGGCGACTGAAGTTACCAGAGAAAATTTGCGTGGTTTGATGTCTCCTTACATAAGTCCGGGTCTTGTAAATGGAACGGCTATGTCATTATTTCGAAATACTGAAGCAAGTATCGATTTAACTTGTAAAAAGTATGTGTCGACAGAGCCAGTTTATCCATCCTGCACTAGCTAGATCGTCTTTCTGTGAACCATGATATTCATTTGCAGTGGGTCCCCTCTCATGTGGGCCTATTTGGCAATGTGATGGCTAACATCCTAGCAAAGGAGGGTACCGCTGAATGTTCATCAACTCCTTCGACTCTTACTTATCTGGAGGCTTATTCCGTTAGGAAATCTTTTATCGAAATTACTTGGAGATCTCTCCCGGCTCTTATCTTCGAGGATGATAGAGCTAAGCAGACTGCAATCTTTAGGTTTACAACTGGTCACTTGAGGTGCCTAAAATTTGATCTCCAAAACAAAACCTTTCCCACTTGTAAAAAGTGTAATAATGAGCAAGCCACTCCTGGTCACATCCTAACTTGCTTAAATTTATATAGGGGGGAACTTTATTACCGATACTCGCCTATTGATGGACCTGGTCTAGCGCCGCTAGACCAGGAGGGATTAGAAACAACAACAACAACAATAGATGAGCCGCCCGGTTTGGTCCACGGGCTTTCCCTGAATGCCTCTACCACCAGATTGTGGGTTCGATTTCTGTTTGTCCGAGGACGAGGCTGAGATTAGGGAGTTACATTGGCTCACCTATATGGTGCTACCATAATAAAGAAGCCAACAAATTCGCGGTGTGATTGGGCGAATGTTGTAATAGACAAAGTACCTGCCGCGTTAGAAGCAACAATAATAGATGGCATAATCGCATTGTACATAACTATATGTCTATAAAATTAAAAAAACATAAAGATGTAATAAATATATAAAAATGAACAATTGTCAGGCTACTTATGCCCAATCAGATATTACTGGGGATCTCACAGTAGCTTGCATAGTGCCTTGACATTGTAGCCCAGGGGCCTAGAATGTATTAATCTTGCGAAAGTTGGAAGCACAAAGCCTGTCTGAATCCACAGGTAAATGTGTTTGTGTTTCCACCATTCAAAATGTTTTAAAAGGTGTTAATTATCATTTTAGCGCACCAAGGAAAAAAGCTATATATTAGTGAAGATAACAAGAAGAGACGCTTGCTCTTCGCTAAAACATACATAAATAAACCCACTGAGTTTTAGAAAAATGTATTTTTTACTGATGAAAGTAAATTCAACCTTTTTGGCTCGGATAGCTGTAAACGATTTGGCGTCACCGCAGTTGAAACCAAAGAACTTTTAACCTATAGCCTGCTTGCAAATATAATGGAGGTCGTGTTATGCTGTGGGGATGCAAGTCATAGAGTTGGTAACTTACACTTCATTAAAGAAAATAAGAATGTAATGTAGTATATCAACAATTTTGTGTCGTAATTTATAGATGAGTGCCAAAAATTTAAGAACTGGTATTATTTCCAGCAGGATAATGATCCTATATATTATATACCGCTCATGTTACTCGAGAACGGCTGTTTTCTAATATCAGATGATTAATTATACCTCCCCAGTCTTCTGATATTAATGTTACTGAATATTTATGACTCAATCTGGATATTAAGATTCAAAGTACCACATTACTAGCACAAATCAGTTATCGAGAGTAGCCCAAATAACCGATGGAACAACTCAAAATCTAGTCTATTCGGTAAAGAAAAGATTCAAAGCAAAAAGTGGTGCCACTGAATTACATATTAAACACTAACAACTTGTATAAGCAACTGAAAACAAAAGGAGACATTTTAGAAGAGAAAAAAAAGAGTGCAAATACTTTTTGCTGTCCTAAAATATTCTTATTTTTTATTCTGTTAAAAATTAAATATTATTTCACAGTTTTTTTTTCAACGAAGGGTTTTTTGAAGATTAAAAGACATTTTCTGTTGTTTTATTTTGCCATGCATTTTATTTCCACACAGATATATCAAAAATTCCCTACGTGCAAGTACTTTATGCACCCATTGTATACAAAACGTTGGCTACAACCACATCGTCGTAAACAAGCCAGCTTAAATCTCTAGAAAATGATTTGATAAAAGATTTAAAAGATTTTCATAAATTCAAGCACGAAAGTATAAAAAGTTTCACTTTAATGGTTGGGGATTCCAGTTTTAAACGACATTACAACTTCTGAGTATCCACAATGAAAATTTAAAGAAACTTTTTTACTGTAGATATTAAGAAGCTGCGTGTTCCAGTTTTTAAAGGTATTTAATTAATTAGAAATTGATTTATTAATTACCAGTATGCAAAATTTCGAAACAATAAATTTTAAAGGATCATATTCCATTACTTATTTCAATTTTACCATTTTAACCCTATTAAGAGGATGTAAACAGATATACTGAAGCTCAACAATTGAGGTGAAAATAATGCAGATGATAGAAAACTTTAAAGATTTAATATAGTTAACCTATAATTTTTATGAATGCATTCCGTAAGTATACGATTTTGATTCAATGTTTAGTCAGATATTCAAATTAATCAGTCAATACTGATACTTAACCAGATAATCCTGCAAAACAAAACATAACATAAACTGAAAAGTTATGAAAAATCCTTGACGTCCATGTAACGTAATTCGTTAGAATATGTGTGAACAATCTTGAAGCGTAACAGACTTCTTAAGACTTTTCTCTTTTATCTGAACTATTGTGAAGAGAGAGAGATTTATGTTCCTGTGTGAGTAGAATACAGTAAATAGAAGTTTTTAAAATTAAGGTTTCATTACCATAATAATTAGTCTTTTCAACAAAGTTTATGTGCTGTACTTTGTAAATTGCCTAACACATTACTTAACCGTGACCTTTTGCGTATAGTTTCACTGGTGAAGGTGTTTTATCTTTCTCCGGAATAAAGCTTTATAATCAGTTGATTTGTATTCAGCACATTGCTGAGGTGTAATAATTACGAGAGTTTAATTTCTTTTTCAACAATTACACAACAACAGCTGTGCTATTTATTATCAAAAGGATTCCATCCCCTCTTTATCCACGGATACGTCATAGCTGCAAATTAGCCATTGCAACAATGTTTACAGTTTCACCTGAAATTAGTATTTTTTTATTGTTTGTTAACGTCTTTCTACAAGAATTTCGAAATGCTAGGTGGTAGCTCAGAGAAAGAAGGGCCCGTAGACCAAACATTTCAACTTCCGTAACAAACTGCACAATAACGATTTAGGATTAATTATACAGAACAGGAGGACAGAATTAATCATTATGCATGGTATGCAAAATTAGGAAATGCTGAATTTGATTTACATTCATTATCAAATAAACTTTGTTAACAGCAGTCATTGTCTTCCTCTGTTCTGCTGGCAGAAATGACATGAAATATCCTCCTTTAATATACTATGAAGTAGTACACTGCAGACACAATTATACTAAGTTTTGTTAATGCAGTATTAACCATTTGTCTAATTTTTATCAGCTTTCAAACTTCCGCTACCCTACTAAGCCTTCTCAATTACTTGGTATAACCGTAATTCATGCTATATCATTGATCCTTTTCCGTTAAAATGGGGAAATTCAAACGAAAGGCTCGCGAGGATTATACATACAACAGATTTAATTGTGAAGAAGCTAGACGTCCTCGTGTAAAATTTAAAGACTTCTTAACTTTCTAAGATCAGAAAAGTGATTAAATACATTTTTTTAAAGAGAGAACCCAATTTCGTAAAAATATTTTGTATCGTTGTAATTTTTAAACATCAATATTAACTTTCCTGATAAAAAGGCATGCATGTTACATGCTGTATTAAGGGGTTTCAAAAGCATAAGGGCAGAGTCCTAGATTAACAGTTTTTAAAGTTTTATTTTAAATTTTCATTTCTTTAGGAGTTGAGGATGAATGCGGAGGAGGCTAAATATAGACATTGGTAAAAAGCAGATATACTGGAATATAAATGTAGTCACCGAAAAAGACTAAAATGAAAAGGTGCATTTTGTTTTTTCACAGTTCGTGTAAATTTAAATAGTACAACATTTTTAGAGCGAATTTATCAACAAATTCCGAAACAAACGTGTTAAAAAAAAACAGCAGACTGTGTTTAGGCTATGAAAAATTTTTGCTGTAAATTGACAAGGCATTTTGCTCTGTTTTATGGGCATCTTTGATGTACCCTGTAATGACAATTGTAGAAGCGCTGAATGTTATAATTAACCGCGGTGTGTGATTGAAAGACGGTCAAGAACAAAACTCTTATTGAAACTTCAGAGGCAAAAAAATAAAGGCTTGAACACTAAAAGGACGTAAAATAAAAGCTGTCTGTGTGAACATTGATAGCAATCAAAAGACTATAAATATTGCAAGATAGATGGACGTTATTTTATGGCCCATAATAAAACTTTAAGCAGATAATGGTCAAAGTTGTATTTCAAACGAAAATTATGGTGGGGAGGTACTTCGTAGACGATGAACAGGAGCAGTATAATAAGGGACCAATTGGGACAGGAACTGCTGAGAGAAAAACAGCCCACTGCCCAATGAGAGAAAAAGGGGCGGGGCAAATGGCCCCGTAAACGGACAACGGCCTCTCCAAGAAAAAAGAAAAACGAGAGAAGGTCAAGAGATTGCGCTGGCTGTTTTTCCTAGAGCTCGGACGATATAGAGTGCCATTTTGAACTATCTCGGAGTCTAGCGGTAGTTCCTGGAATCCTATATGATGATCCAGAATGTAACATGATATGGGCCCCCGTTATCGAAGTCATTTCATCGCTGTATTCTCCAACAGTAGTAAGTGCCTCCCCATATATCCTATGAAGACGTGGCCCATAGCGACTTAAAACAAACTTGGTGAAACAAGTTAAAACACGAAACGGAATAATTCGAGAAGGAAACTTGCTTACAAATGTACAAAAGGTTTTATTAAACCTTAATATTTACAAAACATTATTTATTACAATAATTTCCCTGGCTAACACAAGCCAAATATCATTATCCACGGTTTCTGTTCCAACCAGAGCAAACCCGTGCAATCTCTCAAGAGATTAATAGGCTTTTCGCCGTCACAGACCCGACGCACTCCAGCGATGTCGGTCTAACAAGTCGATGAGCTAAAAGTCCTCCAGACAAAGAAGGGGAGTCCTTTTATACTTCATCCAATTTTTCCAGAAGAATCCAGAAGACTCCACAAATTGCTGGAACACTCTTTACTTCCGGGGCCGATGGGGGTCACTTCCGCCCGTGCCGACCCTTTCCAGAATACCTGAAATCCATTTGGCCCGGGACATACTTCATTGTTATCTAATAGAATGCCGCCGCTGATCTGCAACATACGTGCTGACTGCGGGGAGAAGAAAAGAAGGTTATTTGGAGACTTTTTCACATTAGAGTTCCCTTGGATGTACCTGCAACACATGTGGGAAACTCATCAATTCCACCGGCTGTGTCGAATAAGAGGAGTGCCGATGTCAACGACATGACAATCCTAAAAATTATTACTTTGACCAAATAAGCAGTCCAGTCATATTAATGTGACCACCGCCTACTTTTGAGGTTAACGTTAAATAACCAATCCCAGAAAGCACGTGTCGTCAGCAAATTTGGTGGATATATAAAGTGTGTTGTAGGCATTCGGAAAACATTTCATTTCTTGCAGTCATGCAGAAACGGAGCGATTTATCTGACGTCCAAATGGGCATGATCATTGGCTTTCGGGCCAAGGTTAGAAGCATTTCCGAAACGGCTAATTTTGTAAACTGTTCGCAGGCCGCCGTGGTAAAAGTATACCGTGCATGACAAAATGGCACTATCCAAAATCAGCGACGTGGCAAATGTGGTGCACCACGGGCCATAGATGGCAGAGGTAAATGACGGTTGCGGAGATGCATTCGGGCGAATAGACGTGCAACCGTTGAGCAACTGACCGTCCAGATGAACCAAGGGGCTACCAACAGTGTTTTCACAACGACGGTTCAGCGAACGTTGCTGCGTATGGGCCTCCTCAGCAGAAGCCTGGTTAATGCACCTATGCTGACTGCTGTTCATCGTCGAAGAAAGCTGGAATTTGCACGCCAGTACCGCAAGTGGACTTCCACTGAGTGGAGATAAGTGGCTTTTTCCGATGAATCACGTTTTATGCTCCATCGGACAGATGCACGTTGGCGTATACGGCGTGACACGTCTGAAAGCAAATACCCTGCAACAATTTCCGGAAGGGTCCAAGCTGGAGGAGGAAGCATTATGGTCTGGGGAATGTTTTCGTGGTATTCTCTGGGTTCACTCATCATTGTGGAAGGCATGATGGATCAACACAAGTATGCATCTATCCTTGTGGACCATGTTCACCCCCTACATGCGAATTGTTTTTCCTCAGGATGATGGCATCTACCAGCAGGACAATGCGACGTGTCATAAAGCTCGTAGTGTACGTGCGTGGTTCGAAGAGCACCAAAATGAGTTTACCGTACTCCCTTGGCCAGCAAATTTCCCGGACTTGAACCCAATCGAGAATGTGTGGGACCACCTAGATCGGGTTGTTCGCACCATGGATCCTCACCCGCGTAACCTAGCTCAGCTGGCCACGGCACTGGAGTCGGCATGGCTGAACATCCCAGTGAACACCTTCAGGAACCTAATTGACTCTCTTCCTGCTTGTCTCGCAGCGGTCCGCTCTGGTTGGTTGTTTGGGGTTTTATGGCGCAAGATCCAAAGAGGACATGCTGCGCCATGCCTCTTGCGACCTCAGCGGTCCTCAGCGGTCCGCTCTGCGAAAGTTGGTTATTCTGGATTTTGACAGGTGGTCACATTAATGTGACTGGACTGTGTAGTTTGCCTCTGCTTCTGATTCCTCGTGTGTAAAATGATAATATGAAGGTGAATATTATTCTGTTATTAATTACACTTTAAAATGCTTATAAAGTGAAACGTCGCAACGTCACTGGCTATGCCAGTTTTCGTCTGCTACACATGACGTCATTATCGGGTGGCAGAAAAGAGAAGCAGTTCCTATGCGTTTGCATGTGTTTTTGGACGATACCTTCATTTTGAGTTAAATAATTTAAGTTTATTTATAAAATTCCTCATATTAGTTGTATGTAACAGGTATTTTAACACTTTTTTTTAATATTTCGCAAGGTTTAAGAGAATATAATCATTTTTTCGTCGAGAATGATTATTATTATGTTGAGATATGTATAGATATCAGGATAAGTTACTTCAGGCCAGTGTCTTGTATCGTAACTCCAGTCTTCCTCTGTCAATAAATACGGGTCACATACTGAATAAACCCTTCCGGGCTGTACCTGAATTTTTAATTTAGTGATATACCTTTGTTTAGATACCGTATCTAAAGACTTTGTGTAATCTGAGAGCATTTTATTCAACAAGCTGTAAGAATGCTCATTGAACGCCATGTTAAATTATGCAATTTTTTGCCACTCCTCGCCAAACAAGAAGTAAAATCTGCAAGAGTTGAGATGTGACATGCTGCGAGACATTGCCCTATTTAGCATTGTCAAATAAATGTATGTAAATAATAAATGTAAAAGTCAATTCTCTGTTTCCTTGCTTGCCCCAACACATACACGCATCCATTATTTTAAGGTTATTTTACAACCTATAACAATTATTTAGTATTACCCAACCATTTGACTTGTACCTGGTAACAATACAAGTGGAATACAATTTATTATATTAAAAAATTAAAGGCCTTCCAGCATACCTAAACATACGAAGACCAAAGGCAAATGTATTGAAATCCCGAAAATATGACCCTACTACACAAAATTCGTCGAGGAACATCCAACATTTCAGTACAGACTATAACGTTGATTCGCTTGGAAGTATTTGCTAATTATAAAAATTCAGCTATTTTATGTTTTTCAGTTAAAACTGATTTTCTAATTAAAATGATCTAATCTATCAGTTGACAGCAAATATGACTTTTTCCAATTTTTTCTGCCCATCCTCTATCATACCTTACTCTCCTTGTTGGAAGGAGTAATCAAAGGGCTGAATGTCAGGCCTTTGTATGTTGGGACCCTAAAGCTCAAGAGCCAAGGATAAAATCCCCTCCCCCCTGAAAAAAAAATAAAAAATAAAAGTAAAAATAAAATAAAACTGAATCTTGTCGGGCATGATCGAAACTGACCACCGAAAGAATATACAAGGGGTGGCCAGACTTTTTGCAGCAAGAACCAAAGTTTCTTACCTGAAAATCAGAATCAAAATGTATTTATTTTCTTAGTTTTTACATATTTATGAAATTTTTTTATTTACTCTTCACTTCTACAAGGTAGATGAATTTGTAATGTAGGTGCTTCGAGGTAAATGAATTATGAAGTGAGGTTAAGTAAGAGAAACACGAGCGAAAGTAACTCATGGAGTTAGCTACAGTTACGAAGAAGTGAAGTTCGTTACAGGGGCGGCTCCAGTCCAGAGTTTTTTTTCTTTTGGTGGGAGGGCAACGTCGGCTCTTAGGGTTATATATATATATATATATATATATATATACAGATGGTGGACAAAATAATACGAACACCTGTGAAATAATGGAAAATCTTTATTAATAGGGGGTCGGACCACCCTTTGACTGAAGTACAGATTTAATGCGACGTGGGATAGATGCATAAAGGTCATGGACAATATTTAAAGGAATATTAAGCCATTCCTCCTGCAGAGCGGTCTCTAATTCCTAAAGTCCGGATGGAGGTGGAAATCGGGAACGAAGTTTGAACTCCAAATATTGCCATAAATGTTCAATAATATTCAAATCCGGAGACTGAGGGGGCCAGGCGAGATGTTCAACTGCATCGTCGTTCTCTTCGAACCATTCTTGAGCACACCTAGCAGTGTGGATAGGGGCGTTGTCGTCTTCAACAAGCGGTCGCTCTCCAGGGAATACAGTCTGGACGAAAAGATGGACATGATCCCCTAGAACGCCTAGATAGTGATTGGATTCGATCCTCCTATGCAGAATAACAAGAGTCATTCAGGATGAAAGGCTTCTTTGGGCGTTCTCCAGACATAAACGCGTCCGGTCGTCTGAAATAGGGTGAATGACGATTCATCTGACCATATTACCTCTTGTCACTGCTGTGGGGACCAGCCTTTGTGATCTCTGCACCATTGGCGTCGCTTGAAAGCATTAGTTGCTGTCACCAAGGGTTTACGAATTGCCACTCTGCCATAAATGTTCGCAGCATGAAGTTCCCTTTTGACAGTTTTTGTTGAAACTGTCCTGGAGATGACTGTTCATTTCGGATGTTATATCGGATAACGATTGCTTGTGCTTTCGGGCTACTATGCGCTTCAAGACCCGTCTATCCCTATCAGCAAGCTTGGACTTTCGGCCACTGTTGGGCTTTGAAGACGTCGTCTTACCCTCTTTCGTGTACGCTGTCATAACGGCCGATACCGTACTCCTTGCAAACCCCAAAAGGTTTGCTGTTTCCATAACCGATGCTCCACTTAAACGCGCTCCAACTATCATTCCTCTTTGGAACTCTGACAGATCTGACATTTCAACTTATCACAGACAGTTCGATAGAAGCATGCAACGTAGGTGACTGCTGTTGAGAGACTGATACCTTCCTCTTCACGCTCACTAGGTGGCAGACTTCTGTTGCAGGTGGCGCCGCTGTACTGCAGGAGTGAAATACGTCATACTTTTTCTCAGGTGTTCGTATTATTTTGTACTCCATCTGTATATATATATATATATATATATATATATATATATATATATATATATATATATATATATATATATATATATATATATATATATATATATATATACAGGGTTTGTATAAAAAGTATCGGGAACAATTTTTTCCTGACGCGACTGTGCGTAGCAGCGTGCTCGTACCGTGCATGTTCGGTGGTGGGGGATGTGACCTACAAGACGCACCAAGCGCCAGTCGCCTACGAGCCTCAGGCTAGATCGTGTTTTTAGTGGACCCTTGTCGAATGACTCGGTGCAAGCGCAAAATGCAACGAACGATTGAACAGCGGTACGCCATCAAATTTTGTGTTGTACTGGGGAAATCGAGTACGAAGACGTTGGGTATGATTCGCCACGTGTTCAAGGATAAAAGCATGTCATAAAACTATAGTTTTTAAGTGGCACAAGCTCTTCAAAGATGGACGAGAGAATGTGGAGGACGAGCCGCGCGCTGGAATGCCATCGACCTCGAGATCAGACGACGACGTTCAACGAGTGCGTGAAGTGCTGAATTCAGACCGTCAGTTAAGTGTTCGCATGGTCACATATGAAATTGGTATTGATAAGATGACACTGCACAGCATTATCACTGAAAATTTGGCGATGCGAAAGATCCGCATTAAACTCATCCCGAAGGTCTTGACGGATAACCCAATGCACCCAGCCACACCTGCTCCAAGGTTACCGAGTACCTGGCGATAAACGGCATCGCGACGATTACCCAAGCCCCTTACAGTCCCGACTTGGCACCAGGAGACTACTTCCTATTCCCAAAAGTGAAATCCTCTCTCAAAGGACACCACCATGGGACCCTAAGTGCAGTCAAAGAAGCTTGCACGCGTACCCTAAAGCAGCGGTCTCAACCTGGGGGGCGCGCCCCCCTGGGGAGGCGTAGAATAATTTCAAGGGAGGCGTGAGTTAAAAAAATAAAATGAAAAGTAAAGCTAACTGTAATTTACTGTACTCAATTTTGCGGTCCCTATGTAACCGTAGCGTATTTTCGACATACGAACACAAACACAATAATTGTCGTAGCTGCAATGTCAGAAAAACATTCTGAAGACTTATGATGCAGTTAAGGGTTTCACAGAGAAGATAACTGTTTGGCAACGCCGTATTCAGAGCCAAAGTTTTCGTCCTTTCCAAGATTAAACGACCTCCTCGATGATAAAAATCTCCCATTGCAACAGATAAATGAATTGAAGGACCTTATATCAGGGCATTTGGTAGCATTGCAAAATGAAATTGCCTACTATTTTCCAGATATTAGTTCAGAGAACTGGGGTTTTAAGTTGACAAGAGATCTTTTTAAAATCGATGTGGATGTACTTCCTGATCATATTCAGGAACAGGGAATCGACCTAAAATGTGATTCTCAGGCAAACGCGAAATTTGAAAACATGGATGTTGAAAATTTTTGGTTACGCTATTTTCCTGTTTGCCTAGAAGCTGCTTTGGAAGCTTTGAGGTTGTTAGTGCAGTTTTCATACACATATCTCTGTGAATCTGGATTTTCAGCATTAGCATACATAAAGTCAAAATATCGAGCAAAGCTGGACTTGAAATTGACCTGAGGTGTGCTTTGTCAGAGTTACAACCTAATATTCAAAAACTTGTCAAGGACAAACAGTGCCAGCCCTCTCATTAATGATGTGAAAGTGACTGGTGTTACATGCCAACCTCACCTAGATCCTTGATTACCTCAAATATATTTTATCTGTATTTAATTCTTCTATTTCATATGTTCTAATAATAATATGTTCCAAATTAAGATATGTGTATTAATATTAAATTTTGTGTATGAAATTATCTATTTTATATTTTCATTTAATAACCAGCTTCAATTTCAAATTCCGATTTTACTACTTGTATTGACCACATATGGTGGTGGTGGTGGTGGGGGGAGAGGCGTGACCTCACATCAGTTTTCAAAGGGAGGCACAGAGCCTGAAAGGTTGAGAACCCCTGCCCTAAAGGACGTTCAGAAATTTGCCTACCAGGGAGCCTTCGAGTCGTGGAAAAGCCACTGGCAAAAGTGTGTCCACCCTCAAGGGATGTATTTTGAAGACTTTTGAGGAATTGTAGCAATATCTCCAATAAATTTATTTTTCCGAAGCTTTTCCCGATATTCTTTATACAAACCCTGTATGTATATATATACAGTGGCGCACCCAGGGAGTGGGCCAAGGGGCCCTGGTCCCCCCAAGGAAATAGATATTGCATTATGAATATTGAATTTGCATTACAAATATTTTTATCCGTTCTACTCGGCCCCCTCCAAGATTAAATCCTGGGTGCGTCACTGTATATATATATATATATATATATATATATATATATATATATATATATATATATATATATATATATATATATATATAAGAAATAAACATCGTCTCATTTTAAATTTAAACTAATTTAGTATTAGGTCTATGATTATATAATTTTAGGCTATGAAAAAAAATACGCCGCGCTTTTTTGGGGAGGTGCAACTGCCCCTATTGCCCCCCCCCCCTGGAGCCTCCATTGCTTCGTTACATCGAAGGAATGAAGTTGGTTATAGGGACAAAATGACTGAACATGTATGGAACCGAAATAAACCGATTTTTTTTTCCAGTTCAACTCCGGTTTTCGTTCCGACCAAAACAACGGTTTTTTTCCGGTTTTTCGATTCAGTTCCGGTTCGAAGCCCTGACTTAAATACACTAATGACTGGGATCCCTATTCATCCTACACGAGGTCTGAACAAGGGTATTCGTATTAGAGCAACTATATTTTTACGAAGAGCCGGGTCAAATCGAAGAATACCAAACGACTGTACGAATCATTTCCTATGGCTGCATGTATTTATACGATTCAAGAAATTTAAAATATAAGAAATATTTTTCATTTATTAGTTGAGCCGCAATAAACTTCTTGAAGAGCCGCATGCGGCTTGCGAGCCACCATTTGTCCCGTCAGCATATACTACATTAGTTCTGAGAGCATAAAAAAGGTTTATTTTTGTTTCAAATTCGTACTATTTATTCAACGGGTTTTGCCCTAAACTCACGGCGCCCGCATGAGTAGGATCATAGCACTGCGGTATCAGAGACCGCGGGTTCGAGTCCCGCTGTTGGCATTAATACCTGTACCTGTTTATAATCAGCTTTAAACTGTCGGTCACGGTCTAATTAGCCCTCGTGTAGTAAAAGATGACCGCAGCGCTCTCAACCAATCGTCGGTTAATAATTTAAGAGCTATTAAGAATATTTCCCCTTTTTTTGGCCAAATATCAAGGACTTTTAAGGCTGCTATGTACTAAGAAAAAAAATCGTATTTCCTTTTTCCTCTTCTTGCAGACTCTTGTGGTGGGAGGAGTCTAGTTGACAGTTCGAGAATTCCACCCCCCTTAGGATTGACATTTTGAGGGATTGTAATGGCTCTCTCTCTATAGGGGGTTTAAGCGCTGCCCCCAAATTTTTATTTAAAATATATTTTTGTCAACTATTTACAGGTACATAAATGCTGATAATCAAATAAAATTGGCATTGTCAGATAGCCTGAACTTTTCTGCAAAGCACTACAGAATTCATTTTATAAATTTTGTCCACCGAAGGAATATATGAGCGTTTAAAACACACTATACCATATTTTCCCCGAATAATTTAAATTTTAAAATATTAATTGCATTTTAAAAAAAAAGAAAAATGTACACAAACGTAAAATTTCTTTCTCTATGACGGAATACAATTAAAAAAAAAAAAAAAATCTTTGAATACAAGTTGGCAATCCGTGGACAAATTTTCTCCATAGGTTAACATTGAGGTGAGCGAATCCAATGGGGTTAGTACATAGCAGCCTTAAGGACCAGACATTTTTTATGCACTTTTAAGGACATGCAGGTTTTCTAAGGATCATGATGATGTTTTCCCTAATAATTTCATTATATGCATTTTACTTGCAAACAAATTCCAATTTTTCAACTTATAAGCTAAATTAAAAAAGAGGAAAATCCCTTTCCTCATTTTAGTGCCGTAATGTTTGGAACACAAAACCATTCAATTCTGCAACAATATGAATTATAATTTATTATCGATGTAATTTACGGTATTCTCAGTCCATATCATTTTTAATTAATTCCTTGACCTCATTGACTATGCCCAACATTTGAAGGACTTCTCATTGTTTGGCTCTCTTGAACAAGCTAAGAGAACATATTTAACCTTCATAAACTCAGGAAGTTTGGAAATACAAGTAAACTATAAGCACAGTTCTTCTCGAAGCGCAAATGGCACATTTGCACGCACATTGTAAGCAGAACAGCAGTTTACTGCAATTATTCATTCATTCATTTTTTATGCGACCGAAAGAGACACGCAATCAACATTAAAAACTGTAAAAGAATGTGTTTTTCGTCAAGCACAATACACCCTTCTAATACAGTATTTGTTAAATAGCGGAACTCGGAAGCGTGATACAGACGGAAATTACCTATGGTACAGTGGGGGGGGGGAATAAAGAGGAAGAGATAGACACATATTTGGAAAACGGTGGCTTCCGTTATTCGTAAGGATGTTGGTATTCGCGAAAACCCTTACAGTTAAATAGACACGAATAATAACATACGACTTTGTGTTTATCAGTTGCGTATGAATCTTAAATTCTTCGAGTAATAACTTAAGAATAATTTAAGTATTAACCTGAATTATTCTCAGCTATAATTTTTATCACGCTAAGGTTATTTGTTTAGTTTCCATTTCTCTTCTACCCGAAGTGAATATATTTCGCTTGTTATCTACCCATGAAACTATTAACTAATTTCTCCGGCAGATAAAAAAAAGTACACCTTTTAACAAAGAATTAATCTTTTTTTACCAATATACAAAGATAATTCCACAAAGAGAAAAAAAAGTTGGGTAGTGAACTCATTTCTCCGGTTTCAAATCCTTTGCATAGGGCAGGGGTTCCCAAACTTATTTGACCTACCGCCCCCTTTTCAGAGAAAAAATCACTCACCGCCCCCCTGGAAGTTTACCATTTTATGCGAGTAAACAGAGATACAATAACAAATTTTCGGCCTTTTATGTATCTGTTTTTCTACCAATATAGAACATAGTAAAGAAATATGTTGTTGTTAATAAGACACCTTGAAGCTTAAAATTATAAAATTATTCCTTAAAATCAACCATAGTTACATTCGAATTACACACCAAAAATTAAAATGGCGAAGGATAATAATCATATAATAAAAATTACAAATAACAGTAAGACTAATGTGAAGTGTGAACTTGGTGCATAGCAATCAATTTATTTGTATTCGGCTCTATTTTAGTCAGAAGCATTCTTAAATCACCGCTATCAGAAATTTGCAGTTGGTTTCTGCTTTTATTTCACAGATTTGTGACCACACTGAACCAACGTTCCACTAAATATGATGAAAGAAAGGCTATTAAAAATTTTTGTAGACTAAAGCTCATAATCCAGGGTAAAGTGTTAGTATCTCATTTTGCAGCCAGAACTGTTGATAGCTATGCTTAAATTTTAATTTTATTTCTTCATTTGTTGATACTTCTATCAGTTCTTGTAGTTTTACAGATTCTTCTGAGTTTGATCCCGAAAAAGGATCCAAAACCCAATCAGGTATGTTCATTTTAAGTATATCTTCAAACCGTTGGTTGAAGTCAGAATGGAGAGCCATAAAGTGCTGACAATAGATAAGCATGTCTTCATCATGTTTTTCTACTGTTGATAAATGTGGAAATTGGCTGAATTCCCCTCTTCCAAAAATTTTGTTGTACAGTAGAAGTTTTGCCACAAAAACGGAAATCACAGTTTTGTTTTTATTAAATTCAGCTCATCACCTTGGAGTTTTTGATTTGCGGCATTGAATTTATTAAACAAGTCTGTCAAATAGGCTATGTCATTTTTAGAATCGATTAAGTTGACTTGAAAATTATCAAATTGTTTTCTAAGAACTCTAGCACTGAGTCAAGGAGTTTATAAAATCTATCCAAACAGGCACCTTTTGACAGCCAACGAACTTCTGTATGAAGCAGCAAGCGATTGAATTCCGCATAGTTTTCAATGCAAAGTTGTCCAAACAATATGTCATTCAATGCGTTGCATCTGATTTTGTAAACTGCTTGAACAACAAGCTGCAATGACTTATGCAGACATTCATTCAGATTTTTGTTAACTAAATGTTGCCGATGAATGACGCAGTGCACGGCAAATACATTCAGAACTGCTCTTTTTAAATATGCAAGAAAACCCCTGTAGCGTCCTATCATCGCTGGAGCACCATCAATAGCAACAGATAAGATGTCTCTGAGAGGGATTTCTTTTTCTTTGAAAAAATCTTTCAATGCATGAAATATTGATTGCCCCTTGGTATCAGTTTGCAAATTTTTTGCAAATAATAATTCTTAGCATATTTTTTCTTCTTGTATGAATCGCACGTATGCTAAAATTAAGGCCTCATTTCCTGGCAAAGTTGACTCATCAAGCTGAATAGAGAACTGGGATGTTTTTAAATACTCACATGAGTCTTCAACATCTTGAGCCATTTCATCAATTCTTCTTTGGACTGTATTATTGCTCAATCGAATTTTCTTTGTAATTTCAGAAGATGGCTTGTGTAGCATAGAGCGTATTACTTCAGTTATAGCCAGTAGAATTAGTTCTTCCCCAATAGTATGTGGTTTTTCCGATTTAGCAGTCATTGGAGAAATATTACATGAAGTACGTAACCCATCGTCACAACCTTTGGATTCTACTGAGAAGACTTATACTAATGTCGGCTTTCTCAAAAAATTTTAATTCATTGCTTTAAAATAAGATAAGGTTTTATCTTCCTTATCAGCATGTACTTCTTCAAATGTTCTAGTAATCTTGGTGCCTTCATCGCTAAAATTTAAAACTATATTTTCAAGCAATGAATTAATTTTAAAAAAGAGTTAATAGTCTTAATTTAATTTTCCCTTCTTTAAATAATTATTCCTTATTAACGCTCAACTTATTTTACAATTAACACAGATTATTTGATAAATATAAATAGAATGGCGTATCTATAAATTTTCGGCAGTTGCACGAAACGTCAGTATTCTCCACTTCTAACTCTGCGCTTAAATAAAGAAAAAAATTACAAAAGGAAGAATAAACAAATTAAAAAATCCACAAAATTTAATTGGAGACTAGTTAATATGTGAGCCATACAGAAAATAATCTGAGAAAAATAACTTTAAGTTCTCGCTTGTCTCTCCTTCGATTTTGGAAAAGGATTATGGTAAAGGAGTTGTACATCAGCAATATATAATTCGGAACTCATATATATCCTGTTTGGAACAATTTTATAAACTCTTTGACTCAGTGCTAGAGTTCTTAGAAAACAATATGATAATTTACGAGTCAACTTAATCGAATCTATACATATACATATACATATACATATATATATATATATATATATATATATATATATATATATATATATATATATACCAATAAGTATTTGGACACCTGTGATAGAAAAGAAAATCAAAATTTATTCTTATTCGATATTTGGTAGAGCATCCACGAGAAGCAATTCCAGCCTCAACTCTCCGAGCATACTTTCCACAAGTTGTTGTAAGACGGTTACAGGTATTTTCTTCCACTCGGCGTGGAGAATCAAATGTAAGTTCCTTCACCGATTTTGGACGGTTGTTGCACCCCTCAAATCGTCGATTCAACTCGTCCCAGAGGTTTTCAATAGGGTTCAGGTCTGAGCTCTGGGCAGGCCAGTCCATTCGGTTAACCCCATTTTCACTATACCAATCCATGGTGGACCTCGCATCATGGCAGCTGGCGTTGTCGTCCTGGAAGTAATATGGGTCCAATCCGTAAAACTGCCACAACGTAGGAAGCACACTGTCATCCAAAATAGAGCAGTAGGCGTCGGCGTTGAGCTTGCCATGAATTGGGACCAAGGGTCCCAGTCCATACCAGAAGAAACACCCCCAGACCATAATTCAACCTTCGCCGAACTTTACTGTAGGTACAATGCATTCTGGCAGGAGGCGTTCTCCAGGCAGACGCCAGACCTAGACTCTTTCATCCAAACGGCAGAGGGTAAACCTTGATTAGTTGCTCCAGAGAACCCGTTTCCACTGATCTAAGGTCCCCTTACGACGTGCTTTTCACCACATTAACCAAGCAGCGCGGTTGGACATTGCGATCAAACGCTTATGGGCGGCAGCACGACCATGAAAACCAAGCAGGTCTGCTTTCTTACAGATGGTATTCATCGAAACAACACTCCCGCATGCATGTTGAAACTCCTGGAGTATGTGAGCCATCGGTTGGGTGCGGTTCTTCCGAATTTCTCTTCGACAGCACATGTCAGTATTTTGCTCCCAGTTTCGTGGGTCTGCCGACTCGGGGCACATCCTGACAATCACCGCACACCTGCAACTGCTGAATCAAATAGGTCACTGTCGATTTGGGGTAATTCAGCTCGCTAGATACGCCCCTTAACTAACTAACCAAAGGCGTAACAGTTCATAGATATGTCCCTTAAGGATCGCCCATTTTTGTGATACCCGACGATTACACCTTTTTCGAAATCAGATAACTCTGCACTCCGTGGTACCTTGCATGTGACTAATGCCAATGTTGTTCCCTACACGATATTTAACGGCGGAGGGCGTGACGTATATCAGGACCGCAGATATCGTCATTTGTACGGTTGTCGAAATACTTATTGATATATATATATATATATATATATATATATATACATAAATAAACTCACCCTGTATATATATATATATATATATATATATATATATATATATATATATATATATATATATATATATATATATATATATTATTATTATTTTTGTATTAGCGGTATTTGTGTAAGGCGGTCCAGTTTAAACTTTAAAGAAAATCTGTTAGGCGGAATGATCAGTGACCGCAAGTGATAAAATTCCGTGGAAATGGGAGGCCTCCTCGTGCAAAAAATAGATTCAGGGGTACTGCCCAAGATGCTCAGGGCTGCAAATATGACCAAATATAGAAACTAAGTCACTAGATACTTAACAAGTCTCACAATACATGATTGTTTCCCACCTAAGTCTTCCCCGTACACTCTGTGTCAAGTGTCCTCGGAATGTTTTAGAATTGTCTTGTCTTCTTTCTTTATGCTTTCTCCGCCCCCTTATTTTCGTTCACCGCCCCCCAAATGTCTCCAGAGGTGCTACCGCCCCCATGGATCGCTCAAGCGCCCCCCCGGGGGGCGGTATCGCCCACTTTGGGAACCCCTGGCATAGGGGAACGCGCTTATGATGAGTAGTTCAACCCACATTTGAAAATGAGTCCTACAACCCACTTCCGGAAACGGGTGCATTTACCTGCCTTTGCAGGTTCAGAAAATAATAGAATGGGTTTGTTGAGCGAGTTGTGTGATGAGCCCCTACACACACACACATATATATATACACTCAAGAGCCAAAACATTATGACCACCTGTCAATAACGAGTTGGCCCACCTTTGGCGCGCAACACAGTTTCAACCCGCCTTGGCATGGATGCCACAAGTCCTTGGTAGATGGCCGGAGACAGATTGTACCAGATGTTTAAGCAACGGTCACGCAAATCCGAGATATTGCGAATTGGTGGTCTTTGAACTCTAAGCTGCCTGTCCCATGACATCGCAAATGTGTTCTATCGGATTGAGATCCGGTGAGTTAGGCGACCAGGACATTAACTGGAATTCAGCATCATGTTCCTGGAACCACTCCAACACAATTTTAGCCTTGTGACACGGGGCGTTGTCCTGTTGGAACATTCCATTCCCAGCTGGAAAAACAGAGGCCATGTAAGGGTGCAACTGGTCCGCAATGATGTTCAGATACCCTGTAGAATTCATGGTCTGCTCTACCACAACCACGGGTCCCAGAGATACCCAAGAGAACGTCCCCCAAAGCATAATACCGCCACCACCGGCCTGTGTATGACCTACTGTACATTGAGGGAGCAACAGTTCGCCTGGAAGACGGCGTATCCTGACACGGCCATCGGCGTGATGAATGACAAACCGTGATTCATCTGACCAGGCAACTCTCTCCCACTGATCCATGGACCAGTCGCGATGTTCCCGGGCCCAGCGCAGGCGCAGTTGGCGATGACGCTTGGTCAGCAAAGGCACACGAGTGGGACGTTTTCTGCGTAGCCCCATATCCAACAGTGTCCGCTGAACAGTGTGCTGCGATACTATTCTACTTGGCCCTGCATTGTATTGGGCTGTCAGCTGAGCCACTGTCTGGCTCCGGTTTTGCTTCACCATGCGAGACAGTCTCCGACGACCTTTTTCTTTGATAGCGTGTGGACGTCCAACACCATGTCGGTTTTTGATAAATGCTCTAATAAGCTTTGTAAAACTTGTCCCCTAGCACACAATTCACAAATTCAAGTAAATTCACAAAAACAAAAATTCTGTAAAACTTATAATTGCATATACAAAATCACCTGTAGTTGTTGTCATATGGAATATATAGGACAAACTTCTAATCCACTACATATTAGAATAAATTTACACCGTTCTAATATAAAAAAATATAACACACTAAATAGTCTACCCCTAAACACTGAATTTGATCATTTCAAAAAACATAATTTTGAAAATATTGTTATCTCCATTGTTGGTATAATTAAATCACCCTCTGAAAGGTTATATTATGAAAATCTATATATGCAAAAGTATAAAACTATCTTTCCATATGGCCTTAATCAAATTTATAAACAGAAAAATATAGTTAAATTTAATTTTACTGATGTGTCAGCTCATCCTATTTACCCTCAACTAATCGAAGATACTAAGACATCAAAAAGAACTAAAAGAGGTAAAAGTTATAATAAAAGTAAGACTTTTGATTGTAACTTATATAAAAATGCTTTAATAAGTTTTCAGGAAAGGTTTATTATTGATTATCAATATAAAAAATTAAAAGCTTGGATTTTTTCTATCGTTAAAAAACATATCATTAAGCTATATCAACTATTTTTAAGTACTAAAATAAATAATTATCATTATCAGCATCTGGTATATGATTTAATATTAATACGGGCTAATCATTTAAAAATAAACTTATATAAAAAACAAAATAAAGCTAATAACACTTATTGTGTACTAAATTTTACCAATCATAAACTAAATAATATAAACTTCAATAGTATATTTGATAAACTTCATGATATGTTTCCTATAAATGATATAAAAGTAAAACGTGTCTTTAAATATACTCTGCCTATGGGTAGACGTATATTTAACTATAATCAGGTCTCAAAAAAATTTTCTCAATCAATAAATTTAAAATGTGTATGTCATCTGCCCAATTACAATAGTTATGTTGATACGGCACATGGTCATGTAATAACAGGCAATTTGGAAATAGTAGATAATTTAGCACTGCGAGAGTTGATGAGTTTGGGAACTAAGTATAGATTACCTAGTACTACTACTAATAAGAAAATAATAAGTTTCTTAAATGCTGATTTAGATAAATTTATGTACAAAATAGCAATTAATTATTCTATACCTACAGAAGCCTTCAACCAATGGAAAATTAATTTACTAAAACTAGTACATACTAAACTACCCAATAATAGTAATAAGATTAATAATTCCTATAAACACTTGAAAGATGCTATAACAAAATTACAAGAAGACTTTATAATCACTTACGTAGATAAAGCAGCCAACAACTATGCAATTATTTGTAAAAAATATTTTGCCATAAGTTTAAAAAAACAGCTAGAAAATAGTGATGTTTTTCAGCCATTAAAAGAAACTACTAGTATTATTATTAAGAAAATAATAGCAAAATATAAACTACTAGGTATATTATCAAACAATTATCTTTTTCCATATATTACTTTAGTTCCTAAATTTCATAAAACACCTATTGCTTTTAGAGCAGGTCACAACACTTATGCTACTAAAGCAAGTGTAATATTATTAAATTACCTTAAATTAATCAATAAAAATATAACATCTGGTGTTTGTGGTATAATTGATAATAGCTTTAGTCTAATTAGAAAACTACAAACATTAGATAATTGTAAAAATGTAGTAACTTATGATTTTGAAGATCTATTTAATAATATCGATATAATTGATTTAAATAGAATAATCATAATGTAGTACAAAATAATATTCAATACTTAGGCAACGAAATTAAACTAACTCGTTTCAATAGGCTTCTAGATTTAGTATCTAAACATTATTACATAGTTCAGAATAATAGTATATACTTACAGTTCAAAGGTGTACCACAAGGTGGTAATGCTTCAAGTATGCTAGCTAATTTATACTTATATTATTTTGAAATTAATAATATAGAAAATTGCAATTACAATATATTTAGGTATATAGATGATATAATAGTAATTAATAAAAGTAATAACCATATAGACTTAAATTTTTACCCTCTTAATCTGGAACTAATTAAAAGTAGCCATGATAATATTAATGTAAACTTTTTAGATATTAACATTAAATTAAATTCTCACAGCAAATTTACTTTTGACTTATACGACAAAAGATCTGACTATAATTTTAATATTGTTAAATTTCAAAATTACCTAACCTGTTTACATAAATCTGTTTTTTATAACATTGTTGTAAATCAGTTAGTTCGTATAAATAGGCTATGTTCTAAAGACAATAGGAATAAGCATATTTTAGACTTGAAAGCTGTGCTAACACGTAATAATTACCCCGAAAGTCTATCCAAAAACATAATTGGTTGTTTTAGTTTTAATGAATAGTTTGTTCTGTTGCATTCAATAAGTTAAACATAATAATAAGAAAAATTAGAAAAAATAACTACTAAAAATAAGAAATAAAATAAAAATCATAAGTAAAAATAAAAATAAGAATAAAAATAACTCTTAGTAATAATAATAAAAAACTAAATTAATAATGGTTTAATAGTCCTAAAATACAGTAACCATAGTAAGTCAGTAACTGAGTATCCATAATCTCCATGGTTGCAAGTTTTGTGATGTCAGTCATCTTGCGGTTACATGTTCTTAACTTCCACTCTGTCTAGCGCCAGGCTTGGTGTTCTTTGGTTAAGTAACTCTAAATTCAATATTTAATCAATTCTTCTGTTTTTCATGGATTGTAAGGTGTCTGAGTGTGTTTATTGTATAGATCATACTCATCGGAACCAATCCATTGGATTTTAGACAGTATTGACACCGCTAACGAAGAGATACTGTCTAAAACCTCTTTCATACTTTTCTTTTCATGTTATTTGTTCCTGGCTGCAAGTAGCTTTAGTGCTATTACTGGTATTCTCTTTCATCTATTTCTTATATATATATATATATATATATATATATATATATATATATATATATATATATATAGAGAGAGAGAGAGAGAGAGAGAGAGAGAGAGAAAGAGAGAGAGAGAGAGAGAGAGATTTAGCGTATTAATTCTCTCAGTTTATAGTAAGTTATTTAAGGTAATTTTTGGGGGGTGCTTGTCATTATGAAAACTATAAAATCAAGGTCAAGAAAGTGGGTTTATGGAGTACCTAGTGGGGTGGAACATACCCCACTTTAACCTCCGATCGAAAAGAGTAAAATCGGAACTAGATATAGCGAAAACTATAAAATAGTTGTTAATTTATATTAGGATGATGCGTGTGCGTTGACACAAATTATCCGCACCGTTATAGTACCTTGTTTCATCAAGGGCCTATATTTACAAACTAAATGTTTGGATGATTTATTCAAGAGAAAGAGCTTCACAAAGTGAAAAAATCAATAACGCGTTGGTACACCTCTGGCCCTTATGCAAGCAGTTATTCGGCTTGGCATTGATTGATAGAGGTAGCGGATGTCCTCCTGCGGGATATCGTGCAAAATTCTGTCCAATTGGAGCGTTATATCGTCAAAATCCCGAGCTGGTTGGAGAGCCCTGCCCATAATGCTCTAAACGTGCTCAATGGGGGAAAGATCCGATGACCTTGCTGGCCAAGGTAGCGTTAGGCAAGTACGAAGACAAGCAGTAGAAACTCTCGCCGTGTTCGGGCGAGCATTATCTTGCTGAAATGTAAGCCCGGGATGGCGTGATATGAAGGCCAACACAACGGGGCGTAGAATATCGTCGACATACCGCTGTGCTGTAAGGGTGACGCCGATGAGAACCAAAAGGGTCCTGCTATGAAATGAAATGGCACCCCAGACCATCGCTCTTGGTCCTGTCGGCCCGTATGGCGCAAGACAGTCAGGTTGGTATCCCACCACTGTCCGGGGCGTCTCCAGACACGTATTCGATGGTCATCGGGGCTCAATTCGAAGCGGGACTCATCACTGAAGAAAATTCTACTCAGTCAGTAACATTCCAGGTCGAATGCACCCGACACCACTGCAAACGCTCTTGTCGGTGTACAGAAGAAATGGTAGCGGCGCAAGGGACGCCGTGAGCTCAGCCCCCTTTCTCTGAGCCGCCTAAGAATGGTGCTTGCGGTCACCGAAGCACCAGTTGCACGTACGATTGATAATAATGATGAATCTGGGGCTGTGAGCGCCGCTCTGACGATTGCTCGGTCCTCACGTTTTGTCGTTTCTCCAGGCCGACCGCTTCCTTCTTGACGCTGTGTTCGGCCACGGTTCACACATTCCTGCCAATATCGTCTAATAGTGGCATCGCTCCTATCCAAATGTCGAGCGATTCGCCTATTAGACCAACCGGCTTCTTTGAGCTCAACTACACGTCCTCTTTCAAATGCTGACATCTGCCCACACTGTTCGCGCACCTGCATGCGAGGCATAGTTACTGTCTACCCGAGTATACGGAATGAAATTCGCAATGAATTTATGACCTCGAATCGAAATTTCTCCTTTTTAATATCCTGCCAGTCAGGGCCCGACTTAGCCTAATTGGGGCCCGGGGCAAAAACTTCTTTGCCCCCCCCCCTCTGCT
Source organism: Dolomedes plantarius (assembly GCA_907164885.2). Taxonomy (NCBI): domain Eukaryota; kingdom Metazoa; phylum Arthropoda; class Arachnida; order Araneae; family Dolomedidae; genus Dolomedes; species Dolomedes plantarius. The sequence goes on along the minus strand of OU015493.1, from coordinate 37,587,819 downwards.
TCACTACTTTAGTAATGAAGAACCGAACTTTATGGAGGTATTTAAATATTTCACCTCATTATAGATATATAACAAGAAAATTGACTAGAACCTAAAATAGCTATAAAGTCCCCCCCCCTCCAATGGTCAGACGAAATATGGTTCTGTCCATTTTATTGATTTTCTGACAATTCTATGTCCATCATTAAAAGGGATATAGCACATCTAACAAAAGTTCATTAAAGAAGGAAACGCAAAATAAACTTTCTATTTCATTTGGGGGCCCCCCTCTAATGTGGGGGCCCGGGGCAACTGCCCCGTATGCCCCTGCCTTAGTCAGACTCTGCTGCCAGTTGAGCAGTTAAGATGCGCTGCAGCGTCACATGTTCATTCATTGGCCGTCAAACTTTAAAAATTTTCATTTTCCACCGAAAACTGTATGCATAACAATTTGTGGCCAATTTGCATAAACCCTTCTTGGTGCGCCTTTTTTGGGGGGAGGGGGTCTAAGAGTGTATATCTGGGATTCTGGGTCGTTCCTAGCGGGGATGCAATATGTGCCCCGCACAAGGGCGGCTGCAGACCGTTTATTATACGTAAAATTCTGACTAATAAGAATAATAACCAAAACTTTTTGGATGATTATTAACCTTTTAGGGAAACAGAATTCAATCATTTAAATTTTATATTTTTTAACACTACTCTCATACAAGAAAATATTTAATTAATAAGAGCGGTGATATTGTTTTTGGACCTGGGCGGCTAACAACCCTGGAACGGCCCTGCTGGAATTCTCCGGACTAAAAAGAGGAAAATTTTAATTCTGTTCTCCGAGGCAAGGTAGATTGAAAGCCATTTTATTCACTCTTAGATAGTGGCATTTTGGGTGTGATAATATTTAATGGGTTGGCTACACCTTAGGTCGTCAAAAAACATCCATGGTCATTTGTTTAATTTATAGCGTTTTCGGTGTTATTACTTAATCTGTGAAAAAGATTGCTTAGCTTACTAAATCTTTAAGAGTGAACTTTTAATCTACTAAACCTTAAACATTAATTTTAATCATTATCCGATAATCTTCAGAAGTTGTACAACCCTATGACTTTTTGTACACCATGGAAAAGGTTTCATGCACTGACACAGCATGGGAGAGAGATTTGGGGGCTATTTTCTCTCCAAAACACCCGAACTTTGTATTTTTCTACGGTAAAGCTCCGTTATTTGGAGTCCTGGAATCGACAAAATTTATCACAGTAACCCACGTTATCCTAGTCTTAAGTACAATATATAGACCAAGATTGAGGGGACCCGATTGGAGAAAATTTCCACAACTACGAGTACTGTATTCTCCCTCATCTTGCATCTTCAGGTTACAAATTGAAAAAAAATTTCAACGTTTCGTTAATGAAAAGTATACATGTTAAAAGGTCTGAAATTAAACTTACGCTTTATCTTAGTCACCAAACTTCCAGAATTTCATACAAATATCATTGCGAAGTTTTTACAATGTAGGAAGAGCATTTTAGATTAAAACGCAGAATAAAATCAATTATTCGAAAAATGATCTAACTTTTAGAGCTTTTAAAAATTTAGTTGAAAACAACATTACATTAGGGATAAAGTGACAGTTTGCAAAGTACTACATGAGGTGAAAAGTCCCGGGACTCGCCACTAGATGGTATCCGCAATGAAATATCCGTATAATGTTCTGTTAGTACTAACCTTCAAAAGACTGCTATCAAAGTTTCATGACATGTCGGCCAATTATTTATGAGTTGTGGTCATGTAAGTGATGCTACTTTTGATTTTCTATAAACATTGGATGGAAAAGAATTTCGCGTCTTAATTAAACATTGCTTTTTGATGAAAAAATACCGTCCAAACCCAAGAATGGCTCGAAAAGCATTACAGCACATCTGCTCCGTCGAAAACAACCATTTTTCGATGGTTTAGCGAATTCAAAAGTGGCCGGACGAACACCGATGATGCTGCACGTTCTGCACGTCCAATTGAGGCAACAACTCCAGAGAACATTAAAAAAGTCCACCGTATTGTTTTGGATGACCGCAAATTGAAAGGGAGATAGTTGACATCGTAGAGATATCAAAAGAACGGGTGATACATATTTTGCATGAGTATTTAAATATGAAAAAGCTTTGTGCGAGATGGCTGCCGCGTTTTCTAACAATCGACCAAAATCAGAACGTGCCGGTAATTCAGAGCGAGCTTTGGAGCTATTGAAGATTAATCCAAACTATTCGTAACAATGGATGAAACGTGGATCCATTACTACACACCTGAGTCAAAAATGCAGTCTGCAGAGTGGTTGGAAGCTGGCGAAAGTCGCCCAAAGCGGTCAAAGGCGTAACAATCGGCTGGAAAGGTTTTGGCCAGTATTTTTTGGGATGTACGTGGCATAACATTCATGGACTATCTCGAGAAAGGAAAAACAATCACAGGAGAGTATGATGCAGCATTATTGGACCGCTTGAAGGACGAAATAAAGAAAAAAAGGCAGCACATGGGGAACAAAAAAAGTGCTATTTCACCAAGACAATGCACCGGCTCACACATCAATGAAAGCAATGGTAAAATTGAACGAATTAAAATACGAATTGCTCCATCATCCTTTGTATTCTCTAGATCTGGCCCCCAGCTTATTATTTGTTTCCTAACTTGAAGAGATGGCTCCAGGGGAAGAGATTTTCATCAAATGAGGATGCCAAATGAGAAACTGATGCCCTATTTGGAGCCCTTGACAAATCGTACTATATAAAAGGTATTCAAATGTTAGAGGACCGTTAGAAAAAGTGCATCGCTCTTGAAAGAAACTATGTTGAAGAATAAAATCGATTTTTGACAAAAAAAAAAATGTTTTTTTCATTGCTAGTCCCAGGACTTTTCACCCCATGTAGTATAACAGTTACGGAGGGACAACTTTACAAGTCATGAGAGACCTGAAGAGAGAACTGTATAGCTGTAGTATCTGGAGAAAAAGTAACAGAGTTCAGAGCCAATATTCTCTATCGTAACTGTATTTACATAACTTTAAACTCGGACATTTATTATCAGTTTAAATAAAAAAAATCACGACTATTCCGGTTCCCTAAGTTTTAACAAGGTTATTTCCATTTTTATTATCCTGTTTTAATTGACTTGCTTTCTTGTTTGTTTGTGTGTTTGTTTGTCCCTTACAAATCTTGCAATCGATTTTAAACTAACTTCCCGACTAGCTAGACATTTGAAACTTTTAGAATAGCTCAGAACACGATGACAATTCATTTTTTAATACTTTTAGCCATCTTTAAGCAGAATTAAATTAAGTTTCAGTTATTTTCAGTTAATTTTGTTTTGTAGACTGGTGCAGCCATCTATCGACCGGGACGGGAACGGAAAGTTAAACGCAAGTTAACTTCCAATTAATTTCATTTTCTTTCAAGTTGATGGGATAATTCATCTAAAAAAATTTTTAAAAAGTATTTATTAATACATAGAATTGTCAAGTTTATATGATTCAACAGAAAATTTAAAAACATGGTATATAAAATGTTCTTTTGATCTTGTAATTATTTTATTATTATTAGTGAAATTGAATAAATTATGCGTCATATGAGACTTATGGTCAGTGGATGTGTTGATAATCATAAAGTATGTTGTTTTGATCTTCCTCAGGAAAGAATATTAGTAAACGACCGTTAAATAGGGGGAAAAAAGGACGGAAATGAATATTGGGAATGTATTTTTTTCTCTTTTTTGCGTGTTAATCAGTAAGCCCGCTATTAAAATATTTGTAACGGAAGGAAAGAAATTGAATCCACTGAGCTATACATCACGTAATGACAGATCTTAGATATATTATATAACCGTTCGCGTTCAGAAAATAAAGCTGTTTTAAAACGTATAGTCCAGTCAATGAATGCATTGTAGAATGCATGGAATATGCGAGAATTTTTGACTTCAGGACTTTGTTAGGAGTAGTTAGTAGGTAAACATACTAAAAGTCCCTGCCCCTGGGGGGTGAGCTAAAGGGGGGAGGGGGTGGAAATGTCCCATTTTTTGGTTTTTCACTTATATCTCGGAAACGGTGCACTATAGAAAAAAATATTACATATAAAAATGAAAGCTAATTAAATTTCCTATAAAATTGTCAATATACATATATGTCAAATTCCCAACGGTTTTCGAGATATACTTCATTGAAAATCGATAATTTTCGAAAAATTCCTTTTTACCTCACTCTTTTTGTGAAACATTTGCTTCTAGTGCCTCCCACGATCGGTTCTCAGAAAAATTGTCCAGACGAATTTGTAGAGCATTAAATTTCCTTCAATTTGATATAGTCTTTTGCTACTTTATCTTCAACCAATCAAAAGTTATAGTATTTCTAACACTAGGGGCTTCGCCCCTAGGCTCGCTCCTCTGGTGAATCAAGTGAATGAATGACTCAATAGTTGTTTACAGCGATTGAGTCATTCATTTGTTTACAGTTGAAGCTTCCCCCCCCCCTCCCGGCGAAATGGATGAAGCCCGCCTATGGGTGAAAAATTGGATCTTCTTTCATGTCCTTCTGCAAAGGAAGCGAATGAGAAGATTTTTTTGAAGTATTTCTTTAAAATTCAATTAAAAATCGAAATTTTAAGATAGAGACTTGAAATGAAGTTTATATGAATAAGAAAGCTTTCATCTTCCAGTTGATATAAATATTTTCTTTGTAACATAATAAGTCTGAGAGCATCGAATTTATATATCTCGAAACGCATAAATTTTTCAAAAAGTGGGTTTTCAATTTTAATAAAAATATCAGTCTGTTTTAAATTATTTTTAAACAAATGAGGTCTTGTTTGAAGGAGAAGTGTCTGTAGTCTTAGATTGTAAAAAAAAAATTAAAAATTCTACGATCCTTTTTTGGCGAGTTATCGTAATCTGAACGTGAAAAAGTCAATATTTTCCCACAAAACATAAAATTTAAAAAAAACTTAAAAGTCCGACGAATATGAGACATGTCTTATTTTCTTCCCCACATTGTTCTGCATCGATTGGTATCGGTCTCGACAACATACCCCCAGCGGTTTCGGAGGAGATAGCGTGACAAGCTTTTGACAGCGGCGTTGCCGGCAGAAGGCAAAGCCAGTTACTTTTTTTTTAGAATAGAGAGATGTACGCTCAATTTCGATGTTCCTCTAGAAATGAGTATGTTGAGAGCTTGTTGCGTTTAAACTGCTGTAACTTGCTATCATGATGAATAACAACACTTTAGCTATGGAAATAAGGTAATTTCAATAGAAACACAACACTTTTTTTATAATTATAGCTTTTATTATATTATTACGAATTATATAATGAAAGTATTTACATGGACTGATAGTAATTTACATGGATTGATAATCAAATGAAAAAACTGTCGATGTCGTCGTCGTCATCTTCTTCCTGAATTAATATTGCGACTCCGTTGTTGCAATTACCCTTGCAATTCGGGCATGTGACAGAGGAGTTTAACGATGCTTTTCTACAACCACACCTGCCACTGTCACATCCTTTCGTGCATCGGCAAAAAATCATCTTCAACATTTCGTCAGGGGCAGCATCCAACTCTGAGAGTTTCGGAACTAGTTGGTCATTCCTCCTTTCCCAACCCCAATTCGGCGCCCCACCATTAGGTTCCTCCCTTAACCACAGGTGTACTTGGTGGTACGTTCGAAATGCATGCTGCTTAGCAGCTCCTTCAGTTGGAGGGAGAGTTCAGGCTTCATGTTTGCAGCTGCTTTGATAAATGATTTGTAGTGGAACTCGTTGAGAGATTTTTCTGTGGCTGGCGCGCCATACCATGAGAGAGTACTCATGATCCCAACTGTCTCAATGGAGTCAGGGGAAGAAGAACCGCTGGCAAATACCTCAGCTGCACGTTGTATGATTTTAGACTTCTGGTACATTTTTAAAAAACCCACTTTACTCTTGCGATACGCTGCGAATGTTGTGTCACAGCCTGTGAATGCATGTAGGAATAACAAATGGACATTGTACTTCATTTTCAACTCATACTGTAGATGTTGAGAGGATTATACACTCGTCTTCACCTTTCTTCTTCCAGGTTTTAACCAGCAGAATGTTGCGATCAGTTGGGGTTTAGGCTACCAAGAAAACAGCCAAGTCGACATCCACTCCAATAACAGCAATCGAGAAATTTTGCGATTTGTTGATAGCTGTCTTCACAATATCAACGTCAGCATCACCTGAAGCTTGGAGTATATTTATCCCATTTTTCTGCAACTGAATCATCAGCAGGTTTATCAGCTGACTCTTATTATGAAAGTTGGAAAGGAAATCCTCTTGTCTGACTTTAATTTCACTTTCCAAATTGACATTGATGTTCACACATCTCCTGAGTCGATATCGTCGACTCAGTTCAGCTGCTTTTGTGCTCTCGGATGTGTCAGTGTACCCATCAAAAACCACTGTACAACCTCTCCCATGATAATGAGTCTTCAGAAATCTAACATAACCATCACAAATGGTTGATACAGTGGTCTCTTTTTGCCAAACAACTTTGTGGACTACGAATCCCCCATCAACAACAAATTCAAAGGTAGTTAAATCAATATCCTTATCAATTTGCTTAAACAGTGTGTATAGTGCTGACTCTCTGCACTTCCTCATTCCACTTTCGTTGAAGAATGCCAGGGGGTAGGGAGCCAGTTCATATTTCATATAATTCTTCAAATCGAGGAGCCTAGTACTATCTTGATTGTTGTTAAATAATTATTTTAATTAATTTTCAAAAATTATATTTTTGATAATATTAAATTTAATTTTTATTAATTGTTTTTAAATAATAATTTTGATTCATTGAATTTCAAGAATGGTATTTTTAAAATTAATTTAAATGTATTAATTTTATATTTAAATGTTGTAAAAACGAAATAGTGAAAATAATTGTCAAGAAAATAACTGGAAATAAAAGGGTGGAAGGGCCTGGAACGGGCCGCATAATCCTTGTGCCTTCAAAAAAGATAAGAACTTAATAGAAGATGGGTGGAACATTCTAGCCTGTCGGCAATTACCTTATTTCCATTGCTAAAGTGTTGTTATTCATCATGATAGCAAGTTACAGCAGTTAACACACAACAGGCTCTCAACATACTCATTTCTAAAGGAACATTGAAATTGAACGTACATGTTAGAAATTCTATAACTTTTGATTGGTTGAAGATAAAGTGCAAAAGTGTACATGAAATTGAAGGAAATTTAATGTTCTACATCTTCGTCTTGGACAATTTTTCTGAGAAACGATCATGGGAGGCACTAGAAGCAAATGTTTGAGAAAAAGAGTGAGGTAAAAATGATTTTTTTCGAAAATTATCGATTTTCAATGACGTATATCTCGAAAACCGTTGGGAATTCGACATATATGTATATTAACAATTTTATAGAAAATTTAATTGGCTTTCATTTTTATATTTAACATTTTTTTCTACAGTGCACCATTTCCGAGATATAAGTGAAAAACCAAAAATGGGACCTTTCCACCCCCTCCCCCCTTTAGCTCACCCCCCAGGGGCGGGGACTTTTAGTATGTTTACCTACTAACTACTCCTAACAAAGTCCTAAAGTCAAAAATTCTCGCATAGTCCATGCATTTCTACACCCCTCTTTTGAGCACTCATTGACTGGACTAGTAGTAAATGCGAGCAGATGCAACTATCTATTAAATCGATCTAATTTTAGAAAGCAATGATTCCACGCTATACTTTAAGGAATAGAAGTTTTGAGGAAGCGCTACCAGCTTTTGTTTCTACTTCCTGGGCGTTGATTATCGAACTCGTTGAGTGGAAAACAAATGACAAGATGTGCTCCGTTAATAGAGCGAGATATCAGAACAATAAAATACCTCCACTGGCTAAAATGAAGTGACAAAAAGAAAAGGTTAAAGAAGTACTTCATTGGGGTTATACAGATCATTTCCATTATAGCTTCCGTGCGATAGATGTCTTCATTTCCGACAGAAATTTCAGAGAATCAATCTAAGCGTGTAGCCTAATAAAAGACAAGGAGAGAATAGACCTCAGCTGAAGATTTTTTTTCCCTGATAATTAAAAACTAAAAGTTAGGAATGAATTTAAAAGAAAAACATTCAAACTTACAGTTAGCATATGTAATCAAAAAACTACAATTAATGATAAAATGTTCCCATAAAGCAATAGCATAACTTGAGCCTTTGGGCCTAGAAATATATTAAAACTACATTTTTAAAAAATTGAATAGCTTTACACATTAATAAGAAAACAAACTTTTATTTTGCGAAAAATGATTTGCTCTATCATTTTTAAAAAAAAAATACTTCTTATTGCTATGAAAATTATTAATACAAAACTTTTAAAAGTCAAATTAAAAGCGTTTTTTATGCTAAGATACAAGTACCAAAAATCATGTTAATTTTGCAGTGAAGTTTCAAATTGTAGATCCGGGCAAATTTTTACCAGAGGCTACTCACGTGAGCGGCCAGATATGGGATGTACGTACGAAATAACCCAGTGATGCACCGAAATGTTAAAAAAAACCACAATGATAAAGTGAGACTTCTATCAGATATGATTGCACATCAACGAAGGTTAGATGCATAACTAAAAAAGATGGAAGACAAGAAAAAGGTTGCTAGCTGGAGATGTGCTTTGCAACCTTAAGGTGATACATGCTTTATAAAGCATGTCCACCCTTAGAACGAGGTTGTTGATAAGCTCTTGCGAACATCGCTCATTCCTCCGTCAGCGTTGCCTCCAGCTACTGATCATTTTCCAATTGATGCAGACGTGCCGCAAGGTCTCTACCCAAAGAGTTTCATATGTGCTCGATGGATTTAAATCGGGATGACGTACAAACTAATCCATTTGAACCCAAGTCATCGCTCTCTAACCGCATATCAAGAGCTACAGTACGATGAGAACAGTACTTAACAGCCTCACAGAGATAAAAGAACTCCGATTCGGCACTAAAATAGAAGACCTTCATTTCCCTGTCGTACATTTTTTTAAATACAACAGTAGCACTCACCGGTTACCAGGGCCCGATTATGAATGCTGGGGGCCCCTGGGCAGATGCTATTTGCCCCCCCCCTTACGAACATTTATAAAAATAAGAACTATCCATGGGCTATACATACTATTAGAAGTACTAGGTGCATGTACCAAGGGAGTTTTGGGGCCCCCTAGCATCAGGGGGCCCTGGGCAAAGTCCCGATTTGCCCATGCGATAAAAAGGCCCTGCCGGTTACAGTACTTTCCACCAATGTCTGGAGCTCTATACATTCCTCCAACATAATGCCTTCAAAGACAAGAACCTCTGAACCGCCATATCGATGACTTAAAGAGACATTAGCAAGATTACATCGGGTTCCAACATTCTGTCCGATAAGCTAATGACTAAAATCGCTCGACTGAGACTGAACCTTATCTCATCAGTAAAGAGTACATAATACCTATCTTCTGCCATCCTGTCCTTGTGTTCGTAGCACCACTCTAAAGAGCATCTCTTATGCATACGTGTTAATAATAAAGATACATCATACTGCTTGTTGGGCAAACAACCCTCCTTTGTTACCCTAACCTCAATAACCCGCGATATCTATGTAGCTGGTTTGCAATGATTCCTGCTGATTCCCCACACACAAATGCTAAAGTAGCATTTGAGATCATGTTTCATCCTGCGAGTTCATGTTATGTTTACTCTTCTTTATGTTTACTCTTAGTTTCATCTGCGAAAAAACGAAAAGAAGAAAATTCTTGAACTCGAAAAGTTCAAACACGGACTTATACTGTCTAGACTTTAGACCAGGGGTGTCCAATCCGCGGGCCGCATGCGGCTCAAAGCAAGCATCAGTGCGGCCCAGAAACAGAGCTCAAAGCGAAAAAGAAAATATCAATAGCCCGCCTCGATGATGATGGCAGGCGGCCATTACAGATCCCGCTTTGTTCATTCAACAAATCAACAATACGTCATTTGAAATATCTTTAATTCTATGCAAAATTCCGATGTTATTTCTGTATATTAATTTCATTACAAAAATAAAATGTGAAGTTTTTACATATTTAATATTTCATATTTGTAATATTAAAATTAGTATGCACAAGAGTGAAGCCCACTAAGAGTCAAATTATAACCAAAATATCGGATGAACATCTTGAGAACTCCCTGAGAATTGCGACCACTTCAATTGACCCAGATATTGATGCATTAGTTTTTCAAATTCAATGTCAAATATCACATTAATTTTATGACTCCTATAGTTATCTTTAATAAAATTTATAATGAAATAAATATGATAACTATAGCTATCATATTTATATATAAAAGTATAATATATATATATATATATATAGATTATACTTTTTTTAACTCATCAACTATTTTTTTACATGTTTTAATTAACTCGCTTTCTTGTTTGTGTGTTTGTCTAGTACAAATCTTGCAATTGATTTTTAACTAACTTCCCGATTAGCTAGACATTTGAAACTTTTAGAATAGCTCAGAACACGATGACAATGCATTTTTTTGATACTTTTAGCCATCTTTAAGAAGGATTGAATTCATTTTCAGTTAATTTTGTTTTGTAGACTGGTGCAGCCATCTATCGGCCAGGTCGGGAACGAAAAGTTAAACGCAAGTTAACTTCCGATTAACTTAATTTTCTTTCAAGTTGATGGGATAATTCATCAAAAAATTTTAAAAAAATATTTATTAATACATAGAACTGTCAAGTTTATATGATTCAACAGAAAATTTAAAAACATGGTATATAAAAAGTTTTTTTTATCTTGTAATTATTAATGTTAGGTATATTTTTGTGCGGCCCAAAACAATTCGTCTTCTTTGAATGTGGCCCAAGGAAGCTAAAAGGTTGGACACCCCTGCTTTAGACATTTTTGGAATCTTTGACTGGATTTACTTTAGACATTTTTGGAATCAGGTAGACCCTTTCATAATAAAACGCTATTTATGCATGGTGTCGTCAGATGTTTTGTACATGATTGATGAGAGAAAAATTTGACTGCAATACTATGAGTTAAAAACTGCAATTTTTTGTCAAACATGGCTTATACATAACTGCTACACTCGTTTGGAAAATTATTCAGACACTAGCCAACTTTCACTTTGAAACTGCTATTCATACCTTATTAAATGGACTTTTATTTTCAATGAATAATTCTCTATTTTGTTTTAAAGCAGTGAAGGGAGCATAAGTGTTATTAGGATTGATGAATAAAGGTGGCGGGGGGTCAGTCCCAAAAGGTATAGACATTACACCAGTAAAAAGGGGGAGGGGAGGAGACTAAAGGCCCTTCTCCTGTGAAATTCTTGAATTTTTACTATATAAAACACTTAATACAGGAACTAAATTTTTCCGTAGTGTATTTATAAAATTTTAAGTAAAATTTTAGTCCCAATCTTTGATCTGACCTGAAGTAAAATTTTGAAGATAAATTTGTGGATTACCCTACAAAAGTAATTGACAATTCATAATGCCAAATTATATTATGAACTATATGAGTGGTATTAATAAAGGGTAGGTTTAAAAAAAAAATTGAGTACATTTATTTATTTTTTATTATCAACTCAATAGGGAGATGATTGTTAGTTGGCCCATGCATATATCTTAATTTGTTTGCCAAATCTGTGATTCAAAACTACTTCACTTTATAACAGCATAGCTCTTTAGGTAGACTTCTGTACCTATAGGTTTAGCCTGGTCCTATTCTTCACAAACAAGGAAGTTTTTCAAAAGTAATATGAGAGAAACATGGGACAAATGGTGTACTTTTACAATTATTCCAGATTTATAAACTAAAAAGAGGGCAGAAAAAAAACTCATAAAAACTATACACTCATTTCCTTTCACTGCTGATATAATTATATTAAATAAGAGAGTTTGTTGGTTGAGAGCACTGTCATCTTTTGCTACATGAGTAAACAAAAGAAAAAATTATGATGTCATTACCAATACATTCAACAGACAACGACAGTAGGGAAGCATTTACATGAATAATGTTAGGTATCTTAATAATAGTAATTCTACAGATAAAACTTAGAAAGCAAAATGTCCACTAAAAATGAAATGCAAAAATATTTATTTGCACTCTTAACTTATATATCACATACAGTAATCAATACAAAATGGAAAAAAAAAGTTCATACATATGAAAGACTTAAAAGGTAAAAACAATTTGTATAAAAAAATCTTTACCTCTTTAGAAAAATATTCATGCAATGTCAAATCCCATGACCTAAATATTACCTGCAACACACAGGATTTACTTCAATATTTAAACTAAGTGTTGGATGAATTAAAAAATAACTTCATATTAACACTATAGAAATACTAACTTAAGCCTAATAATTTACAGTAGGATTTACATTAGCGTGCTCAGCATCTTTTATATCATAATAAATAAAAACAACCAAAGAAAATTAGACAACAATTATCTAGATGCAGTTAGGCATTTGAATATATACAGCAATAAATTATTAGAGAGCAATAATTAAATCACTAAGCTTATCTCAAAATACTTGTCAACTCAAATGAGAATTTTGAATTAATTTAGATAAAAAAAATTATTAATTTAGAACATTTCTTTTTAAATTTTCCATAAAAAAATACAGATATTTCTACACAAGCAATATATCATATTAATACACTTCATATGTAATTGTTCATATACATACTCTATAAGTATGCATGGCTAAGTAAATAGAAAGAAAATGATAAGATATTTTAATTTTATTCCAAAATATAAAAAATCATTCACATTTCTACTCAAGAAGAAAAAAAAATTGTAAACCATACTTAAATTTTATTAATTTCTTTGAAACACATTCAAATTTTAAACAATTTGGACTATTATGGAGAAATTAAATTTTGTGTAATGTACTGATTATGACCTTCCAATAATAAATTTGTTTAAATAAATTAAAAATGTTTTTCCTGTGACAGTTATACTGCCATGCAGTTATACTATTCAGACAAATTTCTTTCTTTTTCTGGAACTTCCCAAGAGAAAACATGAGGGTGATTCTGAAAAACATTTGCAATTGACTTTAATTTTTAACCTGAAAATTAGAAAACAAACAAACAAAAACAAACCACTTAGGAGTTTTACTGAGTGTCTTCCAATAATTAGAAATTCTAATGGCGCTTGAAAAAGAAGTCCAAATTTCAGTTTTTAGAAACTAATAATTAAAGGGCACCTTTGAGATATGTATTTTAATAACAAATCTGAACTTTAGACAATAATGAACCTCATCTAACAAAAAATATATTTTTATTTGCTTGCAAACTTTAATTATTAACTCAAATTATTAATTTAGGAGGAAAGAAAATTAAGAGTTCAAATAACTTTAAGTTGAAAATATTCAGGTATAAATGTAACTGGTAAAAATTGCATAATTTTATTAATATATTAATTGAACAAATGTGTTTAAAAAACCTCTGCTTGTCCATTGTTCCAGTGCAAAAGATTTCAATAAAATGACATGGTTCAACTATAAAATCCCATTATTAAAGGATACACAGCTTAAATATTTCTTTGTAATTCATCAAAGAATAATTCCTTAACAACAGAATATGTTAATGAACTAAGATGTGAACATAAAAAAAAAGCTTTAGGTAAAAATAAAATTTTTGATTTACATTGCATTACATTAAATACATGTAAAACCAACTGTAACAATATATGCATAGAGTAATATTGAAACATAACCCAAAACTCATAACGCTGATGTCGGGATTCTTGTTTCATCCCAAATAGATACTCCATCACATTGGCATATTCTTTTTGGATTCTGAAACAATCCTGATGACCTTGCAATAATAGCACATGCCAAACTGTAAAAAAACAAAACAAAACAAAATATAAAGTAATATATTTTAAATTGAATATAAAAAGCATTTTATCAGTGACCTTAGTTCAAATTAACCAGTGATGCTTAGCTTACATCAGGTATGTTTAGTTTACATCTGGGTTGCTTAGTTTATATCAGGGATAATTAGCCTAAATTAAATATCACATGTATCATGAATGGAAAAAAAATTAAAACTTGGTTAAAATTTTAAACTTCAATTTTATATCCTCATATAAAATCAACTAAATTAGTTTACAGAATCGAACAAAATATTTATGCTGAAAAATCAATGTCAAATTCTATTTCATTTATTAAATCAACTAAATAGTCAATTTAATTCTCATATAGCAAGCAAAAGATAACCATAATGCTCCCTACCAAACAACTAAATCAACTAAACTTCACTTGATGGAATACCTCATGAAGAAGTATACATTCCATAGATGGTCTGTATATATTATTCATATGATATGTCACGAAAAGATTGAAAATATAGCAAAACCCAAAAACAGTTGCATAGCAAGAATCAAACCCTTAACCCTAGCAACTACCTATGATGAGTAGTTTCAACAGTTATAGAAAAAACAATCAAGGTTTGGAATCCCAGAAAACTAAATTTTCAGAAGAAATACACAATTCCCTTACCTTTTACATGAAAATTTTTTGCTACGTAGATAGATATTAAACTGATATTTACAATGAATATTACAAAATGCAACATTTTCATTCATTGGAAGATAAAATGTTATTAGAGTCACATTCTATGCTTTCTTTTCAAAGTATTCACATATCAAAATTCACTTTCCTAAATGATATTGTTTAACAGATATAAAGAGATACAAATACTTCAACAATAGTACGTATTTATAAATACATGTTAATAGTGAAAGAAAAAGTTATAATATAATATCAGTTATACCTAAAATGTTAAGATTTATTATAATAGGTAAACTAAATGAAATTGGTACATTCAAGGTTCATTAGAACATTCTTATTTTATTTTTAGAGAACTATGTAAATATCTCCAGGTCTTGAAACAAAGAGGATGCTCAATTTTTTTTTTTTTTATCAAATAGTTCAACAGAGTAACTTAAAGCTTCAAGATATTGATGTATGTTTCATTAATTATTTTCTAAGTTCATTACACAGTAACATATTAAGGGTGGAGAATGCCTTTACTTTTAATTATTTTTTTTTTTGGGGGGGGGGAGGGGGAGCAGGGGACATATTAATACAGAATTTTTTGGAAAAGAAATAAGAATTGTTGATTCATTTTCAGCTAAGTCTAATGAAAATTCCTTAAAAAGTTTGTCATCTAATTTTTCATTGGAAATATATATTCACATAAATTGTTATAATGTAGGTTTATTTATATAGATGATTCTTAACTACTTTATCAACTCAAAGTAAACAGAAAAATTATAGTACAAGTTAATTTGAGACATGAAACAAAAGCTATTTTTTTAAACTAAAATTTAACAATCTATTAAAATTATATGGCTAAAATTGATATATTTTATGTCATTATTAATTATCTCCTGCATATTGTTTTAGATTATAATGGATATGATGTTATTAATGCTTCTAAGCCCACTTTACACTTTTTATGGATTAATGAATGTCAAGACAGATTAAATATGATTAATTACTATCTGAATGATATCACCAGTTATTAAAAAGTATCAGATCAAGTATTATGTATGGAATATAGTGTTTCCTTTCAAACAAAGGCTATAAAGATGAATAAATTTAATATACATATATAAATTAATAAACAGAATATTACATGCTTCCAGAATTTCCAGAGGTCTTTGATCTTTCATCATTTCCTCTTCCCAAATCATCTATTTCAGAGGTCACAGCAATTGATCGTCCTATAATATCCCATACTTTAACAACATTATCTTCAAGAACAAAACTTGCTCGCCCATTATTATCAGCTTTAATGTTACCTAAATCACCGTAGTGCTGTTAAAGAAATAGTAAACACAATTAACTATAGATTTTACTTTCCTTTGCAATTTAATGAGAGTTAAGAATCTAGTTCGAAAACCAAGTAATGATTACAAAAGAACCTTCAGAGTCAAACCCTGAGAAGTTATAACTTTAATCGTTAACATTGTATAACTGTAAAAAATTAGGAGAATGAAGACACGAAAAGGTTATGGATTTATCTCCTTTATATATAAGAGCAAAAGAGATTTAAAAACATAGTGGGAATATTTTTATAAATTATAGAAACTTTATACCACCAAATTCTACTTCTTTAAGCTTTATAAATTATGTTACAAAAGAAGATCAAATAAACTATAACATACACAATGTAAGAATATCAACAACATACAGAGAATATAACAACTCTATAATCAATGACATACTATAGGATAAAGGGCACATATGACATCTCGACAGTGAAAACATAGCAAATTTTGTGATATGTTTATCTGCATATTACACATTTGTTTATAAACAAATGTGTCAGTTATATTTCTTTACCACTTAAAATATACATATTTTTGCTTATATACAACACATATAGTAATTAATACATAAATAATTTTATTTAGTACAGGTGCTTAATTTTGACTTACCTCTGATCAAATTTTTCTGACTGTATGACAGTTTGGTACACTTTTCTAAAATAATATTGCACTTATTCTCTCCAAATTTTGCATGTGGTTAAAAACATTCCAAGTAATAATAATAAGGAGCATTTAACACTTTGATAAATTTTTTTTTTTAATGTTTAATAAACAATTACAAAATCACAGAAAAAAAGTTAATGTATTCGTTTCTATTTTGAAAAGTACTCTACTTATATCTATTATTTTAGATATTTTTTAAAGATATTAGATAGTTGTACCAGAGTAGAAAATTTCAACTTTCTAGTGTGAACAGTTTTTTAAAAAAGTGTACCTGAATATATAAAAAATGCATATTGTGAAAACCCGAAAAAAACGTTTAACACATACAGCTCTTAAAATATATTACTTTAATATCTCCAAGCACCATAATAGTTTTGATTTACATTTATTTTTCCTCTTTTTTCTGTTTTATAACTGTTTTTCTCCCTCTGGTCAGTTTCTGGAGTTTTTGGTGATTGAAGACAGCCTTGCAAACTTAATTGCAATCAATTTTTTACAATGAATACTCCATAAAACATCCTACATTTATACCTAAACCTTCCATCACTTTTGTGCCACTGTGTGAACCATCGATGAAGCATATTATTGCATCTAAAACACCTAACTTTAATGTTCTTAAAGTAACAAATACAGTCTTTGGTATGGACATTCATATACAATGGTTAAAACTTTCAGTTGGGTTTTGTGTTTGTCCATGAGTACATTTAGAAAGTAGTTTTCTGTCAGATAGGGACCTAAATAAGTCTTTTACAACTAAAAAAACACTTTCTGACAATGAATGTTTGTGAAAACATTTTTCTCTTGTTAATAAGGATTTATTATAACAACACCTAGTGACAGGATCCATAGGGCAAAAACCATGTTGTGGGTTTTCATATGATGACAATTTATGAAAGAAAATTAACCCATATGGATTTAACCCTTTCCTCTAGAGATATATTTAGATTCCAGCAAATAGATAAGCCATAGTAATTCTGTATTTTCATAATTCAGCATCTGTTGCACAACCACAGCCAGAAATTTGCTATTTACAACTTGTCTCCTTTGATTTCATTGCAATTTTTTTTTTCAGCCTGATTCTCATTCTCTCTGCACATGAGCAATGTACCCATTTTTTGATACTGCAATCAGATTCATAAACATTCTTCACAAACTTTTTACACTCTCTTGTGTCCCCATCTCCAAAATATTTCACATATTGCCATGTGAAGATTCAGAGCACTGAAATATTTTCAAGACTCCATCCATCTCCATTCCCCTACTATATCCCTCAAAATTTCTCATACAATGAAGTCCTATTAGCTTGATTTTACTCAAAGCATAATATTTTGTTAAGCATACAAAATATATAATTTTCTCATTGTAAAGAGACATAGCATATACAATGCTATTTAATGAAGAGTGTCCTAATTTTTGTCAAGTTCCATCAAGTGCAGCAAGAATGTTAGTATCTCCACTATCATCTGCAACCATTTCTTTAACAGCTTGCATCATTGAATTATTGACAATTTCTAATAATGCAGGTAACAAAATTTTATAGTTTTTTTTTTTTAAGTTAGTGGGAGGATGAGGTAAATTCCTAACTGAACAGAATATTTTAGGAGCTTTCTTTTCCTTCCCTATGCATCTCATAGCATATGTTAACGTAAATTAATATCATGACTCTTTTGGGGATATTTAAGAGGTTATAGTGCTAGTTTAATGTCCACAAGAAGTATACAAATACACCAAACTAACACTCCCTTTTGAGAATTCTTTTCCTCAATAATGTCAAAGCAATCAGTTTTGCTACAGTTCTTGCATTTAAGTAAATACATTTAGCAAATGCAATAAAGATTCAAAATGAACTATAATGTTTTCAGTGCTTTGAGAATCTAAAGACTCACTTTTACATGTAAATATAGTGACTTCCTTCTCAGAAGCACGCAAATTTAACGGTGACAGGATGTCTTCATTTGCAAAATTATTCACATGGGTATAATGATTCTCAGTGAATTTTCTTTTCCCAAAAGACTTCCTTCTTGACATTTTCCCTTAGAATACTTTTGTACTATTCTAAAATAATTTAAAATAACTCAAACGGTCTCAGGAAATACCATATTCAGTTGTAAAATCCTCTCCCCAAAATCTACGATAGTATCAACCACATAAAAATGTTATAAACACCAAAGTTAACAAATATGTTCACACAGCTTGAGAAAAAGATTAAATTAGTGGTATGTTGCATTCAAAAAAGGTGAGTTTAAGCCAGGGAAGCAATTAAAAACAGGGAGAAACTTTGTAAAAAAGATACAATGCTGGCCAACATGTGTCGCTTTAAACTGTCTTTGTTTGTTTATATATTTAAATGCCCATTTTTAGGGGTCTATGTATCGCAAAACTATACAAATTATATATTTTTAGAATCATCTAAGTCTGCTTTAATTTTTAAACACAAAATTGAAAATTTGAAGCATTTTATGTGATATGAGAAAGAACATACTCTTGCTTCATCTGATGGTCCTCCATGCGGTTGATTAGTAGGGTTGAAATGCCCTCCTATGCTGAAAGAAATGAAAATTAGAAATTTTTATGCACATGCCTACTATGCACATTTCTTATTAATGAAAATTAAAAAATTAAAACTATGCTTTTTAAAATATGCTTTAGAAAGCAAAAGTAGTCTGATGAAACTGCATATAGGGACTTTGCAACTAATTGGAGATAAACTCCCTTCAGTAGATAAGACTGATATTATCTAATAATGTAATAAAAGAAAAGCAAATGGTAGCTATTGAAAACTCAATGATACAAATGTGAGCAGAATATCACACAAGGATAATATTAATTCATAGGGATAAAATTATTAACAGCTGTATTGATAGTTTTGAATATCACTTGCAATTATTATTTACTAGTGTTGCACACTAAAGACTTTATAGAAAATGCATTTAAAAGAATGAAGAGTTTTATCTAAGTAAAGGAAACTAAAATGAATTATTCCTTTATAGTTACTCTCACTGAATTTATAAATTACTTTTAAACAAAATAAACATAAATCTTTTTTACCTTTATTATCAAATCCTTTTTACAGAGATTCATTTATATTAAGTCTGTAAACATTTTCAAGACATATATATATATATATATTAAATTAAGTTAAATAACCTTGATGATGAAAAATAAAACTATTGGAATTTTCTGACTGATTTAAGATTTTATCACAGGTTAAAGTGAAGAATAAAACTACTGTATATGACAGCAAAATACTTTTTTAAAAAGACTTGTTAAAAAGAAACTCTAATAATTCTCTTAAATATAAAGAAATTAAGGTTTGTAGAT
The DNA here is from genome assembly GCA_907164885.2 of Dolomedes plantarius. Lineage (NCBI taxonomy): Eukaryota > Metazoa > Arthropoda > Arachnida > Araneae > Dolomedidae > Dolomedes > Dolomedes plantarius. The sequence continues at coordinate 37,567,987 of OU015493.1, read as the reverse complement.
TCTCTCTACAAATAAATATTAAAAGATATATATAACTCACTTGGCCTGCAAGACACATAGATTTACTTTTATAGGAAAAGATTCAACATTTATAAGAGATGCATATGAAAGCTTAGGAGCATCCTGTCATAATATGAGTAGTGGCTTAAAACATGAACTTACACAACTGCAAAATTCCATGTGCTTAATGACAAAAACTACAAGGCACAAGTTTTAAAGAATTAAGTAACTGAGTTCCCCTAATGACACTGACCAGATATGTATAAATTTGTCATGTTTCTTAGAGTTTGGTATATTTCTTCAAAATTACAAAATGTATAACTATTTTAATTATTTAGTCAAACATCAGTATGTTTGGGCAAAGATTAACAAAGGTGATGTAGTAGCAGAGAAAAAACAAGTTATTAACATACTCCTATCACAATTATACCATATGCACAAGTTAAACAGAAGTGATGGGTAATGACTATCAAGTAACTGACAATGTTACAAGTTGTAGTGAAAAGCTTTTAATTTATATAGTTCAAAATTTAAGGGGGTTTACAGGTGCTTAAACCTCTCCATAAACACTGTCTGACTGATCAGTCATTGTATCTCTGTAACCAGAAGGCCTAAGAAGCTGAAATTTAGCCTTGTGGTTCATCTCTAATAGGGGCTTAAATCCCCTCCATATTTAATGTTGAATCACTGTCATTAAATTATAGGATGAATTCCTTTATGGAATGACAACACTTTACTTCTAAAGTTAATTTTAACTAAATAAACCAGATTACATAATTGATCGTAGTCATATATTCCATCGCAAAGCATGGGTATTTAGCTAGTCATTCTTTAGAATATATCGAATTCTGTGATTAATATTCTTGTTATGAGTCAAAATAAAGATGAAAAAATTATATATACTGCTATATTGAATATTTTAAAGACACATATAGATAAATACACAAAATATTATGAAAAAATAAAGTACTCTTATGCACAAAGATGTTATATTATCTTCAGATTTAAAAATAAAGTACTGATTTACTTCATAAAAACATCTATTCCTTAATATTAAAACTTTTGCATATATGGACTGAAAAATGAACATATTGCTGGATCGTTATAAGTACTAAGAAGTTTCAGGTGAAATGAACCTGAACACATGAAACCTGCTTAATCTGTCCATAGTATAATTTGTTTGAAAGGAAGACAGTGACAGTTTTAATAGTCCTTTTATTATAAAGATATCAAACAATGTTCAGACTTTACATTACCTTTAATATCCGATATTACAAAAGCAACAAATAACCCTTAGTTATAATCTTCATATGCTCCTAAAACTTCTTTATTTTAATGAGTAATTAATAAATGATATTTAAGTAAAAAATCAGCATAGCTTCAGTAAAAGAGATAACTTAATAAATTAATATATATATAAGGATCCTCCTTAACTACGAGATATATATTTTTACCTGTCATAACCTTTAGATAGGTCACCAAGCTCATGAATGTGAAGGCCATGTTCTCCAGGTTTTAAACCATCAATTGTTCCATCAATAATGCATACTTCATTTTGCTTTTGATGAAAGCGTATCACACCAAGTATACCATCTTTGCTTTGTAATTCAGCAACAGCTGATCCTAGGCTGTTAAGACCTAAAAAAAAAAGGGTTATTTACCAAAGAGTCATTTTTATGTACAGAGAATATTATATTTTAATAATTAAATAAACATGTAATAATATAGTCCACATATACATATAGTGATATGCATAATGAATCCTTATATGAACCCTTTTTAATAAAATAAAATAAAGATACTTAGTCATAAAAAACTTTTTTTAAACTATCAAAAATTTAGAAATATAGGAAAATATAAAGAACATGATACGGTTTCCTGCTAAGTCATTGTTTTCACCAAAGCTTTGAAGCATTGGAGTATAGTTTCTGGGTTTGCTATAAAGAGTACTGTAAATTTCCTCTTTTAGTTTTTCTATTTGTGTTGCCATAAAGCCAAGTATCGCAGGCATGTCTGCAAAAGCAGTGCTATGTAGTAGAACAAACCTCTGTTGGCTGTACAAATTTTGTATCCTGAGATGTGTTCACATGGTGGCCTCTGCTGCATAACGAAAATACTGTTACCTCCTATGGATCCGTCTACTGCTGGTTACACCTTGAATTTGCTGGTAATGCAAACAGTAAAACAAAACATACAAACCAGAAACATATTTTTTAACTAGGAGGTGAATGTATCGCCATCACAGCTTTTAAAAACTGCTGGAACAAATCAGGTAAATCATTGTTCTTCCTCCTCCAGACATACTGGGAAAGATAAGAAATTGTTCCTCACACTTGCAAATACTCTGAAAGCTTAGCATAACTGAACTACGTGTGCCTTCTACAGAGTTGCTAATTGCACTTTTTTCTGGAACCTTAAATTCAGATTGTGATTTACACAAAGGCATACAAAGTCATCTAGTGGAAGACAATCAAATGCCTTCTAGCAGTTTGAAATTAAATTATGGTGGTACCAGGCAAAACTTTCTCTCTAATTAAATTCACAAAAACCTTTAGACCTACTTACAACCACAGACAAAAATACTTTTAACTGATTCTTTCTCCATACCACCAAACACCCATTTGCCCTCAACTTTCTTGCCCAAATTAAACTTTTGTTTTCTGAATTTATATTCACCTAAGCAACAACATCCACCAGTTTTCACATTCTCATACAGGCACTCCTCAATACAGACCTTTCGGCAAAAATTTGTCCAATCACAAATGATACGATTACTAACTTTCCATATTTTCTCACCTATACTTATACACTCATACATATGTCAGTTTCAAAATCACATTCAATGACTGCTCACTCTCACTAAACCGAGAACCAATCTTTACTGATGTACAAATAAAATCGGCATTTCTCCATACACATGACAATGCCATTCAAACCCATCTGAAATATCCTTCCATTCACACAACTGCATATTTCTGTTACATCTCTCCCATTCCAAAGCCCTCAATATCAAACCATTTTTCATACAAAGGTAGCACAGGTGTATCTATCACACACCTGTTTTCCATAAAATCAATCAAAAATAAAAAAACTTAAATCAATTACATCACTCATTTTGCACAAGCTATTCTAGGAGACACAATGAAAAAATAAAAACATATACCTACTCTAGTATGAAGATATAGTCTAGAACAGTGGTCGTCAACCTGGTCCCTACTGCCGACTAGTGGGCGATTCAACTTTCATGGTGGGCGATGAGAGTTTTTGTCTGTTGCTACAAATTTTGTTCTTCCTCCATACATCCAATACATTGCTAACAACTTTGCGAGTTTAATTTTTTAAAAACATTATTTTGCTACTTACTTTTGAATTCCATCCCTAAACTCTGAATATAGATAAGAATTCACCGGACACTTCTCGAGGTATACCCGTGGACTAGGGAGCAAATAATGAGCTCCCCAGCCAAAGGCACGAATTTAATGTGCATAACGAGGTTTAACGCTTATAACTTTCCATCATTCAGTCTTCGAGCTGTATTTCTTTCTTGGAAATGTAGAAACTCATTAAATTATCTATGTATAAACATACATAAAGTATAAATAAAAAAATAAATTTAAGGATATATTTTTTTACAAACTATGTAATTGTGGTACCTGTGGTAAGGAAATTTTATCATCAACAAAGATACAAAAGTGGGTGGTAGATATTAAAAGGTTGACGATTCCTGTTCTAGAATGAACACTTGACAAAATTTAACTTTCATAAATTCAACTTTAGTGCTGCATTAAAATAGTTTCAAATAGCAAGTTTCAGCTAATTAGTCAGGATGAATCAGCTGACAAAATCATGTGATAAAAGTGTCATGAAATAATTACATGATAAAAATAATATCACAAAATTTGTAGTAATAACCACATTGGGACCACATAGCCACAGGTTGGCATCCATACCTTAACTGTAGCATGTCCTTCATATTAACCTTTATGTTTACCTTATATACATTCTATTATCTAATGTTTCATATTTTAAAAACAGAGAATTTAACAAATAGTCTAAAATTCTTTAAAGAGCAATTGAAATTAAATGTTTTGTATAATAATTAATTTTTAAAAATTGTTCCTTTAACCACTGAATAAAAGAAAAAGATATCTATAAGATAGGTATTTCTTTTTCTCATATCATTTAAACTGATAAGTTGTTCAAATAAGTCTGAAAATGATATTAATAATTAAGTTGAAAACAAATTAACATAAGTTCATAAGACATAAGAACTATAAATAATCATATATATATATATATATATATATATATATATATATATATATATATATATATATATATATATAGTTGAATAGAGCCCAAAATACAGATAAAGTTTGCATACCAAAACCTTTCAAAACTGCTCTTTTTCCAGTTCTTTCAATGGTATCTTTAATCATTTCAGATGGAAGGGAGCTTTCAACAATTACACTTTGTTTTTCAAGGCTGACATCAACAACTTTTATTCCAGGTAATGATGACAATGATTTCTTGACAGATGAAACACACTCAATACAAGTCATGTTAACATCAAACTCAATCTAAAAATTAATAATGATTATAATTAACAAACATTTTATGAAAAGGAAGCTTTAAGCACTGCCTTTCCTTTAAAATTAAGATTTCATTTTATGTGTGCAATTAATTCTGTTAAATTAGATAAGTACATTTCAATAATTAAAGGAAGTATATTACTCAATATTTAAATATTCTCCTTCCTATAACACTCATAGTATCAGCATCGAATATATCAATCTGAAAACTTTAGAATCACAAATATGGATGTTCCTATTATTTTATAAAATAAAATCAATGAAAACATTAAAACATGAATAAGATTACTTTTATAAATTTAATTCCCAGCATCTGAAAGACAAAAGCAATATACCTAGTTAGTATAATTTTTACTATCACCAGAGAAGAAGAACTGATTAAGAATCTATATCACCCTTCTCTTAAGAACTGAGACTTATTAAGAGACTTTAGAACAGATAGGTTTGACAGGCTCATATTCTGTAGAAAAAGAAGTAAAAGAAGCTTTTATACAGACTAGCTGTGGAGATAATTATAGTTGAATCATGATAAATCTGCCTCTTACCAAACCATCAGGGAATTTTGGTATTTGTTTCATAATATCAAAGATGGATTCAATAATCTCAAATATGAAATCTTATCAAATTTCATGATCCATTAACAATTTTACCTCACTTCTCTGAGTGTGTAGAAAGAGTTTTCTGATAAGTTATTAGAATCACAACAAAGATACCAATTTCCTTAAAACTGATATCATAAACAATGGTATAAGAGCAAAACAGGTAATAATTAATAGATATCATCAAAATTGTCACACCTGGATACTTAAAACAAAACTGGTAAAAGATGTAACAGAGGAAACATATTATAGATGATATAAAGTCAGAATAAAAAAAAAAAATCTTTAGGTAATTAATTTGGAGGTAAATGATGAAATGGGCCAAATTTGGCTATTAAATAAAATAACTATGACTTCAAGTAATCTTAGAAATTAAGAACTATATTACCTTTTATGTATTTTTTTTTATCATTTTCAATAAAATAAAAGATATTTTTACAAAAAAGCTGTGTTTTTTTGGATGCAACCTGGGTTTATTACATGTTTCTTGCTAGGAACCCTGATCCTCAAAGATGTCAATAAATAACAATTTTTACCCTAAAAAACTGATTTTTAATATCAGTTTTTGTATTACATATACAGTGGAGTTCCAGGTATTATCCCAGTTTTCTGCTTTTAGCTAGACAGAATTTACATGCAATATTTTTCAAAACCTCTTTCAATTTGAAATAAACAAAAGTAAATTATATAGGTAAGAACTACTGAGATGATATGCAAGCAATGACAAATGCTAGAAGAAAATGATTGGGAATACATTCTATTCATCTTTAAAACTAAATAATTCTATGGATGAGAAAATTTTAAGCCGTTAAAAAAAAAATTCTTAGAAATGGCACATGGAATTTCTACAGGCAGAAAAGAATAAACAAATTCATCTGAAAAAGCAAGAAAGAAAGAAGTGGCCCATCAAAGCTATATTAAGGCTGCAGTGTACCTCAATATTAACCTATGGAGAAAATTTGTCCAAGGATTGCCGACTTGGATTTAATAAAAAAAAAAATTTTTTTTAAATTTTACTCAGTAATAGAGAAAGAAATTTTACACCAAGGAGCATTTTTTGTTTAAAAAAATAGAAATATTTTTAAATTTAAATTATTTGGGGGAAAAATCTGGTATAGTATGTTTTAAATACTCATAAATTCCTATGGAGGATGAAATTTATAAACTGAATCCTGTTATAAGAAGCAGAAAAGTTCAGGCTACCTGAAAATACCATTTTTACTTGATTATCAACATTTATGTAGATGTAAATTGTACATAAATTTTCTTGACAGGTTAACATTAAGGTGAGCAAATCTAATAGAATTAGTACACAGCAGCCTTAAGTATTAAATAAGAGTATGGAAAGACTGGCAATATTCCCCACTCTCTGTAATATTCTCTAATGTCGTCCAAGGTGTGGAACAAACATGTTGTCACCTAATTTTGTCCCCTTCCCTCCTTTTAGACAAAATAACCTTGCTTGAGTAGCCTCTTATAGTGTTTAGGCTTTACTATCCACAGGTCCATGGGCCTGGGCCATTGATAGTTTAAAGTAGCATAACACTTTATTTTTTCAAAGAAATGATAAATTTGTCCCCAAAACCTGATCTTTTCTAAAATTCATTCTACCCTCCATCAAATTAATAAAATAGCATATTTTAATGTAATAAATTATATTATAAGAATTTACTAAAATTTACGTTTGTATGTTTATATATATATTATACTATTTAGAGATAACACAGATTGTTAAAAGAATTCACAATTCCAATTGCCTTTAAAATTTATTGATAACTGTACAGAGGAAAGTTAAAATGCACCAAAGTTTCATTCAAAGTTAATATATTTTTCTAAGACAAGAATTTATGAATTTTTGAATTACTCAAATATCAACGTTAGGATAAGAGTAAACAGGTAACAGGTTGAACAGGTAATAGTATCAATAAGGCCAATAAAACTAAAAATTGTGTTCTCCAAGTTAATTTAAAAGAATATCTCACTGGGACCATATCTCACACAAGGCTTTTATATTATTCCTCTGACATTCTGAAGCAATTATACTGGAGTTTTGTAATATTTAACAAGGCAATGAAATTCTACTTAGTCAATGCATCATACTGGCTGTCGCACAAATGTAAGAATGTTATTAGCCTTTGCAAATGTATAAAAAAATCATAATAACAGAAATCCATGTAATAATCATGAAAATCCACAATGACTTTAGAAAAGAAATATCATACTACAAAACTCACTTTCGTGTTTTCGGTAGAATTCATTTTCGGGTTTGATATTCTGATTCCAGAAAAAAGCTACCTTTCAAACCAACATTAACAGAATATAATGGTTTAATCAAATGCTTTAAGGCAAATAAAAGTTCTCCAAATTTGTCTTATGAAAAGATTTCAGGAAGTTCGAATACATCTGTCCTAATGTTATGCGTTTCGCGTAAGTTGTTCCTTATTGAAATAAATGCAGGGCCCACAGTCTTAATGTGCTGAAAATAATTAAATACGAATTACAAGTAAAAGAAAATTTCGGAATATAATAGGTATCTGCCATCTAATGACATCTATATTTTTAAAACTACTATTTACAACCAATTCCTTCCAGAATTATGTAATTCAACATGATCATCAATAAAGTAGGGAAAAATTAAAAGTGCGTATTACAGAAATTTTATTCAGAAGACACCAGTAAAGTTTGCCGATTTAGATGTGCTGAAAAATATCTTGAGAATTCACCAATAATTTTAAAAAATGGTATGAAATGAGAATGATCTCATACTTATTTTGTATACAAACTTCAGAAAATTAAAAAAATCATAACAGTTTTTACAAATTTATAGCAGACGAAAATGTTTTTATGATGTACGTATTTTCCCTATACTTGAAGGAAGATAATCCCTCAATCCCTACAGTTGGATTGTTATTGTTTATATTTCGACGATCGGTGCAGCAGTAAGTGTTCGCCGCTAGATAGGTTAGTATGACAACAAAATCGTCTCTGTTCTCGATATAAAATGAATGGAATGTTACTTCTTAAATTTTCAACTCTAATCATCTGTTAGGCAATTCTTGTTTTCACAAATTTCCGCTGTAAATGCTAATAATTGACAATGATCTCCTGGTTTCGTAAATTACGAGCATTTCTATCCTAGCATGATTCTGTTTAATTTTACGGGGAGTATTCCGGTTAGCTATCTTGGTTGCCCACCGTTTATTATATTTTTCATATTTGTTTGAATTAAGAATGAATAAGATTATACATTTGGTAAAACCAATAATTGTTGTTTTTTCAACTATACACCTTTAACTTTTTCTTAATTCAAATTTAGACTGGGACAGCTAAATTATCTCCCTTTTTTAGCACTGTTAAACATAACACTTTCTTTATTTTATTAAAATATCCAAAACATAACTGAGTAAAACAATGCTGAAGTTTTACAAAATAATTAACGATATTAGTAAATAATTTTTCCAGCCTCAGAGAATGAATAAAATTTGCAACTACACTTAGTAAATACGTTTTTAACGTAATATATATATATATATATATATATATATATGTGTGTGTGTGTGTGTGTGTGTATATATATATATATATATATATATATATATATATATATATATATTGTATCAATTATATATGGTAAAATTCCTGATTGTATAGGTTGTGTTGAATAATTTATGTGATGTTATGTACATAATTTAAATAGAGATCAAATTTACAACATACAAACGCCGCATCTTCTCACTTCTAATTTGAAATGATGATTAGATGAATGATGTAAACATTTAGAAATGATAATATTCTTCCCTAGGGGGATATCTAATGGATATTAAGTGCTGTATATTTGAAATGTTTGAAAATTTTTTTATAACTTCTGTCTTGTATAAAAAATATTAATAGGTTATTTTCAATTTTTTAGCAGTTAAATTTGAATTATCAGTCTAGCCTTGTGTATATATGCACCTTTCTTTTATTCAAGTTCATTGAAATATTTTTATCACATCTAAATCTGCATGATATGTATTTTTGAAATTTTTCATTTACATTTATTTTCTTTGTTAGCATTGTTAAAATGTAATATATATCAGCTTTAAGCAATTTTTTTTAAGTTCCTATAAAAGTGAATAATAAAAAATATCAATCTACGCAATGATAAGAGTTATTAGAAAACAGCTACAGAAGACGAAAAGAATTATGGTTTTTCATATCACTAAGAGAAAAAACTGTTAAACATGAGCTGAAACAATCTTGTTGCTTTGTCCTTTTTTAAAAGTACTTATGGGAAACACAAAATTATGTATTAGATACTGTATTAGATTTACGTTGCATAAGTAACAAAATGCAGCACTAAATTTACTCATCATAGGATGTTATAAACTGCTCTTGCCTGTTGGACAATTTATTTGATTCTATTATTTCGTTTCCCCTGATACTAATTTCAATATTATTTCAGTATATAAATTAACCATGGCTTGTTCATCAAAGAAGAAGGACCGAAATGACATGGACCATGTAGAAATGTCTCCAGAAAAAGCTAGAAAATTGTTTGATAATGGTGGAATCTTAATAGTAATGAACTTACCAATTGGTTCTGTGTTTGGAATAGACATGAAAGTTTATCACATTGGGGAAAAGTTCCGTGGCTTAAAAATGATACCTCCTGGTCTACATTTCATTCATTATAGTGCAGTGAGCAAAGAGGGATGTACTGCACCCCGTACAGGGTTCTTTCATTATTTCAAGCCAAAAGAAATTCTTATTAAAAAGTGGGATAATAGAAATGAAGGTAATTTTTCAAAAATTATTCAATGTAATAGTTATATTATGTAAAATTCTGTCTTCAGGGATATTTCTATCAGATTGGTAAATGCTAATTTACTGAAACAATACATTATAAGTTTGAGTTTAATCAGAGTCATAACTATATTGCTGTATTAGAAAAAAAAAATCAGTGCTGTAAAAGATTTATATAATTAGAAAATATGCTAAAGCAAAATCAAATTAATTTTTAATTTCAAAGTTTTGTGTACATGATACAACTTAACTGGATCTTTTATTTTGTATGTCTATAAAAATGCATTTGAATTAGGGTGTAAATGATCTTAATCAAACGATTAAAGTCAGTGATTAAGATCACGATTTAAATCGAAGGATTTTTGTTTAACCCTTTGAGGGGCGCCATCCTCACTGTGCGAACACATTTTCTAGAATTTTTTTAACCTAAAAAATGTCCATTTTTTTTTCAATTAAAGGTTGTAAAATACTTTTACATCTTTAAACTGATAATAAATGGCAACACCAGACATTTGTCTGCTCATTTAACTTGAACACAATGAATGCAAGTTAATGCTGTTTCATACTTCGTTTTATTTTCAATTATTTTAAGAATTAAAAACCGAAAATGTTTTAATTTTTTTCTCTAGATTTTATAAACATGCCTCAATGAATACCGATATGTCACTACTTCTTAAAAAAATCGTTTATTTCTTTCTATTTTTGCACTTTTAAATGTGTTCGCACAGCGAGAACGCCACCCCTTTACGACATTGAAATACAGGCTCACCCCGGAAAGGAAAAACAAACACAGCTGTCTTTATGTTTTCTCCTCTAGACGATTTGGTCTTGCTTCTTGAGGGGTAAAGGGGATTAAAAAGTCGATAACCCTCTGAAATTGGGGGTGTTTTTGGAAAAGGAAGACGTTATCATTTGTATTCACTTCACTTGGAATGTCGGCTTTATACCTTTACAGGTGTCCCTTTGATAAGCAACTTCTTTTGTAGCTGTTTCAATGGTGCGTGCTGGGCACTATCACCTACAGTTCCCAACCTTTCTGCATTCGACAATGGTCTATTGAATTCATTCTGTGTGCTAAGGGTGGCCTCTGTTAGAGGTTCCACAGGCAGAACTAATCAGGAGGTGACAAAATGTCTGGCTTATTGTTTCCAAATGGCAACCAGCCACCTTCAGCACAAGTGAAATTAAATCAATTATTATAAGCATGGCCGCTCTGGGTGGGCTCCTGGAAATCCCCACGTGTGAAGGTGTTGGAAATAGCTAAAGCGTGTTTTAAAAATAGCATTACATGTTTCCTAAAGTTCCATGGAAAGACAGCCATGAAATGATTCAGGTTTTTTTATTTCTTTAATTTTTATATTTTACTGATATTTCTCACATTTTTCTGACATTTTTATATTTTTTTTATATATTTTTATATTTTTTTATTTTTTTTATTGTTGATATTTGGGGTTCAATGATTTTAACATTTTGAAAAATTTCTTAAATTTTAAAATTTTTAAAATAAAATTCAAATTTCTGTTTGTTGAAAATTATTTTGTAAAATAATTATTATTATAACGATATAAGATCAGTTATTTTTGTTTTTGCTCGAGTAAAACAAGGTAAGTTAGTGGTCGAAACTCAAATGCCCTACACGGGTGCCGTTCGCACTGTGAGGACGGCCCCCTCTACCTAAGGGGGGGGCTGCTAAATTTTTTTAAATCACATTTCTTTTATCTGTAGGACCATTATACCTCATTCTTACCTTTTTTTAAAAAAAAATTTCAATAATAAAATTGCGCCCCTCAAAGGGTTAAATCCTCGATTTTAATCAAAAAAATGATTTCATGCATTACTTTGAATATTTTTTGTATATTTTCCTAAGGGTATTAAATTTAAATATAAACAGGGAAGAAAGGAGACCTTTATGTATATCTTACATCTCATTCATATAATTCAACATTTCTACTCACTAACTCATTTGCTTGGAAAATTTTCCATTGTGTGTAATGGTCTACTTTACTTAATCTTGTCACTGTGATAGTACACTTACTTTATCTTGATTGGCCAGATTTGTTTCGGACAACGAATCTTAAGTACTCTTGGATCCTAATTATAAAGTGGAATGTTTAACAATAAATGAAAAAGACCAAGCTATAAACTTTGTTAACCCCTTCCTCCTCACTCCTGTCAAAATTACCGGATGAGGTTTCGCCTTCTATTTCTTGTGCCCATGATATTTCTGGGCTGGAGTGTTTAAAAGTAATGCACCAAAAAAATTAAAACAATCCGTTTCATTTACCCTAAAAAAATTTTATTTCATATTTTACTTACCAGATGGCAGCACCAGACTATTTATTATGTAATTGGGGATGGGTTTTTTAAAACTAGTTGTGGCAGATCAAGAAATAAATGGAATCCTCTGGAAAAAATAGGCACTTTTATGACCGTTTTCTTGAAAATTATGCGATTGTTAAGGGGTTAAAGAAAAGTATGGAGATACTTCCTTATTAAACATTTTACTAGAATTCACTGTGCACTCTCCACCTTCTAATGCAGGGGTGTCAAACTCAAAGGCTACCTTGGGCCAAACAAACAAGGTTTAGCTATAGGTGGGCTGCAAAAAAAATTAATATTAATAGAAACGTAGGTTTATTTACCTAATTATAGTATATCCAGCATAAATATATGCATTTTGTTTAATAATAGCAAAAAAAGAGTATCATTAAAAAAACATTTAGGGAATTCTTCCTATCTTATTATAATTCTGCATTGGTTATTTTATGATATATTATTGTGTGCCAATACATTGGCCGGGCCGCAAAAATGTTCGTCGCAGGCCGCATGCGGCCTGCGGACCGCGAGTTTGACATCCCTGTTCTAATGGAACTATGTTTCATAAAAAAGCTTTAAAATCATTAAATACCTTACAGTGGTGGAAATCAATAGCACTCCTAAAGAACTGTATGGATTAGAAAGACATTGATATAATACAGATGTTATTTGCTGCAAAAGGAACAACTGCTGGGATAGAGAGGATGTTTTCCACTTTTGGACTTGTACAGAGAAAATTGCAAAACCAATTAGGTGTATAAAAGGCAGCTAAATTAGTGTTTATGTTTAAATCTTTAAACAAAACTAACTAAATTTTAAATATTTGTATATTTGTAGATAACGAAATAAAACTAATTATTTTCTTTTTTGATTTTTAGTTTGAAATCATTTTGTTATTGGTTGTATTTCTTTTATTTCATTTTTTGTTTTTAAATTATTAAAATTATTTTATTGATAATGATCAGCAATGTTTGAATTGGGAAATGTTTACTTCCTATTTATGCATTAGTTACATGGTAATATAAGTATAAAATTTTAAATCTATGGTTTATACTATAATTTATATTACATAATATTGAAATAAAAAAATTGTGATTCAAATAAATAAAAATCTGATTCAAATTAAAAAAATCCATTTTTTTTTATTTTAAAAAAAATCATGATTTTTATACACCCTGATTTGAATGTATCAGATGCATAGCATAGCATAGCATGTATGTATACTAAATGATATTTCATATTCTTAAGTTTAGGAGATGTGTACTGTTCTTTTACACATACTGATATTTTAATATTAGCTTAGGAGAAATGATTTGCTTTTAGAAAATTACATATTTTTGTGTCTAAAGTTTAGTTTTATCAAGATCTACAATTTAAAAACCATCTTAACTGTTGTTGCTTTCATGAAACCTAATTATTATTCTTTGAGGTTTTGTTTGCAGCTAAGGCTTCAGAAAAGAACATTTAGTATTTACAATAGCTGCAGTATATAGTTTCTAAATTCTTGAAATGCATATGACCTCTACCTGAAAACATCAATTTACATTCAATGTGCATGTGGATTATACTGATATATTTTCCCAAATCTGTAGAATATCAATCCTTGTAAAAACATGTAATATACTTCAATATTATTTGAAATTCTTTTAAAATTTTTTTTCTATATCAAAATATTGTCTACTATTTTACATACAGTATTCATATTTTTGCAGTTTTACAGAACATTGAATCATCAGATGAAGAAATTCAAAGAGTGAGAGATAACCTCTTAGACTTAGATCGTAGTCTTGGACCTTATCCTTATCAAAATTTAAAACAATGGATTTGTCTTACTTGTAACATTTCAGGTAATTTTCTTAGTTTTGATGTTAAAATCACTCACACTGAAATTTAAGAATGCTTTGTTAGTAATTGTTAAGACAGCAAATCCAGCAGCTAGTAGAAAAGGGATCCTTTCCTATAGTTTATTCTTGATTATTAGCAGTAATGCAAAAAAAAAAATAACTATTATTTTTCAGTTCATGAATTGTCTGTGAAATAGTTAAAAATAATTTCCATACCAGAATTCTGAAATTAAAAATATGATTCCATAAAAAAAAAATATAACTGCAATTTTTTCTTAAGTCAAAATCAAGTAAAGCATATTTAAATAAGCTGGTAAAAAACATCTGTGGAGTATTTTATGTCAAATGGTGACCTAATGGTTAGCAAAATTATCCTTTCTTTTATTTATAAGAATCAATATTTGGATTTAATATGTCTGAGAATTTTTGAATAAAAATATGATTATAATTTTCTTTTGGTAATAAATTGTTTTTTCATAGACTAAATTGTTGGTTAGTTAAGTGTTATGGTTTTTAGAATAATTTAATTGTCAATGAAGAATTAATAGCTGTAATTAACTGAAAATTATACCTGCAATTAAAAGAATTTTTTTAATTAAGATCTTATAAATGGTTTATATTTCAAATTTTACATAAATACTACAACATATGTAAAATGAGTGAATGATTATATGCTATATGCCCTAAGTTATGTATATTATGTGCTATTTTATTTTTAACAGAGTCATTGGTTCAAAAACTCCAGCCATTGTCTGGTGTTGTAAGTTCTGTCACTGAGTTGATTCCTTTAAAGTACCCAATAGAAGCTAGTAGTGAACCAGACAGCTCATCAGATAAACGATTTCAGACTCTAGAGGATAAATATCTTCCTGATATGAAGCAAGTCCCAGGAACAGAAATCAGATTTACAGAAATACCAAAAATTAAGTATGTTCAATTTTCTATGACCTTATTATCTTGAAAATGAATATTTTAAAACTCTCCCCTATTTATTTATCATTGAAATTGAAGTAAAAGTATTTATCATTTTTATCGTTTTAATTATAAACTTAATATCACTACTAGATATATCCAAACAAATCTTTAAAATACTAAATTAGGTCTGGATATTTTTATCTTACTTCACACAAAAAGATCTTTATCTTTCATATGAAAAGTTTTAATCCAATGTACTGAGCTCTTTATTATCAGCAATTATTATTTAGTTTTTAATCTATCAAAGAATAAGAGGTAGTGTTATTTTAATAGTAATGTAAAATTTAGATGTTCTCTCTGTCATAAATGTTTCAAATGTCCAACTATGTACTATATGGTACGTATGATTTTTACACACAGCAACACTTCACTATTTGTAACTTTGCAGTATTTTAAAACTCTTCTAAATTAAACTCACAGTTGGGGTACATGTAAAAATACAATTCTATAAAATACTTTTTCCTCACCATTATAACTTAATATTGTTTTGGACAGTTATGGTAAAATGTAAAATCTAAAAAAATCTGTATATCATAAGACATACTTTAACTAGTAAAATTATAAGAAATAAATTTGTTATTACTTAAAGCTTGGATGCCTTAAGTGTTAGAAAATAGTTTTCTTTAAAGGTCAAATATCCACCTGTAATACATATATACAGTGGCTCCCAAAAGTAAAGTTCGTACACTTATGATTTTCAATGAAATAGGGGTCTATCCATTCATTAAAATGAATATTTCAGAATGGGTATTTAATAATAAGATCTATAATCTATTCTTAACAAAACTACATGAAATATTTTGAAAACATACTAAAACTTTATTTTTAAGAAACCAATAATCCAAAAGTAACAAAAACTTTATCTCACAAAAGTCATCGTACACTTGTAAAAAATCTCTACATATTAGTAAATATTCTACTTTTTCGTTAAATTAATATTTAGTAGGATATCCTTTAGCATCCACAACAGCTTTTAAACGTCTGGGAATAGATTGCTTTAGTTCTTTTGTAATTTTTGCATCAATGTTCATCCATTCTTCCATCATAATTGTTTTTAGTTCGCTTTTCGTGTGAATGTCGTGTTTTTGTACTCGAACCTCCAGTTCTCTCCAAATATGTTCTACTGGGTTTAAATCTGGCGATTGAGGTGGTGTTTTCAAAACTTGTGGACAATTGAGACACCAGATGCGAACGTTGAGAACCGTGTGTTTAGAATCGTTATCTTGATAAAAAACAAAGTTGTTTCCAATACCCAAATTTTGAGCTGATAATTTTAAATTGTCTCTTAAAATATTTATAAAATAAGCATGATTCATTATGCCATCAATAAATACCAAATTTCCTAGTCCTGATACTGACAAGCACCCCCACACAAGGATACCTCCACCGGCATGCTTAACTGTTCCTACCAAGTTCTTGGGATTAAGTTCCTTATTTTTTTTCTTCTCCGTACAATTATACGCCCATCAACACCAAAAATGTTCATAGGCAAATAAGATATTATTCCAATATGTTTGGGGCTTATTTATCATTGATAGTGCGAAGGGAAGCCTACACTTTCTGTTTTTCTCACTTACAAAAAATTTTCTATGGGCAGAACGCCCATATAATCCAGCTGTTCTGAGAACTTGTCAAAAAATTTCAGGTGAAATTGAAGTAGAAAATGTTTCATTGAATTCTGCTGAAACTTTTACAGCACTCAAACGTGAATTTTTCACAAATTTTCTAATTATAAATCTCTGATCACGTTTTGTTAACTTTGCCGGGCGGCCTTTTCTTACCTTGTTTTCGATCCAATTTTCTTCTTTAAAGTGTTTTTTCACATACTGCACAGTAGAATGGGATAAATTAAGTAATTTAGCAATATTCCGAACTGATTTACCACTACTATGATGAAAAATAATCAATTTTCGAATGCTGTTTGTTGTTTCTTTACGACTACGAGCCATTTTTAAATAATAAATAGAATATTACGGAATAGGCAAGCAAAAATTAAAGCCAAACGATATTTTAAATGCCACCACAATTCAAAAATAAAAATAAAGTGCCAGAAGATAATTTTAATTACGAATTTATCCGAAAATATTTCAGTGTACGATGACTTTTGTGAGATAAAGTTTTTGTTACTTTTTGATTACTGGTTTCTTAAAAATAAAGTTTTACTATGTTTTCAAAATATTTCATGTAGTTTTGTTAAGAATAGATTATAGATCTTATTATTAAATACCCATTCTGAAATATTCATTTTAATTAATGGATAGACCCCTATTTCATTGAAATTCATAAGTGTACGAACACTTTTGGGAGCCACTGTATATACAGTGGTACCTCGATACTCATTGTTAATTAGTTCCAGAAGGCATGATGAGTACCGAAAACGATATATACTGAACAAATTTTTGCCATAAGGAGTAATGTAAGTTGAATTAATTCATTCCTGAAAACCAGAAATTTTACATTTTACTAAGCAATTTATAAATTGATGGGATTATTTTTGTATACAAAATCTTTAAACTAGACAGATATCATTTAAAACAATTATAAAATAAAATAAAATAAAATAAATCATTTTTTTGTGCCGAAATGCAGCAAGTATGAGGTATGACTGTATATATATTAAAAAGATGTGCTCCAAGAAAATAATTTGTCATAATCATCCATCTTGAATAAAGCTTCAATAAGGCACTTCACTATTTTGGGCCATATTTAATGAAAGGGAGATATACATGAATTGAAATGGTTTGCTGAATTTTCTTAAGCAAAATATTTTCTACAATAAAAAAAAGGCAAATTTTAGTTTACTCACCCCAAAACGAAGTATATGTCATACAAATACATTATAAAGAACAAACCACAAATTATATCATCACCTGATTGAAAGAACTAGGTAACTCGATTTTTCAATTTCTTGAAGATCTCAAATGTTTACTTCTTCCAGTGAGAAAATACTCGCCGTTCTGTTTGTCTAATTATTACACTACCCAACAGTTGGCATTAGGTTAGCAGCAAAGTGAGTTTTCTAGTTATTGCATTCACTTCTTATGTAATCTAGCTATAAATAGCCAGATATCTCAAAAATAATTTTTTTGCAGTTACCTAGTTCTTGCATTCACGTGACGATATACAGTGGAATCTCAATTGATCGTTTTCCTGTATGTTTCATTTATTTCACCCAGTCCCAACGATCATATTACTTTATGTCCCCGCATCTATCATTTTCCCACATTTATCATTTAGTTCAGTCAGTCCCTTGAAAAATGATAGATCAAGATTCCACTGTATATATAATACTTGATTTAAAATAAATTTTAAATGCAAGTGTAAAAGTCTTAGTTCTAGTTCCTTTAAATTTTAAAGCATATTAAGACGTTAGAGTATTTATCAGCATAAATCACAATTTAATATTGGTGTTGATTAAGAACATATATATACAGTCGAATCTCGATTCATCATTTTCCAAGGGACCGACTGAACTGAATGATAAATGCGGGAACATAACAAAACATGATTGTCGGGACTGGGTGAAATAAACGACATATGAGGGAAAATGATGATTCGGGGAACGATTGATCGAGATTCCACTGTATATACAGTAAAACCTCATTTATCTGGACTAAACTGGGACCATATTTAATCTGAACAATCGAAAATCCAGATAATCCACGTAATAAGCAAAGCAATATCATTCACTAAGCAGACTTACAGTTTATTACAATGAAAAACTATGTTTTGTAACAAAATTACATAATACTGTTTCCAAGACATTAAAATATATAAAAATAACGTTTTACGTCATTTCTTAACAAATAATTGGTAAGTCTAGTAAAGCTTTCTTAAACTCAACAAAAAGCATTTTATTACCATAATTTGTTATACAATCTATGCAGGAACTGTACATTGAATCAAACTAAAAAGTGAATATTTGGCATACTTGTAGTTATGTTTTTGCTATCATAGTTAAAAATTATTATCTAATGTGAACATTAAATGATTTTATTTTAAGCATTAAAGAATCATAATAAAAAATCCTTTGATTCATGTTTTTCTTTCTAAACAAGAGAAAGTCAATAGTTCATAGCAGTGAAGAGTAAAAAATGGAAAATAGAGTTAATTTTTCATCTTTTCCTGTCATTGTGGATTTTTGAAATTATGTAGTTGCTATATTTTATACAGCCAATAAGTTTTAACTGCTGATTTGCTCAAAAATATATGTGCCTTTAGAAATTTTTGTGTGTGTGCATGTTAAGATATTATTGTAAATGAAGCATTTCAAGTATTATACAGATGGATGCATATTGATCTCTTATGTAGTACTAATTTTTTCAAAAAACATTTTCTTTTGCCAGGTATCCTACAGGTAGCTCAGCTGCTGAGATTACTAGGCATAATATGGATTCTACATACATATTAGATCAACTGTTAAAAACATATGAGGAAGAAGAAGACATTCTTGGTGAATTACAGATGGCCCATGTGTGTTTTTTGATTGCTCACGTATATGATGCTTTTGAACACTGGAAAAATTTAGTTCATGTTTTATGCTCTTTGGATTCTGGATTACAAAAATATTCTAAAATACTGACAACATTTCTTTCTATTTTTCATTACCAACTAAAAGAAATCCCAACAGATTTTTTTGTTGATATCACTTCAGATAATAACTTTCTGCAGACTACATTGCAAGTGTTTTTTGAGAATGTGAAATACAGTGATACAGATGACAAATTTAGGAAGTTTGTTGATAATTTTCGAAAGTGTTTAACAAGCACATATAAATGGGACTTTGAAAGTGTTCCCGAAGAAGAACTGCCAGTTATTGTTGATCTTTAGCAATATATTTACCTTATGTATCATAATTAAAGCTTTATCTTTACTTAGTTTTTTTTTCTTTTAAACAAGAACATTTTTAACAGATGAACAATGTATAAAAAAGAAAACAATAAGAAAGTAAACTTTATTTGGCATATTAAAAAACAAAGATGTCATTTATAATCTTTTACAAGTTACTCTTCCATTTCTACATCCATTGAAACATTTGTGTTATTAGTTTGGTCATTTAGCGTATCTTCAGAGATTATTTCAGATTGAATGTCATCAGTTATAATTTCTGTCATTATATCACTAGTTTCTTCGCTAGGATTACATGTATCTGATGGTATTTCTGGAGGGCATGGATAATCTGGAAGCTCATCTGGGAAGTCTAAAAATTTGTAAAGAAATGCAAGTTAAAAAAAGTTATAAGCCAAATTTTATGAGTTATTTTCATAGAATTAAAATATTAAGAATCAATTTTCTTTTTAAATATGTTCTTACTCAACACACCTTTAGGTAAATCAACCAAATCTTCATGAGACCCCCCAAAAATTGTTCAATTTTTATATAACATAAAAAGGAGTTTTTGAATTATTCAAAACAGTGTTCCATTTAATTTGTTTAAATAAATTAGATATATGTAAATTGGTATATAAACTGTACAACCTCTGAGTTTTTCTTAGGGAAGTTTTAATATTAAGAAAGAACTTTAATCAGATGAATAGTAAATGAAAAAGAGAACAAAAAGAAACCTATCTATGCATAGTTTTTAATCATACTAAAATTTATTTAATTGGTACCACAGTGGCTAAGATAAAAATATGCAAAGATTTTACATTTTTCTTCAGGATACTATGGTTGAGAAACAATTAAAATCAATAGGTTCCAGCCCGTATGCTACAGTAAAATACTGATAAAAACTGGAAGATTGCATTCAATGTTGTGCACATTGAATTTTACATTGAGTATAGATCTTTCAAGCTAAAAAACTAACACAAACTGTATGGTTTAAGCAGGTCTATGGTTATTTCTCCATTAAACTTACCGATATAATTTTTTGGTAAGATAACAGTAAACAAGAAATGGGCAAATACACTGAAGAGCTAAAAATACTGTTACAGGTATGCGTGTGTAAATAACGGAGATATGCAACCAATCAGCATAATACTATACGGTCGGCAGCACCTGTATAAGACAACAGGTGTCTGGCGAAACTGTTAGATTGGTTCCTGCTGCTACAATGGCAGGTTATCATGATTTATGCGACTCTGAATGTGGTGTTGTAATCGGCACACATTAGGACAACAAAATTAGAAACATGCCATTATTTACATACATAACAGCTTAAATAAAACTAAGACTTTAAGAGGGAGCTAAAATTTTTAAAAAATTCAAAAACATATGCACATACATGCATTCCTACATATTTATATTAACGTATTATTTTTGTAATACATACCTATACAAGGTGTTGTGTCTTTGACTAATTGTTCTATAGCTGTTGTTAACATGGAATTAGAAAAAACGTCATCTCTTTGAAGTCCTAATGCCTGTAAATTATTCAAAAGTCATTGACAACTGGAAACTAAATAAGCAATTTTTTTTTCTTTAATTAGAATTTCTCACTTGTCAAACATAAAACAATGTCACAAGTCATTACATAAAATTTTTTTGAGAAAGGAATCTTTGTAAATCACTGTAAAACATATCAAAAAAGAATTATGGTATCATAAAAACTCATTAATATTTAATAAATCTAGAGGAAAAATAAATGCATCAAAAAACTTATATTAAAATAATGCAAACATTGAATCACTTAGTGTTTAGTCATTTAATTAAAATAAATTTCAATAAATTTAAAATATTTGTAAATTTTGTAAATAAACAAGAATAGTTATAAATATTTATTTAGAGAATTTTTATGCTATTTCAGTGAGATTATAGATAAGTGACATTGGCATGGAAATGCAATTTAATTACAAGCTTCAAATAAATAAAATACCTTATGGAAATATTCTACAGCTTCTGCCCATTTTCCAGTTAAACTATATACAAAACCTATGGCAGCAAAAGTAGATGGATTCTGAGGTATGAGTATTAAGGCATTTTCATGAAAAGTGAGAGCTTCATCATATTTTCTGCAAAACAGAGAAAAGTCAACTATAGCAAAAACTTCAAAATCAATCTTGTCTTATTCATTCATCATCTAAGCTGGAATACCTATAAATTTGCAAGCAAAATGATGAAAACCCTTCAAGCCAATTTTAGAGAATGAAAAATCCTGTTTTTGGGTAGCAGATTTTGGTTTTACAGCAGGAGAATTGAAAATCAAATTTCAATTTTAATTATATTTTTACGTTAAAAACTAAAAGAAAAATTACTCTTCTAGTATTTTCAAGGTAGTACTAGCAGTTTTCTGGTAGTTCAGAAGACATAAATTTGTAAATAAAACAAGATAATTACCTTTTCCCTTTATTAAAGAATTAAAGTCAGCATCAAAGCCAATTCTTTAGCAGTTTAAATTATCAAAACTGTATATGATGTGCATTGTCTGTATAAATTCAATGAGAAAAAAATTCCTCATCAATAGATATTTTAACAGAAATTTTATTTAAATAGAATAAAAATGTTACTCTTCTATTCAAAATAAATAAAAAATTTTACCTTTGAAAACCAAAATTGTGGAATTGCTCTAACTATTTTATTACTAATAAAAGATAAACTTCCATATAAAAAATATCTAGGTATTTATGCACTTAAAATTTTTTATCCAAAATAAAGAGCAAAGTAAAGTATGAGTGGATAAATTATCATCACAGACTCCTTAAATAATAAAATTTTATAATTATGTGATCCTATGAAATTTCAAAATTGTTACTGTTTATCACTTATGCACATTAGCATCAAAATATTGCAAGAAAATTTAGAAAAGATAAAGGAAAGAATAGGACTGAATATATTCAACAAGGGTTACTGTAACTTAAAGTGCTAAACCCTGAAAACTGAAGATAAAAACTAAGCATTGCTATAAATATGAAAAACATATACAATATGATTTGATTTCAACTCTAAGAAATGTCATTCGAAAGGACAGTAATAATTTTTTCTCTGTCTCTTTATTCTGAAAAGTAAAGAATGTTATACATTTTTCTTTATAACATATTTTACATGCATTTATAATTACTAATCACATTTTTGTCTAAATTCCTGTTAATATAGTATTTTATTGTTAAAAAAAACAAAAAAAAACTTAGTAATTCCAAAGGTAAGTAAAAAAACTATAATTAAAAATTTCATATAATGATGTTCTTATTCTCCAGAAATATATTTATTTATTAGTGCTATTAATATACCATTTATATATTTCATATATATTTGCCATTAACCCTTCAGTGGGTGCACCAATTTTTGGAACCCAAACAGGCACGCATGGCACAAAGTGCAATGTCTCTTTCAACCTTGATTATTCCTTTTGTAATAAACTTTTTTTAAAAATTGAAAACAATAATTCTGCACTTTATGACAAGATATAAAATGTTGATAATATTGAGATATATTTATAATTAAAGGGCAAAGAATGCAGATACAAACGCTTTATTACAAAACTGTCCGGTTTATTGAATCTAAGGACAACTTGCAAATTGTTTCCTATTATGTCCAAAAACATAAAAACACAATGAGATTGTCCATCTTCATGATATGTGAGATACTGTGTAATAGCTGCACATTTCATCGACTACATCAACCCCTGCTTTTGTCGTATTGTAATCCAGTATAATCTCTGGTTTAGCACGGTTAAATAATGACTAACAATGAATGGAAAGGAATGCAAGGGCTAGAAAATCAGATCTGCATTAGAAAGGGTGTAGCTATAAATAGAAAATAATTAGAACATTCAAACCTTACATGTAAAAACAAACCATTCAAAATTACGAAAATGTTCCACATTGTACACAGGCGTGCCCACTGAAGGGTTAAAGTAAGAATAATTATACTGTGCATATTATATTTTTTTAAAGCAAAACTTAAATGGAATTGATAAATTAATAATTTTTACATAAGGGTCCTATACTAGTACTCTTTTTGCATGTCAAACAAAAAGTAAAAAGAAATAAAAGACTGTGATATACATTTAAATCACTTTCCTTGCAACACAAATACAAAATGATACATACACAGAAAAAAAAAAAGCTTTCATACTGCGAAAATACAATAGATAAAAATTACAAAGATTAATATTTGTTGTTAGACAATTATATACATACAAAATTAAAAAATACAAACCTTAACTTTCGACATGCATGACCCATGTTGTTCAATAAACCTTCCCATTTTACAGGTAAAACAGTTTGATCACTAGTTTGAATTCTTTTTAATGATTCTTGAAAGAATGCATAAGCAGTTTCATAACTGAAAGAAAATAAAAAGCAACGAGTTTTCAAGACATATTTATTGGCACTTACATATATCGCTAAAACAAACACACATAAAAAAAGTGAATATATCATAAGGAGGGTTACATTGGGTGGAGATGAGTATACATATTCAAATCTCACATTCACTTTTTATGATGTATAAATAAAAGTGATTGGCATCACAGATCACACAAAATATTTTACATATATAATACAATACAATATATTACAATATACTTAATATAATATTTTTACTCAAGTTTTAAACCATTTTTCATATTAGCTCACAGAAAATTTCAGAGCCGAAGAAGTGAATTTTTACTTACTCTTGATTTTGAAATGCTACTACTCCTAATTCATGCAAAACAAAGGGATCCTCAGGAGCAATTGACTGAGCTTGATTGAAAAACTTTTCAGCTAATTTGATGTTATTTGATAACCCATATTCTAAGCCAATGTAAAGTAAAGGTAAATGACACCTAAAAAGTAAGAAAAATACAGAACTATAACCAAATGCTGCAGAAGAAAAACAAAATCTCAGGTTATTGAAGAAAGAAATGCAATACACAGACACACATCATGGGAGATCAATTACAAAATGTTCCTTAATACAGTTCTCTATTTACAATCATAAATGTAATAAATTTCTACACTTTAATCACACCATGTTAATAACATAATTTGGGAGTGACAGTGTAACCAACTTATTGTTTTCTTAACGTTTTACTTCAACATATAATCCTTAAAAATCACCAACATCTATCAAATACATACATTTCAACATATAACCGCTGAATCAACAGAAGAATAATGAAGAAAATAATATTAATGAATAATTATAAATAAAATTAATCAGAAAATGCTTAATACATAAAAATACTTGGAAAATGCATAATATATAATATTAATTAGAAAATGTTTAATACATAAAAATACTTGGAAAATGCATAGTATATAAAAATATATAGTTTCCCAGGCTAATCTTAGTGATTCAAAACCACCATTTATTTTTCTTCTAAAACCCATTATCTTTCTTAAATTCACACTTAAAACCTCAAACACATATGATAAAAAAATATCAATCCCATACATCTGATAAATTTATCAAAGTATTTTAATATGTGAGTAACTTTTGACGTTAAGTGAAAATGAATGTAAAATTTGAAAAAATTTGAGTTCCTAAAATTTAGATTTCAAAGTCATTTTTACTTAAAGATTAACTATCTAGGACTCTAAAACTTAATTCTTTGAGAGTCATTAAGAGAAATAAGTTATGATCAACCTTAGTATGCTAATATTCAAAGTGCAAGATACATTGTCAGAAGCCTCATGGAAATTCGATAGTTCATGATATAATGCAGTCTTCTATAACTATACTCAACCAAGACACAATTTGAAACATAAAACAATAATATTAACAGCATTACAGTAAGCTGAATGTATTGTAACAACAATGACAACAAACCAATAAGATTTAAAATAAATACCCTTTCATGAGTTGTGAAGCTCTACAATATGCCGCCATAGCCTGGTCATGTTCATTTTCAACAGCAAATGAATGCCCATACATCAACCATGCAGGTCCATAAACTCTATCTAATGTTGTAGATTTGCTGCAAACCAAAACTTAAGACATTCAATAATGCAAATAAAAAAAAATAGAATGTGCAATACTGGCAACAGACTGAATGAACAACCATACAACTATGAATATAAAAACTACAAATAAAGTTACAATGTTAAAATTTCTTTTATATGAATAACTATATGTCGCTCACTCCTTTCAACAACGTCATATCTCAAAAATCGGCGATTTTTAGTTATGCTTCTTTTCAGAATGCCCTGAAAGAGTAGTATATCCCTGCAAGATCGTCATATCTCACTGCTCAATATTTAGCCACTAGAGAGTAGAATTAAAATTTATTTTCAATACATTTCAATGTACTTTTAAACTTTCAAATCACTCTCCTGAAAAATCTTGTCTTTTGAGATATGACGTTATTGAAAGAAGTGAGCGATGTGTGAAAGAATTAAGTAATAATTTTCAAGACCTTAAGTATCGTCTAGCAGCATCAGTCTTTCCTATTTGTAGATAATAACAACCAACAGCATACCATGCTACCTGAAACAAAACAAAAAAAAATTAAGACACTTGAAGTAGTAAAATGTAAGAATGTAATACAACAAACTAAAACAACAGGAATATACAATAGTGAATTTCACATGTACAATGACATTTTAAGTTTTAAAAACAATTATCTGCTCTTTTACATAACATATCAGTTCTTTGGAGCTGTAGACAACTAGCTTACCAACAAATATTTTAAACTTTAAATTTTACAGCAAGTAATAACATTACAACATTCTTTAATATATAGAAAAAATTTAAGCATATCTTCAGAGTTCAATCCACACACTTATTCATTTAAAAAATAGTTCCTACATAATTTTGAAAATAATTTTCACTAACATTTACAAGTTTTTATCTGTTTTAAAGTAAAATATTCTGACATAAATGTTGGAATTTCTTGGGTGTGAGTGTTGGGAGCCGGGGGGGGGGGGATGTGATGTCAATGAATTTCTTTGGTGAATATATCAGATAATCAGTTAAGTCTTAGTACAGAAAAAAAATACAAAAAACTACTATTTTTCTCTCCTTTCAGATAAATGTTGTTTGTGCAATATAAACAGAAATGTCAAAAGAGAAATTTCACAGCTTACCAATATTTATAAATTAAAAGTTTGATAATTTACAAATCCATAATAATTTTTTTCCAAATCCTCGGATAATTTAAATTTAAATAAAAAACAAAAACTACTGTTCATGAATTTTTTGGAAATTAAATCACATAATAAATGCTTTGAGGCTATGTTTAATAGTAATTCAATAAAACAAAAGCAAAATAAACACTTCTTCAAAAAACAGCATGTTAACTAGTCCTATTCAACACTAAAATTCTATAAAACTAGTAAGATTTAGTCATATACAAATAAAGCCTTTTCTTGAGGACAAGCATTAGCTTATTTCCCCACTTGAAATCAGAGCAAAATCTCTGCAATACTTGCTTCTTCCTATTTTGAAAGGAAAGAGAATTTTGAAAGGGTGATTTGACTTTGTGTCACATAAGCACAAAACTGGAATGGCGAATTGAACTCAGGATAGTAACTTAAAATGTAAAAGTGAATATTGTTATATAAACATTAATGAAATATTTTAAACACTTATTTTTATACAAATACAGTACATATACAGAAACTTACTTTTTATACAATATGATGAAAATTAAAACTAATAATTACAAGTAATGGCAAATTTAATATATTTTGAAGCAAATTTAATATATTTTAATATGAAGAACATGTATTGGAAGTCAGTGTTTTCAGATTGCTAATACATGAAATTTTAAAGTTAATTAAGTACACAATTTATATACTTACAGCACTTTCAGGGTATAAATCTACCAGCTTATGTGCAAGGTAAAAAAGAGCTAAAACAAAAATAAAAATGAATATTAATGACAATCCTAGACAATACAAATTGATCACACTAAAAGCTTAAAAAAAGGGGAGAAATTCAGAGAAGGATAAAACTGCATTATTACATAAAAAATAAAACACTTTTCAAAGCAAATTTTCAAGAGTATTTGTTCAAAATAGGAGATTATATTAATTATTGCTTGTTGAAAATGCTGTCACAGTTACTCTTAGTCACACATTTCTTCACCAAACACATAATAATTTTAAAAAAATTATTAATTCAAAGTTATAAGTTTATTGTATTTTAGCTTTCCATGCATTGAAGTAACACAAACTCTAGCAATGCTGAAAGATACAAGTTATGTCCAGAACACCATTGGATACTTTATGAAAATATGTTTTACAGAAGAGTTTGTTTTTTAAGGTCAAGACAAACTTTATGACAATGAAGCATGAGTGACAGAGAGGTAAGATTAGTAAACTAATGCAAAAACCTTCTGTTGGATATTACATGAAAAGTTACTACAAGAAGAAAAGAATATCTGTCTGGCTAGAAAGATATTGCATTTGATAGAATATGGCATCCTTCAGAAGTTATCAAAAGAAGTTATCAGTTGACTTCAAAATAAAAATTTGAAAGAAAAGAGTTTTAAACATCATTTACATCTTTCTGCCCACATATGGAGAACAATAACGTACATTAATTTTAGAAGCTAGAAGCTTGTTTAAAAAATTACAGAGCTTAGAAAAAGAGGTTATAACACATGGTGACCAAGCAAGTTACTCTCAAACTACATTTATAATACCGATATAAAAGTATTATAAGAATATGTAAGAGAAATTTTAATTCATATATTCAGTTATGTGTAAGTTTTCTTTTGTAAGTGTTACGTGATTTCTCGCATCTTCCCTGAGACTGACATACATCATATGTTTATTCTAAATGTTTAACTCCATGTCACTGTATTTTCCTATTTTTTATTTTACTGCAGTATTTTGTAAAACTGGCAGCAGTGTAAATTGTACAATAGCTTTGGCAACAGTTGGATTTTTCATGTTCTATTTATTGTAGGTTTGAGAGCTACGAGGGGTGTATCTCCTTTAAGCTGCCTAACCATGTATAGTTAATCCATAAATAATGTGTTTTGTCCATTAAATGTTGATTCTTGTTTTAAGCCGAAGTTAGATTATTGGTGATTTGTGAACAGTAAATATGTGATCTAATTAAGCTATAAAAAGAAAGAAATTGCAGTCAGGTGAATAATTAAGCAGTCAAATGAAAATTTTTGGAAGTATTTTTTTTTAAAATTAAAGGCTATACAGTTATTGCATGCTCATTATTTTCTGATTAGAATTCATGGTTAGTAACCAAATGTTAGAAAATTCTGCTCATAATCCAGACACAAAAACATTATTTAAAAAAACAAAAACTTTCAAGCCAAAGAAAAAGGTATAGAGAAAATAAAAACCCTATGTTAATTTAACCTTAAAATTAAAATTTCAAAAGAAAAAGTGATCAACTTATATCGTAATTTCATGTGCATAAATCAATAAAATATCTTTGTCTCAATATGGTGCATGATACATTTGTCTAAAAGTTCTCCCAAAGATTACAGTGCTAAAAAAGAGAAATGATGAACAGTGGGGCTTAAATTATTTCTGCACAACATTCTGGTATGTAAATTTAAAAGGATTCCAAAAATATTTCACAAAAATTAAAACATTCAACAATCAATTTTCTTCTTTTCAAAACAAGGTAAGTGATTTAATTAAGGTATAAAATGAGGTGTTTATAAGGCTATTAAAGTATGGAACAAAGTGACAACTTATATGGAATCTAACAAATTATAGAATTTTTGAATGTCTAGGTATATCTTAGAATTTGATGACCCAAGGAGATAGTTAAAAAAAAAGTTCCTATGTGTGTATAGTATGTACACAGATAATCCATATATTACATAAAATCTTAACCACACAAAGATGGATTTAGAAAGTCATTAAAATCTCTTGAGAATTTCCATGTATTATAATGCGGTAGCAAATTTTTTATAAAATAACTTACATAGTAAATAAAAAAATAACTACAAACTCTGAAATGAAATAGATTCCTAACAATTATCTATTAAGAGTTTTAATTTTTCGTCGTAAGGACAATGCCAAATAAAAAAGCATACATATTATACTACAAGTACAAATCAATACAATATTACATACCTTTATTAAATATTAAAAGCACATAATGCAAACTTAACTAAATTATGTTAAAGGATATGAATTTTTTAAGGATATGTATAAAGATAAATATATAAGTGGGATATGTTTCTTCCCACTAAGACCTGGATTTAAACTCCTTGGCTCTTTCACAAAATCCGAAGGGCTGAACACATCCTTCCCATAACGCTCTGTAATATAGACAATGCTTTTTTTCACTGTCACTGAGATGATGTTACACATGATGTTAATACGCATACACTTATCTAAATTTGCATATACTAAGTTTTCTTTTGCCAGTGGATTCACTGCGAAATAAATTAGGTGTCATCAAAGCCGAGTGTTTCAACTGTTATCCCTAAACAGCAATACCACCATATCTTATATGTGGTTCAGAGGAGATAAGGATGTTGGGAATCATAAATTTCTGTTCTATACATAATCTAATAGTTTTATTAGTAATCACCAGATGGCACTGGGAATAGGCTCTATGTGGCTGTGTCTATTTTGTTCACCTGCACTTCCTTATTTTTCTCTGTAGTAACTAGTTGTATTAATGTTGTCTGTAGTAGTAATTGTATAAGTTTTGTTTATTTATATTAAAGTCATTTAAAGTTTAACGATGGTTTTAATTAAACTACTAAGTTACTTAATGGCATTAAATGCTACAAGGAACATTTCTGCGACCAAAGAACTCCGTGTGTCAACAGATACCAGGTAAGTGAACCTTTCACTACCACCTTTGCATGGAAGTTCAAATTTGGAAGAAATAAAAATTACAACAAAGGATTTGTCTGATGAAAATCACATAATTTTCATCTTTAAAAATTCTTTACTTCTGATTTAAAGAAAATATTTTAATTGTAAGATGCCATTATGGATCATCAAAAACAATAGAAATAACAAATTTAAATAGCTGCATATCTATTAAGAGAATTTGAGAACTCATTCAACAAAATTTATTAAGTTATGATGAAGTCATCATTTTCATAAATGCAAATTTTCATGATGAAGGTGACCAAAATAATGCAAAAGTAAAAGTATTTGATTTTGTCAATTTAAAAAAATTCAACTACCAAGTTTAAGTGGATTATGTTACATCCATTTCTAATTTGAATAATCCATTTAATATTTGTAATATTCTGAATATGATGGTATCCAGTCATATGAAATAATTGGAAGGATGGTGAAAACTTTATCAATGAGTTTAATAACAATGATGAAGTTGTTGCCATAGGGGAATTGATTGTTGAAACATAATACTGAAAATCTTCATACAGTTTGGTTTACCACTAATGGCTGATAATGGAACGAACAAACACACACACACATATATATATATATACTAGCTGTTTACCCGGCGTTGCCCAGGTATTTATTAATCTCAATTTTTTACTACACAGGAAAAGGAATGAATTCTACCTATAGTGTAAAATCTAAGTAATTTTATTTACGGGTATTTAAAAGTATATGTACAGTACACAAATGATAAAATAAAATTACAAATTTACTCTATTATTTAACTCAAAACTTGATTATAAACAACACTTTTAGTTTCCTATATTCATCTCAGTGACTCTGAAAACAATGGATTCGACACTACTCTTGGACATTTTGAACATTTCATTTTTCCCCCTTCCCCCTCCTCCCCCAATACTGATGGGGGGGGGGGGGGGAGAGCTGAACTTGCACTTAAACGGCATTAGTTGTGTCACTATTCATCTCAGTGATCCCGAAAACTATGGATTCAACACTACTCTCGGTCATTTTGGACATTTCATCTTCTCCTCCCCCCCAACATTGATAGGGGGCATGCTGAACTCTCCCTTAAACGGCATTGGGATTGCCACTGTTCCTCTTGGCGACCCCGAAAACTATAGATTCGACACTACTTTTATTTTGTATTTTGTATTCCCCCTATGCTTAGGGGGGGGGGGGCTGGCTGAACTTGCACTTAAACGACATCGGGAGTGTCACTATTAACCTCAGCGACCCTGAAAACTATAGATTCAACAGTGATATAAGTCGCTTTCGATTCTTTTTATGTGCCCCCTGCCCCCCTAGAGTGCTAGGGGTGTCCTATTGTGAATCTAAACCATTCTCAAATCAACTTAATCACACACACAAAATTTCATAAAAATCAGTCCAGCCGTTTAGGAGGAGTTTAGTGACATACACACGGACAGAAGAAATATATATATATATAAACTTAAAAAAAAAAAGGAACATAGAATTCTGAGGACTGAATTTATTCACAACAGGAAAATAGAGGGATTTTTTTTCTCTCTGTTGAGTGATCAGAACTAAATCTTTGACACATTAACAATAATTTGTGGTTCTTCGTTAACACATCTATGGCAGCATAAGTAATTTTTATAAAATACTCTGTAAAAAGGATAATGTTTTTTTTTTTTTTCACTCTGATTAAAATAACTCAAGAAATTGGTTGAAATTTGGTTGTCTTTTGCAACACACATGCCAAACTGATTGGGACCTAAATCTTAAATCCAATACTAAATGGCCACAAACATCCATGCATACCACAGATTTTAAAATTGAAATCTAGACCCTAGCCTAGTGGCCAAACATTTTAGGCCACTTCAATGATCTAAAATGTTTGCATAAAGTATTCTAATATTTGAACTTAATTTGAATTGTTTTGTTCACATATCTAGGCACTGATAACCTGCCATATATATAAATAACAAACAGTAAATAATAAAACATATTTAATAATCTCTCATAAGAGAAAAAAAAAACTTTTAAAATTGACAGTTAAAGATAGTGATACAAACCATTTGTTTTATCTAGTTCCATTAAGCATGATATGTGAATAGGTAGGCAATTGAGATGAAATGGATCTTTGTTTAAAATTCTACAAAATACAAAAAAAAAAAAAAAAAAAAAAAAAAAAAAAATTACTAATTACAAAATATGAAAAGATCATAATAATAGAATACACAACTGAATTTTATGAGAATATATTAATAGATTAAAAAAATGAGCTGGAAAGATTTGGTTACAATATAACATATATTACATGAGAAAGAATGTAGTTTATAGACAAAATGCTTTATGGAAAAGTATATTAGGAATTTTATAAGTTAACCAAAATATAGCTTGAATATTTTAATATCTCAAACATACTAATCAAAATGTGTAAGTTAAAAATTGTAAGAAAGGGAAATTATCTAAAGAAGGAAGAAAGATTGCCAGCATAAAAGGGAAAAGGTACAGTGAAAAGTTTTCAGTCTATTTCTATTTGCCACTCCATCTATCATTAGACACTTAATCCATCATTATGTACGAAAAGTTCATGAGTATAACTCTAAGGTTCCATTCCAAGTTACAAGAGTAAATACGATGTCCCTACATTATTAATTGCTACAGGTGTTAAATATCAATTCCAGTAACAAAAATAAATAAAGAAACCTCAGCTACAACTGATAGTACTAACATAGTGTTTCTACAAAGAACATAGAGACAAAAACAATAATACATACAATATACTTTGCAAACTGATTACAACTGTTTGTGTAGCTTTAATATAATAAAAATAATGACAAGTTCCTTATTAAGTTTGCACTGACATGCATTTCTATTGAAATGCAAATACCTCACTGAAATAAAATTTTATTTGAGATACAGTATTGCACTTTTTCTGTCTCATAAAGTATAAAGTATATTGCCACTATGCATGTAATTCGCAATTTATTTGACTTATGTATGGCTATCTGAGCATATGAATTAATCAATGTGGCCTGCATAAATCTACAAATTTACTGACATAATTAAACTATCATTTTTACAATATTATAAATAGTGATAGAAGTTGTTTTATCTGAATTAGACAGTCAGTATAGTTTGAGGTCTTGCTTCTATGATCAGTCACTTGCGATTTGTCATTTAGTTTAATTCTAAAAGGTAAATGAATATGTATACATAAAATAACTTTATTATTAAATAGAAACAGGGATTTAAAGGCTCTTTGAAAATGAAATTCAGTGGTCATAATTTTAAAAATAGAAATACAATAAGTAACTTCCAAATAAAGATGAAATTTAAAGTTAATGAATTAATTATTAATTTTAGACAAGAAATTACGAAATACATCTTACGAAGTTGTAATTTTAAAGCACTGCTCATAATCACAATTATAATAACATCGTTCTGCAAGAGCTGTTCCAACATCAAGATTATCACTTAGAGATGATAGCTCAGGAGGAATACATAGTTCACGAGGTTTGTCATACTAAAAAAGTAATCATATACACAATATTAAAATAAAGTTACATTATATGTATACATAATACATCATGCATCTTTAACAATTTAAAATCTACCTGTAAATGTTCATTCTAAAAATTGATAAAGCAACAATTAAAATTCTATCCAAACATAACAGTTTGGTTAAATATTTTGCCTTACCTGATTATAATAGCATTTTTGATCATGCAATTATACTGACATATTAAGTAGAATTTTTCAAATGATACATATTCCCATATTGGGACGTTTAGTTTGTGCAGAATCATTTTAACTGTATAATAAAAACAAAATCAAAATGTGCCAAGTCACAAGTACATTGGTTGACTTGACTATATACATATTTAACATGTGACCATAAATTAAGCTAACTCTGTTTTAGCTAATTAATTCTACCAATATATTACATAAATAGTAACTATGATAATTATAATGAATTTCAGCTCATTGTGTACAACAGTTAGGTAAATACTTTAAAAGAACTGATGTATCAATTATAATGATATATACAATATTGAGAATTAATTAATGCTTTATACTTGAGATATTTATTAAATAACATAAGTTCAGTTACAATTTAAACTTATTTGTTGCATTTTTACTGTGCAAATGCAAGCATGCATGATGTTAATAAAAGATATCCACAAGCAGAAAAATGAAATTGGTTTAATTTTTTTTTTAAATTCAAAAGTTAGAAATCAAGCCAATAGAATACTTTTCAAGTTTAAAAGCTTTAATATTTTAA
This sequence comes from Dolomedes plantarius, assembly GCA_907164885.2. Classification (NCBI taxonomy): domain Eukaryota; kingdom Metazoa; phylum Arthropoda; class Arachnida; order Araneae; family Dolomedidae; genus Dolomedes; species Dolomedes plantarius. Next base: position 37,532,950 of record OU015493.1, on the reverse strand, counting down.
GGAGCAATTCCAAACTTATACTATTTTTCTTCTTTATTAACTTACATTTAATCTTGTGTAAAGTAGATGCAGTTTATTTACTTAACTACAGTTATATTTAAAAAATATATTCAATTTAAAAAGCTATTTTTTGTGATGATTTGGGATTTTATAACACAAGAGCAAATATTAAACAGAAAAACTAATGAATTTTTTTTAAATTCATTATTTAATAGAATTTAAAGATATTACTATCCATTAATATATTAGCTTTAGTGACTTGATAATCTGAGAGAGAGATGCCAGATTCTTTTTGTTAATAAGAAAAATCTACATATTATTTTGTGAAATTTATCACTATGTTACTCTACTGAAAACATTAGAGCAAGGATTCCCAACGGGGTCCAGTGGACCCTTTGGGGGTTGATGGAAGTTTAAAAAGGATCTATAGTATTCCAGGGGTCTATTGGGGATCTATGATAAATTTTTCTGTTTTAAAATTTAATTTAATTTTTTAGCAATGTAATTATCAGATAATACAGTACATTTCAGTATATCTAATAATCATCTAAGAATTATTAGATATATTGAAAACATTAGAGCAAGGATTTCCAATGGGGTCCAGGTGGACACTTTGGGGGCCAATGGAAGTTTAAAAAGGCTCTATATTATTCCAGGGGTCAATGAAAAATTTTTCTGTTTTAAAATTTAATTTAATTTTGTAGGAATGTAATTATTAGATAATAATATCTGTTTTAAAATGTATAAATACAGATTTGCATGAGGCAGAGTGATCCATGCATCTAAAGTCAAATGTCATGACGCTCTTGTATATGCCTCGAATGCTGCTGTCCACTTTTATTTGTGTACCAACATTAGGCAGAACTGGGGAAATCCACTGGACCTTACACATCCTATGGGTCCTCCCAATACAACTAATCAGAAGCAGTTTCATTTTTTTCTCTTAGCGATGTTTGTGCAATTACAATCTGTGTTGCTGAAATCTTGTTTATACTTGTGAAAATGAAAATAGTACAAAAACAATAAAACATAAATCTAATGAACCACTTTTTCTAATTTTTTGTTCATATACTTAGTCACATTGTTATCTTTAAGTGCTTTATGTGTAATTATTAGTATCATAATTATGTTGTATACTGTATATTATAGAGAAAAATGTGAGGGGGTCAATAAAGAAAATCATTCTCTTAATAGGGGTCGATGTAGGAAAACAGTTGGGAACCCCTGCATTAGAGAGTGCAACATATTTATTTAGACAACAGATGATGCCTAAAGAAGGAAGGGTGAGGGGATCATAGCCTCAAAAATTGGATGCTTCTGTGATCCACTTTTTTTTTTGTCTGATGGTTGACTTCTGAGTGAGATGCAGTACTATAACCAGCACCTTTAAATCTGTTCTTGTATATATGTTTCAACTTAGTGCTAGGTGCTATATTTTAGAATGTTTTGTTGTTGTTGTTTGACAATGTGGGGCACTTATACATTAAGACATTCACACTTAATCCATGAGAAATGATGATTGCTTTCAAATGGGGACACCATACAAGTGAACTAACACCACCTCCTGATGCAACCTCAATTTTGACTGTGTACCCCCTGGGTTGACATCTGGGGAGGAATCAAAATATTATATCTGTAGAATTTACATCACTGTACCACACATGTCCGAATATATTCTTTTACCTAAAACTACAGGTAATCTCAAAACGAAACAAATTACTTATAATGATTCTATGCTTTAATAAATAAAATGACATTTGAGATAATTAACAAGCTCATAATTAAATACGCATTTTTTTGTAATTTAATCTCTATTTACACCAGAATAATCATGAAGAATTACGACCTTTAAAGGAATATCATACAAAGCATTATAAATTAAATAACACAGCAAATCATAGGAAACAGGTATACTTTTTTAAGCTGAGTTTCGTATAAAAGTTTCACAATATTAGGTTCATCAACAGGACACTGAGATTCAAAAGGTAATGATTCCATTAATTTTAACTCTGAAAAAAAAAAAGTATACTTCATAAAACATAAAAACAAATAAGTTTATATTTTATTTTGAAATGCAAAATAACATTAAAAAATGTAAATTATAAGCATAACTAAATTGAGATTCACTAAAGCAAAAATAATTAAAAATAAAATTTTTACTATAACAACTTTAAAGAGGTAGAAAATTCATAGCTCATAATTTTAACAAAAATAAAAAAAATGAAATATATACAACTGGTTACAGAATCACAAAAATATGCTGCCATCAGACTGTAGTTTTTGCCTTTTTTCTCGGAAAACAAAAGCAATTGACACAATCTTCTGTTACGAAATTAACTTGGCTACCAGGGTCTAATAGCACACAACAAAGTTGATACTCCCCAGCAGAATCTAATACTTTAATGAAAACTTGACATAGTCATATTTACTTTTTTGTTTCTCATTAAGCACAACAGACTTTTTGTCCACTTCATGAGAAGTCATCCCAGTGCAAACACATGCATCTGGTTGTTTTTCGAGTCAGTTTAAGGAGTATAGTATTTTTTTTCTCTAATTTATCTAAAAAATTTACACAACCATCATTATACATCAGTAAATTCTTCAATTTTCTGTCAATAGCAGCAAAAGAATGTACACATTCATTGATAATATCTAATAAACTTAGCACTGCCTGCAGGGTCTCATTAATGTTTGATTGATTAATCAGTTTTATACGTGCATTTACTAGTTCTCTTTCACAAGAAAACATTCCTTCAAGCAATCTAAAAGTAATTTTGCAATTTTCATCTTAAATTGATTGTACATCAGAAATTGATTGCATGATTTTTAAAGCATAATTTGTATAACTAACCTTTAAATGCTACAATCTTATAATAACAGAAAGACTTATTTTTATTTACATTAGGTATATACAAATCTTTAAATGCTATCCATTCTTCAGTTTTTCCCAAGAAAGTTGGATGTGAAAGTACAGGTTACTTAACTCCATAGTGATAGAAGAATTATAAATAGATATTGTAGCAGTACGTTCAGCTTTCAAAGTAAAAGCAGCTATAGCACAATTTATTTTTAAATAAAGCTCATCCCCCATGTCTTGATTTAAATCTTTCTTGGTGAAAATTTTCCTAATCCACTCTCTTTACAAGTAACATACATAGAATAAAAAAAGAGGTTAAATCATTTCAAATTTGTTATGGAATAACTGAAACTCAGTCATACCAACCTTGTTAATATTATTCAAAACTTTATCCTTAAGACATGTTAATGCTGACTTAGTAACATGCTTCCAAATTTTTAATTGTTCCATTACACTTATGGAACAATTTAGAGAGAACTCACCAACATGCAGATACCCTTCTATAGAATAACATAAAATATCCAGCAGTGAACCTAGCACTTAGAATGCACAAATCAAAACATGATGAGTCATTTTCAATTTTAAATTAAGCACAAGTCAAGAGATATTATCCATCTCTGGCTCAACAGATGAATGGTTACACAGTTTCAAAACTACACTGGAATGGACAACAAGAGCTTACTCTAGAAAAAATAATTTTCATTTACATCCTTAGAAACAAAATACAAACAAAGTCAACTTAGAAATTTATCATTGCCAGTTTTCGAAAAATGAAATGCAAGTGCTAAGAAAAAATTGGACAAGTATAAACACTTCAGATTTACAATAATTGCATAAAAATATCAAATATATCAAACAACAATCTTCTTCACCTTGAATATTGATTTAAAAAAATTAAATCCGATTTTGACTAGCAATCTTACTACACTTTACTTGCAATGTGTTATCCTAATTAAATACATTCAAAACCTTTAATTTCAGCTCATTCAAAGGACATAGGAAAAACACAATAATTTTCCATTGATTGGCTTTGTCATATACAAATATGAATTCTTTAAGTAAAGGAAATAAGCATCTGATATGGAAAACTAGCCGATAAAATATATATATATTTATATATATGTACCCTCTTCTTTAGTAAGCATTTGATGTTGAACAAGAGATTCAAAAGCATCGTAACAATACACATCTTGCTGCAAGGCATCACGAAAACATTCTGATGCAAGACCTCTGTTATCCATAGCTTCATATATTTGACCTTTCAAAAACAGAATTGCACTAGTCTATAATAGGAATGGGAAAAATACCAATGTCAATTAAGCAATACAAAGTTCAAGAGAAAATGTTTATAATAGCTTCATGTAATTAAAAATGGCAAAAAATTTCACAAAATCATCTTAAATTTTCTCTTTATTAGTTAGTGTTTTGAAGAGATCTATTTTAAAAGTTTTTTCACATAATTCCTAAAATCTGAATCATTTATCATTAGTCTTTACTAAGGTATTGAGTTGCATCATACTCCTCATTATTTTTGCTTGTACTGTACATACTACTTGTAATTTTTAAAGTAATTTTTTAGTCATGGTTGTTATTGAATCATACAGGCTCATATTCTAAAATATATTTAACTACAAATTGTTCTAATCTATATATATAAAACAGTTCCGTAACTGACAGACTGACTGACATACAACGCACAGATCAAACCGCTGGACCTAAAAGGGCTGAAATTTTGCATGGCGATTCTTCTTATAGTGTAGGGGTGCACTAAGAAAGATTTTTGAAAAATTCTTCTTAGATTTTTTAAAATTAAATTTTTAAGCTGTTTTAGTAACTTTTTTTAAGTTTGCATTTAAAATAATAATTTGAGGGTTATAAAATTTACATCACGAGAAAGATCATAAAAATTCCTTTAAAATGAAATCTTTTTCAAATCTTTACCTCCATTTTCTGATTTTTGGTGAATTTTTAAAGATTCATTTTTAGAATTTAATTTATTAAATGCTGATCACGTGATTTCTTTTTCTGGTACTTTAAATAAATTTATCGTCATGTCCATAACAATGAAATAGACAAAAAAAATATTTTTTCCCTTGCTAATGCGGCAGACAATTGGACATTATCCAAAAAAATATTAACATACAGTAAAAGATATGTTTCTCAAACTGTACTATAGAACTGTACTATATTCTTTAGTATCTCCTATTAGATTTAATTTGAATATTTTCTTCTACATTATTTTGTCTATAAAAATATCTCTTATGATTTTTTTTATAAATATATATATATATATATATTTTTTTTACATCAATTGTATACATTGACCGTCATAGTTATTATACATATTCATATATATATATATTTATTTTTTTGGCATTAATTGCATACATTGACCGTTGTATTTAATTCGAATGTACTCCATAGCGAAGTACAGGTTTTCAGCTAGTGGTAATATATAGCAACTAGTTACTAATATGCTAGACAGCTGAATATATATGAAGTAACAGAAGTGAATACAGATTTTTTAAAAGCAACTTACGGTATTTGGATCTTCTGAATTGGAATTTAAATTTTCATTTTGCTTATTTGTATTTGCAACACTTAATACATCTAGTGCTTCTTTAAAGTCTTTCCCAGCAAACTAGATAAATCATAATTAATGTTTATCACACATGAAAAAAAAGCACCATTTAATGATGAAACATTTGTATGCAAAATAAAGAGGAGAAAAAATATCATTTTCAAAATGAAAAAAATAACAATAATAAGGAAAATGATAATTTTGTTCTAGCTACGACAAATTATTATGCACTATGCTCTCAGAAATAATTAGTTAAGCAAAACTAATGTATCATTAATATTGTGATTATTAAATCACAGTTTATTATATTACAAGGGATATTAGTCAAATAATAATGCATCATATAATGGTTAGTTTACAAATAAAACATGGAATTTAAATGCACACATAATAAATCATATATAACTTTAGTGAAAAAGGATAAAATTTTCCTTCACTATTTTTCAAAAATTCATTATGGTATGGTGTATGCCTATAGCAGTAAGTTTTTTTTGCTTTCTTTTTTTCTATTACTTGTTTTATCTAATTATATATAGTTTTTACAAAGTGAGAGAGGGAGCTTTTCCTTTATAATTTGTACTTTATTTTTTTCAAGCCCGCTGGATAAGTTTTTGTTTAGCATACAGAAGAAAGATTTTCGACAAATTGAATATGGCTGATTAATTCCATCCAACATACCTGTAATGCTTAGTTTTACTTATGTAGTCAAACATTAGTGCATTTGAAAATATTTTTCTACCTTTCAAAGTTAATGTAAAATATTGTTCTCCCCAGAAAAGGTAGAAGTAATAACAAAATGATTATACAAACTTTCAAAAAAAAAAAAAAAAAAAAAAAAAAAAAAAAGCTTGGATGTTTAAAATATATATTTTTTTAATTTGCACAACAATCTTATTGTAATATTATAATTATTTTTTTTAAAGTGCAAAACCAGTAACAAATTTATACAGTGATAAAATATGCATATTTGAAACCACTTTTACTACTGAAATAAAATACTGTTGATTACAGGGCTATAAAAAAATCAATATAAATAAAAAATAAAGAATTTGCTATGGTGTATTCAATCTATAGCCTGATAGTTCTTAAAATTATAACACAAATAACAAAACTTACATGACATTTTGCAGCTAAGTATCTACAGTCTAAATCAACCTAGAAAAAAGAAAAAAAAAAGTTTAAAATATTATTTAGCATGCGTACAAATATTGAGACACATTAACTCTTTCAATCTGTCACTAATGAGAACTTCATGTCAGTCAGTAAGGAAAACAAAATGTTATAAAAATCATCTATTCAATTAGAATATAAATTATTTGTTTTTTACATTTATTTCAAACACCACAATTTCAATGTAAATAAAAATTTTCAATTTAAATTACTTTTATTACCTATGAAAAAGGATTTTAAAATAATTTTTATTACCCATGATTAAATTTTTGGGGACAAATAAAGTAAATGGTGATAGACTTATATAAACATTTATGGAAAATTTAAAAGTTTTGCAGAGTTTGCTGTCTTTGAGTTATAACTATCTTTTAAACTATGTAAATGAATAATTATTTGTAACATTATGTTAAGAAGAATTTTCTGAATTCCTGGGTGTTCTACTGATAATGCGAAAAAACTAAGGATTTATTTATTAAACCTTACAATTTAAAATGTTATGACAATGGACTGTTTCTAAAAGAGTGTTAAATGATTAAATGTTAACAAAAGCAGTTAAAAAAATTTAGAAATTTTTAATGTTTAACTATTTTTAATTCTAGAGGTTCTGATAAGTACTACCTTTCAAACAATTTATTTATACATTAAATTTTTTGTACATTTATTAACTCTGCAATTAGATGTCATTACCATGGCTCATTAAATAGCTTACATTTCAGTAACCAGGCAGTATTAGTAACTATAGAGGTGAGCAAAATGAATAAACAAAGTCAGTTAGGTCATCCTTCCTCTTAGTATATAATATAAACACATACACATAAAAAATAACAATCGTAGCTGTGTTATATGACACAGAACATGTCTATCTGTATTTAAGGAAACAAATAAATTTATTAAAAAATAGATTATTAATCAAACACCATTGACCTTTAGTAGTTTATTCCGCTACAGTTTTCAGAATTAGAGTTTCCTGATTTTAAAACTATAATTTACCACTGCAATACAAAAAGCAGGCAGTGCAATGTTTAATGTAAAATTAAGGTACAAAATAAAAATGAAATGACAAGAAAAAACTTACTTTATGTAAATTTCTTGATTTGATACAAATAGCAGCTCGATGATACTGACCACTATAATATAAAGTTTGTGCTAACCAATATATATCTTGTGTTTCTTCTAAAAATAAGGATTTAAATAAAGTAGCATATTATTATTTATAAACCATCAAAAACTAATATTAATCAATTAGTTATTTTTAATGGTAAAGGAAACAAATATTACACAAAATGTGAATTTAGGGCAAAAAAGTCATGATCTATATTAATAAAGCAAGGTCTGGATCTGTCTGTCGGTCACACTCTCTGGGTGTACCGCCTCAATGTGTGTGTGTGTGTGGCCTATGAAACTTACAACCATGAAATTTAGCACATGGGTAGTGCAGACTATGGGAAAGTGCACCTCGAAGCCCGAATTTTAAATTTTATTCTAGAAAATTAATTATTTTATGTTTTGTGGGATATTTTATGTCTTTTAACTTCAGATTGCGATATCTCGGCAAAAAATTATCGTAGAATTTTGATCTTTTTACAGTCTAAGACTACAGACATTTCTCCTTCAAACAAGACCTCATTTGTTTAAAAATAATTTAAAACAGACTGATATTTTCATCAAAATATTAAACCCACTTTTTCAAGAAATTTATGCATATTTGAGGATCTACAGTCAATGCTCTTCGAGTTTTTATTTTACAAAGAAAATATTTACATCATCTGGAAGATGAAAGCTTTCTCATTCATATAAACCTCATTTTAAGTCTCTATCTTAAAATTTCGATTTTTAATTGAATTTTAAAGAACGATACGTGGTTCTTCAAACGCGAAGAACGGCAAATTCTCTCCTTCGGTTGTAAACAACGATTGAGTCATTCATTCACTTGATTGATTCAGCGTCTTCCTTTGATGGCTTGAGCGTAGCTGGGCGAAGCCCGGCTAGTAATTAATATAAATATATATATTTTATAATATTGACGTCTTCGTTTAATAGATTAAAATATATTTTTTTAATGACAAGACAAAATTACTACAAAAACATAAATTAGAAGAAATTTATATTTTCAATGAACAATATTTAATAACAGTGAAAAAAATTTAAATGTCTGTATATTTTACCCTTTTTTAATTATGTGCAATCTTGCTTACACCTTAAAGTATACACATATATTTTATAATTATTACTATATATATATATATATATATATATATATATATATATATATATAATTCTAAAATAAGAACTGGAAAATACCAGTTTAATAATGTTATACAGTAGTGAAAAACATAAATAACTTGCCATTTGACAGAGATGCAACCTTATCAGCCCAGAAAATGGCAGCTTGGTAAAGATGCTAAAAGTAAAAAAGAAAGAAATCCATGACTAAAAAATGATTGGTACTTTCTTTTTATAGCAGCCTTGGTGAGAAAGGAAAATTGGCACATTTCTGCTTTGGCGAGAAACAAATGGTTACCATTTGCTATACATGCAACCATTTGTTACAAGGTCTGACAATAAAGTTCGGTGAATAGTCCTGTAACATTAACGTAGATGAAATATTAACGAAAGTTACCCTACTGTCCTTTGAAATAGTCACCTCCCATAACTATGCACCGCTGACATCTGCTATACATGTTCTGGAAATTTTGCAAGAAGTCTTCTTTTGGGATGGAGTTCAAAAGCCTCGTCACGTTTCGTTGAATGTCAGGAATATCGTCAAATCTCTTTCCTTTCAAAGCGAGTTTGAGTTGTGGGAATAGGAAGAAGTCTGCAGGATTGAGATCTGGCGAGTATGGTGGATGTTCAATTTGTACCACCCCCTTTTTTGCCAGGAACTGTTTGACAATATTAGCTGTGTGAGGGCGAGCATTGTTGTGAACAAAAAACCATGAACCTTGTTGTGCGTACTGCGGTTGTACCCTGCGTAGACATTTCATGAAATGGGTCAAAATTTCAATGTACCCTTCAGCATTCATCGTTGTTCCCTCAGGTAGAAATTCCTTGTGGATAATGCCTTGACTATCAAAAAAGGTGATGACCATCGTTTTGATGCGTGATTTTTCTGCTCTAACCTTTTTCCAACGAGGTGATACAGGAGAACGCCATTCCATGCTTTACCGTTTCGTTTCAGGGTCGTATCTGAGACACCAGGACTCATCCTCAGTGACAATACAGTTCAAGAAGTTTGGTGTCGCATCTGCCGTTTCGACAAAATCCAGTGAAGCCTCTAAACGTGCCTGCTTGTGATCGTCATCCAAGTGATGTGGCACAAGGCGACAACACGTTTTTCTTATCCCTAAATTCTGGGTAACGATTTGTCGCATGGAACAAACACACTAAACAAGCACTTTGTAAAACAAGTCTTACACGGAACACAAACGACGTTCAACTGAACAATGGTGGGGGCAGATGGTCAACACCTACCACTACGCAGGTGCACCGTTTTGTTTCGCCAGTGTTGCTAGATCGGCCGTTCTGACTTCATTCACCGAACTTTATTGTCAGAGGTTGTATATATGTTTATTTTAAATATATTGCTTACATATTTTAATAAATAGTAAATAAAAATTTATATTAAATTTCTTTTGTATGTGTTGTGATGATATGGACAGTTTCTACCAGATAGCTGAACATAGATTAATTCAAAATACGGAGTTTAGGATTTTAAAGTATTTAATTATATACAATATTTACATGCTTCAATTACATGAAATATTACAGTCATAACCACCCTAACGCACCGGGGAGTTAGGATTCTTCCCAGTCAGAGTCCACTGACTACGTGAAACGTAGTCAGTGGACAGAGTCCATTGACTAAGCCTCAGGATTCAAGTTTCCTGAAATATGTAATCTGGCCCAAGGCTGTAGGTATCATTCACCTTGAGAGTAGATCTCCAGTCTCTCTGACTCTTTTTCTGTCTGAGGTTCTCTATGAAACTTCTAAGGACCTCCCTGGAACATATTCCGTCCTATCATGCATTCGTGTTTTTTGCTTGGACGCTGATTTATTGAAATTAGTGACATCAGCTATTTCTAACGTTCTGCTTGAAGAATTTCCTATTCTTCACAGTGTACATTAAATAAATTGTGTAGTGTAAATATTACATAAATTTCTTGTGTGTATCGGTAACCATTTGTTTCTCAACAATTTCCCTTTCTCTCCAAGGCCACTTTAAAAAGAAAGTACCAAATGATTTCATGAAATAAACAATGTGTGAACTGTCCTTTCTAATGACTCAGAGAATAAAATAGTACATTTACTAAAAGCATATTTGACAACTTAATGCATAAGACAGTCACGAATGGGAAAAGATTCTATGATACAACACAGTCAATTATTGAATTTTTTGTTTTGATGACTATAGCTAAACATATATCTTGCCGATATATAAATTTTTTGGATTCAAAAGTTTCTCAAGCAGAATTTAAGACATACCTATGATAAGTAATCATTACACATGTTAGTAGAATTATTTTTTTTATGAAATATCTATTTATGTTTGGGTATTTTTCATCTTCTTATGAAATATCTATTTATGTTTGGCTTAATTTTTAAAAATTTTAAGAAAGAGGAAAACCATTAATTCTTTAAATCACTAAAGACATATTTTGAAAAATACTACATCCACTTTTCATGTAATGTATGATATCCTGAAAACACAGAAAAAGTGATGGAAAAATATAAAAAAAAATTTTCAAATTTTTGTATACTGATGTAACATAGTATAATACAGGTCTGATACCAGGGTTGTCAAGTTTCTTCCAAAGTGGAAAAAACCATAGAAAAAACCGGCTGGAAGAAATAGGTTTCTTCCACTAGTGGAAAAAATGGAAGAAACTGTTTTTCTTTAAGAATTTACTATATAAGTTGCAACTTTGAAGATACAATAAATGTACCTTCTTATAAATAACCTTAAGTAAATTTAATTAGACATATAAAAATTTAATTAATTATATATGCTAAATTAATAATTACATCAGTTTTTTAGCCAAAATCAGATCACACACTTGAACAAAAGAAATTTTATCCAAAATACACAAAATCCATTTCAATTTAACCAGCAGAATTTTTTATTATTTGAACTAATATACAATAATTATTGTATTAAAAAATGTCATCAACATCCTCATTTTCCATACTACATGGTATAACAAAACAAAAGTTTTTTAGCAGTAGGATACTGCAATCAGTTTCTCAACTTAGAATGGATGAATGCAAAAGATAAAAAATTCTTTGGATTAAAATGGGGGAGAGGGAAATAAACTTATCAGTACCAGCTCATACAAAGGATTGCATTCTAAAAAAAAATATTAATAATATCTTTAATATCAATTAAGTTATGCACTTTAGATTTGATATAATATTATGCTTTGAGTTTAATTCTTTTATATAGTTAATATATTTTAATTTTAATTTTGAGCATTTGTTTTGTTTTCTGTTCGGTTTTTCCATTTCTTCCACTGTGCTGGAAGAAACCAAACCCTGTCTGATACACACACACATATATATATATAAAATCATGTAGCTATGTAGTAATTTAGCTAGTTTGTGTTTTTGATAAAATGTCCGAAGGATATATGATATCAGGGGTATTGATAGCCGTGGAAAGCAGGGAAATTTTGTTCTTTGTTCTCCACATTTGAATCACACCTGCCCACCACTGTGCAGTCACATTTTTCATCTATCCTCAGATTCATATATCCCAGTCACATTTTAATATCTATCCTCAGATCCAGTTATCTTTGATATTCTAATATTTTTTATATTAATGATAAAAAATATTAGAATATCAAAGCTAAACATAGATTGCGATTGGAACAGCTTCCCGATTAATTATATAATCTTTATAATGATTTCTGGTTGCAATAACTCAACACAAACATATTACATTCTTATTTTACTACACGGACAATTGCTCAACATAAAAATTAAATCTTACTGAATTATAATAAGCATTTATGTTCCATACGTATTATTTGGCTGCAATAAAGAGTGAAATTGCATAAGCTTTTGGCAAAAGTTTCTCAATTAAATGACACATAGATCTAAAACAATGTTACGAAGGAACTGTGTGATGCAGACGGTAACACAAAATTTAAGAATAAATTTGAAAATCTGACGATCATATACTTAAAAAACATACACACCATATCAATATACTTCCGAACTTTCTTCCTCAAAATTTCTAAATTTATCGCTGGGGAAACAGTACCAGTTTCATTTTTTGGAGAATAAGATTGCAAATTGTTGTCTTCACTTTCGCCCGCCATCTGTATACAAATAAACGTTACGACGAGTTTAGTAAACTAAAACATGTATAATTATAAAAAAAAAAAGATAGAACAAAAATCAATGGCTTTTGCATCAAAATGTATCATATGAATTATTAATACCTCTACTATAAATGGGGTAGCTTATTATACACAAAAAGAATCGACATTATCTCATTCTAGTTAGGGGGAGGGAGAGGGAAGTACATGCGGCCTTTTCAATTGTTGCTCCGGAGACTATTCACTGTGTCTGCTAACCGCAATCAAATAAACAGTTAATGTTGTAAAACAATTCTGTTTGTTTTGACTTGCTTAATGTGTCAGTTTTATATTTAAATATCATTGTTCCTGGATTTCAAAGGATTGGTAACCAGAATTTTAAAGCTAAAAAATGGAGAACATTGTTTCTGCTGTGTGTAAACTCAGGTAATATGATCAATATTGTTAGATTTTTGGTGTATCAGTGTAATGTAACAACAATTGTAACAAGTATTATTACATAATGTTTCACTGAAGACAGTATTCAGACGTGTGATGGATTTTCCAGAAATCTTCTTTTGGCTGGAATTCATATAATATTGCTCCAGAATATCTTCTAATAGGACGACAAGTTACTTATTTAAAATTAATGAAGGAAATTTGTGAACACTCCTGAAATTCATGATTTCTTTTATTGAACAGTTTAAAATTTACCTACGTATATATTTCGTTTACATCTGGGGTTAATTGCTGTAAATATAGAAGAAGAGAGCAGAACAGTGTAGGAAATACCTATTTTCCTGTCAAAAATTTTTTTTTTTTTTTTGCTGTTACTGAATGTATACCATATCATAAGGCACGGTTGCCGAATAGTAGAAAACTCTTGTTTATTCCTGCTAAAATTTTGATGTATTCTCTCCTGCTTTAAAACTGCATACTAAGTATGTTGTTATAGTTCATTATTTTAACACTTGATTGATGTTAGCATTTTACTGACAGTATCCTTAAAATTTATACACAATTTTTAGCTGCTAAATTTAAATTAATGTACAATTTGTTTAATACTGTTCTTATTTTATTTTCCCATCAAAAGGAATATTTTAATATTGTATTTTATCCAATATTTTTTTAGAATAATTTATTAACTTTTTAGCTATGAACTTTTTCTTGATGTGTGACTCTTTTTTTCCAGCCATAAGCAGTTCCGTAATCTCTTGAAAAAATTTAGGAGGAAAAAAATAAGACAAAAGTTAGCCAAAGAGAGGGAAGAGCAGGAAATATTAGGTAATGTATGATTACTGCTGGGAAAATGATTTAAACATTTATTATATATTGTGAATTTTTGAATATTTCACATACATTCACATGTCTTCATTTACTAATTAAAATTAATAATAATCTTATAGAACAACAGAGGAGGGAAAGTTCACCAAATTATAAAGAGAGACAAGAAGAAATACGCAGGAATACAGAACTGTATGAACAGTTTGAAGAGAGAGAAAGGTTAAAAAGTTTCTGTATATATGCTCTGACATTCCTTTATTTAATATGTTAAATGCTAACAATTAAACTTTTATCATATTTAGGGTTTTCAAAATGCCCTTACACTTTTTTTATCATTAGTTATTATTAAGTGTACTGTTTATTTATTAAGTTTAATTATCTTTTAAAAGTAAGCTATTTTGAATGTGTGAAGTCTTTATATGATTATTTTATGTTTAGTTAGAAGTAGAAGTAACTTTAAAGTATGGCTGTGTCGTTATTGAATAAAATTCAGCTTTCAAAGGGTTAAACTCATAAAATAATTGCTTGAATGGTACATTTTTTTTCTTTCATAATATTCTATGTATTTAAATTACTCAGGTTTCACTTTGTTTTGTTTTTATTCTTACTTTTAAATATACAGAATTAGGAAACACAAGTTATGGCTTTTAAGAGAAGAACAAGCACAAGAAGAATTTAAAAGAAAGCAAAAACTGTTAGAGCTTGAAAAAATTAAAAGAGAAGAAGAAAGGGTATGCATCTTACTTTGAGTGACACTATTAATAGTTTTGCCTCGTGGTTATTTGATGTATATACAAGTAATGATGTATTCATGTCATTTCAGAAACGGATATTAGAAGAATTTGAGAAGCAAGAATATGTTGTAAAGCAAGCTGAAGAAGAAGTTCAAAAAATTAAATCACAGAAGGAGGTTGTTAATTGGGATCAATATCCATTCCTTTGGTTTATTTGCATATTTTATTTTTAACTATTTATTTGTTATCAGTATCCAAATGCTACTCATTCTTAAAAGTTAATATTTTTCTTTTAGAGATATGTATCACATTCTTCTTTAATTTCAGTCTGTACTTATGCTTTTATTTTTTACCTTGTGTCACACTTGATGAAGATAGCCATTATGAGGATTAAATTTCTGTTACAGCAGTAATAATATGCTTTTATACGTATTTATTTTGAAACACAATTTTATAAATTTCTATAATGGTTTATTTTTCTATCAGAGTAAGAATTAAAAAATGGCTTTAATTTCATGAATTGTCTTTGCTCTTTTGGATATTAAAGTATTTGATTTCTATTCTTAATTCCAAGATTTTTTTGTTATTCATTTCAAATTCTAAAGCATCAGTTTCTTCAAATTTTATATTTTTTCTGTCTTAACTTCTCAAAATTGTTTGTAAGAGTTTTTCATGACTAGTTAAATATTTTTAAATTTTTGATAGATATAACTTTCATTATTTTAGAGGTAACAGCTCTCCCTGTTTAGATATAAAGTAGTTTAATATTTATGCACTTATAGAAAACATATTTCTTGATGTGTGACTACAATTCTGCTCAATAATTTTTGTAAACTACTGTTTAATCCATATTGGTTTGGAAGAAATGCATATATTAACCAAATGGTAGAACATTTTGGTTAAATTTAGAAACAATGTTTAGGAGGTCGCATAGTTGAAAAAACTATTGGCTACAAGTTTAGTAGTAACCTGAAGCCAATTACATGAAAATGAGGATTCCTTTTTTATTTATGAATGTGGAATTTTTCTAATTGATTTGTTTCAAAACTGTTTATGAATTTTTGTTCATATTATAAGAAAAGAAAAAAAATGTTTAATTAAAACCCCTTTAAAACACCTCTCTAGTTAACTAGTTGTATGTATATTACATGGTACAGTAATAGAAGATATTATCATTTAACATCTCTCATTCATTTTTTGTGCATTAAATATTTACTATATTAGTAAACCACTTTCTAAACCATTAGACATATTTTTAGAAACATATTTATCCTTTAATTTCCCGTAATCATGTTGTATTTGTGAAGTAAGTTAGTAACAGTTTTTCCTGGAAGAAAAAAGTTTTTTTATGCAACTTGTTATACAGTTTTAATGTATTTTATTATTTTACTTTGTATACTTTGCAGTAAGTTGCTTATTATCATGTTTATATTTTCTGCTTTTAAATGTTAAAAAAAAATCCTTAACTGAAGAAAACGATCCATATTTTTGAAGCTGATATCAAAACATTTTATTGGGAAATCTGCAATATGTATCTTTTCTATGCAATTATTTGTGTTTAAAATATCATGAATTGATCAAATATGTGTGACATAATCAATACTTTGATTTATTGCAGTGTTTTTAAATTTGCTTTTTTATAAACCTCTTTAAGAAATAATTTTTCACTGTTTATCAGATTTCTTATTGTTTATGCTTTAGGACAAAAGGTTTTATAGATTTTTTGTAGAGTACAATATTTAATGTCTTTATAATAACTCTAAATTTATATGTTCTCCTTTAGTAACTTTAACATAAGCTGAGACAATTTAGAAAACGTTGTACTTTAATCCAGAAAATAAGCATGCATCTATAATTCATAATATCAATCAGAAAAATCTCTTTGCATAAAATTGCAGATCTGTACTTTTATAATTATCTTTTAATCTATAAAAATTACTGTCAAAATGTAAGAATACGAAATCATAGGAGATTAATCTAAGAAAATCAATATTTGTAGATGTAGAAGCTATTCTACTAGTATTTATGCATTATTCTGTTAAATTAAGAATAATGTATGCAATTTATCTAAGCTCAGAGTGTGATGATGAAATAATTATAAGTTGTCCTGTTTCTTATTTTATTTAAGGTAATTCAGCAAATTTGTTTAGAAGTAATAATGATTTAGTCATTTGCTATATGGCTTTAAAAATTATTCATAATTTTTAAATTTTAACCCCTCTATTTTTTTATTGTTACATCAGAAATAGTGTAATAAAAAAAAAACTTTAAAGCCCCAAGAAAACTTGTGAAATATTTTACTTTTACCTTCATAGTTATCAGTTCAAATGTTATTCTTATATTTGGTAATAGCATCAGTTTTCCTTTACTCATTTTTTTTTTGTCTTATTACTTAGTATAAATTTTGTACTTTCTATAATTGGATGTGATAATGAGCCTATTTGTATTTTACTGTTTTTATAAATTTTAAATATTTTTGTTTTTCATGTGAACATATTTTCTTGAAATTTGCTTTCTTATTTTAGAAATTAGGTTAAAAAACTTAAAATCTGATTTTTACAAACTGATCTCATGTGCTTGATATTCTTATTGTTGTAGTATATATATTGGACAATTCTGCATTAAAATATACCATTAAAGCTTAATTAATGTTTCTTTAAAAATTAATCTATTAATTCTCTGGTAAATTTTAGTTTTTATTTTCTGATAAAATGGAAATTCTTTGTAAATATGTTTTTTTTCTGTAAATTAACTTAGATTTGCAGAATTTTTAATTGATATTTATGCATTATCTAACTGTTTAAAATTTTTTTAACCTTATTATATAGTCATATGATTGTCAGAATTTATTGTATTATAGTTGTTGTCAATGTCTAAGAAGAAATAGGTACTTTTTTTCTTTAGTATGGACTATTTCTTAACTGTATGTTCAGAATTTTTCAGTTTTATAATGCATTATAATCATCTACACATAGGAAGCCCTGCAGGAAGCTCTCTCAAATCTTTCAGAGGTATGATTTTATTTTTTATGGATATCAACAGCAAATAAATTATGTTTTTAATTGTATTAATGATATTATATGACTTTTAAAAATATCTTTCAGTTTTCATTCTGTATTTGAATAATAATATACTAATTTGATATTTGTTTTCTGAACTACTTTCTGTGCTTGCAGATTGAGGGTAACTCTACAATCTTAAAAATAAAAAAAATGAGGCTTATATTTTTAAATTATAAATTGTTTTGCTTGAACTTAATTATGTATTGATTTTTATAAATATTATATCATTTTTTATAAATATTTTTGGTAAAATTTATATGTTTTAATTTTTTAATATATATATATATATATATATATATATATATATATATATATATATATATATATGTGTGTGTGTGTATTTCATGGATATTGACTTCATTGAAAGTCAAATCTTTTAAACTGAATTGCTTAGTTTGCATGTAGCAATAGTGCTTCAAAAATTAATCAACATTTCAATAACTATGTGAAATGTTAATAAATGCATATCTGTAATTTTTATTTTATTCAAAATGACTTACAGGCAGATGGACCTTGGCACAATCCTATTGCACCTGAGCATTATCATGTTGGACAAGAAAGAGAGCAGTGCATGTTTTTTTCAAAAACTGGTTGTTGTAGGTTTGGTGAAAGGTAAAGATTTGAGTTCTAAAATAGAGATATATGTAAGTGTGTTTCAATTTAATGACATTTTACATCTAAAAACATGTGTTTAAAGAAATTCTGCAGAATGAAGACTATAAATTGAATATAATTTATTAAAATTTATGAAGACTATAAATTGTAATTGTAGAAAAATAGTAGAAGGACTAACTATATAAATAAAGTTTTTAAATATTGTAAAATACTGCCAAAAATTGTATATATATGTGTATGTATCTGTATATTTCATATACCTTATTAGTAAAATTATTGAAATCAAAATTTGCAAAAGAATTCTGGGAAGTAATTTGATATCTGTTGACTGAAAAAATTTGAATCTAGTTACATTCTGAGAGAGAATGTGTGTGTGTGCATGTGTGCATGTACAATTCTGGCCTGGTGGCGATTTATTCTCATGAGTGGCAAATTATATAGCAACTCTTTTAGATATGTAGTAAGTGAGAGTCAGCAAAAAAACAGTAGCATGCCCCTAGTTATAAGGTTAAAGCTGCTTGATTTCATACAATCATGTGAAATATGTATCATGTACTGTGATATTAAAATTACATTTAGTGACATTTTAAATGTGTTTACATAATAATGATAATAAACTGTAAATATGATTGTAAACAAATGAGGTTTTAATTTATTCCAGTGAGATACCTTTATTTTCCAGCATTTTATCAAAATTACCTTATTTTGCATTCTCAAGTGTAGAAATTAGTTTGGTAAGCATGACAATGTAATTGAAACATAATAAAGACTTAGATTTTTGCTGGTTTATTTTAAATGTGTTTTTTGCAGTGACTCACAGAAATAAAACTTTTATTTTTATTTTGGATATTAAGATGCTGTGTATTCCTGTTTTATATTTTCCACAAGTTTCCTTAAGTTATATACTCTTAATTAAATCATCACAAATTTTAATGAATTTGTAAGATTTATGTTTTTTGTTTTGAAAATAGTTTACCTGTTTCTTTGCTAGGTGTTCAAGAGGTCATACCCGTCCAGCTGTAAGTTCTACTATATTAATTAGAGGAATGTACAGCCACTTTAGTATTGATCAAACTGGAAGAGATGATTATGATACAGATATTGCCTTGGAATATGAAGATAAAGAATGTTATCAAGATTTTAAAAATTTCTATAAAGATGTATTGCCAGAATTTAAAAAATTTGGCAAAGTTGTTCAGTTTAAAGTTTGTAATAACTTTGAACCTCACCTTCGCGGGAATGTTTATGTCCAATACACAAGGTTAATAGAATTATAAGTTTTCCATTCTTTAATGAATAGCTCAAAATTGTTTTCATAAGAAAATTTGATATTTTTTTTAATGTATAATTTGTGAATTTTCCTCTCTAGGGAAGAACATGCTATGGAAGCTTATAAAAATTTTAATGGAAGGTATTATGCTGGAAAACAAATTAATTGTGAATTCACCCATGTTATTCGATGGCGATCAGCAATCTGTGGTAAGTTTATGGAAAGCATTACCCTAGCCCTCCCCAAGAGCTTAAAAGTAATTTGTAAATTCATGAAAACATTTTTTTACACATTTACTACTGGGCACAGATTTATATTTCATATTGACAGACTTATTTGAAAGCTTTATTTTGACGAGACTAATTTCTATTTTAGTAATGTCTTTTATTTGTGTGTGTGTTATTACATGTGTTATATTTAAGATCAAATTACAAGATTTAAGTTGTAATTAATTGTAATATTTCTAATTGACAAATCAACATATAAAAACTCAAATTCATTTATTGTTTATATTGTGTAGGACTCCTACTGGGAAATGTCTGGAAAGTTTAAAATTTCTTCATAAAAAGAAGGAAATTTTTAACTTAGTTAAAAATTTTAATGATACTCAGATTATGACACATCCAGTTGGACAGAAAAATAGCTGCAGAAATTCATTTTAACAATCAAAATATACCACTATTCAAGTTTTGGTGACATTAAGCACTCCTCTTTTGGAGATGAGTAACATTTTAGAAATCATGCTTTAATAATAATCTGATAGCACAATGTGTCAATGCAATATCCCACAATAGAAAAAACATGAAGGGTATGGGTTGTTAAATAGAGAAACAGGAAAAGAGCTGAACATAAAACAGCCTTCTTTAGAAGACTTGTAACAGTTAGGAATTCATGATTCAATAAAGTTCCTGTAGCACACAGGAAGAGCATTGCAGTCTCTCACAACAGAAAAACTATTGTGGATAGGAACTGTCAAATGGATAAACAACAGAAAGAGATTTATATGTGCCTTTGAAAAAATATATCTAAGGCCCCAATTCCAGGAATGAGAGACAAAAAAATATTTTTAATTATTTTTTTTTCTTTAAATATATCTTTTATTCTCTCTGAGTCAAAACTTAATAATCCTTTTATTTTCATCACTATATTGCTTTAGAAATTGAAGAATTAGTTTATTGATGAAATTAAAGATTGTCTTGAAATCCATACAAGCAAGCAGTTTAGATTTATTGTAACTTTAACCAGAGAGGTTATATTGACCATAAAGAGAGACAATCCTGTGATGGAAATAAATTTTCCTGAACTCAAGAAGTCATTTAGGTATCTTAAACTGAAAATTAGCATTATCTCTGTCTCTCACTATCTAACTGGAAAATTATATCTCTGCCCAAAGGCAAGGGATTTTAGGTACAGTCGAATCTGGTTAATTGGAACACCGGTTAATCAGACCAGCCACTTATTCAGATCGAATCCTAAATAACCAAAACAAATCCTACTGCATAAGCCCAATGGGGTATGTTCGTGTATTCTGACCAGCCATTTATTAGGACCGAAATTATCACGTCCCGATGTGGTTCGATTAACCAGAATCAACTGTAATAAATTTTTCAAGAAAAAGTAATAAAGAGCTCTAGCAATTTAGTACTGCACTACACACATACATGTAAAGGGTTGTTTTTGATTAACTACTCTTTAAATTGCTAATCAACATAATTACCCAATTTTTTCTAAAGTTCTCTAGCCATTCACTAAAAAATGGCATATTTTAGGTGTGCAATTGTAATAATATTCCTACTTCTTCTTTAAAGATTTATTTATTTATTTGTGGATCATGGATAGGAAGGAAAGGATCACACAAAAGATGGCAAGCTCTTCGTGGTTTCTATTTAGAACTTGTTTTAACATTTATCTTTACATAGGAAGGAAAGATAGATTTAGCTTAAGTATCTTTTCCTTGAAATTTAAAAGGACATTTATCCAACATATTCATGACAAAAATTTAAAAATTTTCCCTGCTGAATTCTTTCATTCTTTCATTGAACGAAATGGTTTAGGAATTAATATAAAACTATCTGGTATAGTTTTTATAAAATTATGTGAAGATCATTGCACAGTATGTGATAAAATTTATGACATCAATATTCTTATCTAAATATCTCAAATATTCTGGTTTTTGTAATTTTGAAAATATTGTTTACTTTTCTTTAAATAGGTTTACATGGACGAAATATGTGTCCAAAAGGTATCAACTGTAATTTTCTTCATGTATTTAAAAATCCCCATGATGAGTTTTGGGAGGCTGATAGAGATCTTCTTCCCAGACAAAGGCATCATGCATCTGATTCATCCAGAAAAAACCATCCAAAAGATGACAGGTATGTTATGCTAAAAACAGAAACTTTTTCTCTTTTATTTCCACCTGTTGTAAATAACTAATTATGATGAAAAGAGCTTAGCATATATTCAAGTTTGTATAATCATTGGTATAATATATATTTGCAAATGCATACTCTATAGCAGGGAAAAAAATTGAAGGAACTAAATTTGAAACTACAGGGTAGAAATTATCATATTGCTTCTATGACAAGTACTATATTAATTTAGTATGATTGCATTTAAAGCTAAATTGGCTTTCTGGCAATCACATATGGAGAAAGATAATTTATCACATTTCCCAAATTTAAAAATGGTGATAGAAAATTATTACGATAGAAATGATACCACCTATCAGTTTGCCAAACATTTTGATTCCTTATTTGAGGAATTCAATACCAGATTTGAAGAATTCTACGAATTGGAGGCATTCTTGACGTCATACAGAGGACGATGTGACTAATAAAATCACAACATATTTTGATATTACCAATACGGAGGACTAAGAATTGGAAATTAGAAATATAAGAAATGATATTGAATTAAAATTACATCATAATGAAGAAAATTTCTGGAATTTAGTGAATGGAAATAACTTTTAATTGTTGAGAAAATGTGCTCTTAAAATGAACTCTCTTTGCACGTCAACAAATACTTGTGAATCTTTGTTCTCCAATATGAAATACTTAAAATCTAAGTACCTATCAAGCCTCACTGACACTAATTTGGACCATTGCCTGAGAACTGGGAATTCGACTTAAGTGCCTCATTACAACGAGTTAGCCGCAGATTTGCTATGTCAAATATTGCATTTATTATCAATTTTAAGATTATTTTGTTTAAATTAAAATTTGAATTTGTGTATTAAAAATGTATGTTGCATTAATATTTTCCTCTTTAAATATTACCCCCCCCCCCCCCTCCTAATCCAGCGGTGCCTGCCGAACTCCCGCATTTCTGAAATATGCCCTCCTAGTAAAAAAGGTTGCCGACCCCTGCTCTATAGCATGTGTTAAAGAATAATTCATGTAGTATTTAAGTCCTCAAATTCACTAAGCAAACAGGTAAATTATTTTCATATGTGCTTATATGCAAATCACTCATTTTGCAAAGAATTATAAATCCTCAAAACTTTTGAAATTTTTAATGAAGACTTTAACAGCATTTTTGTAAATTCCTTAACATTTTTTTTTAATTAAATTAATTCTAATCTCAAAGTAAATTTTAAAAAAGTACACCATACCATGGAAAATGAATTATAGTGTTATGTCAAAATTGATATGCATAAATCTTTATGTATCTGTTTTATAGAATAGGAAAACTGTTGATAAGATAATGAAGGATTTTAAGAAAGAGTTAAGTTTCCCTATGTTTAAATTGAAGAAAATGACTTGATTGTATACTTGCCTTTTTTTTAGCTATATAGTAAGTTAAATATGATTTAGCTCATTATCATTAATCCCTTTTTATGAACTATATCTTGTACCCTATCATATGACCTTTAAGTAACCATCCCTGTTAAAAATTTGATTGCCTGTTATGAAGTAATTATGAAGTTTTTATTTTTATATTGTCTTTCTGAGCTGTTTTTTCTTTTTCTTTATAATAGGTCTAATCATCATTCAAGTGAACATAGGCATAGAAATAGCTCTAGAAGTAGTAGGAATGAATCAAGAAATGAGAGGCATGAGCCTAGGAGTGATAGATATGAGTCTAGGAGTGATAGGTATGAGTCCAGGAGTGATAGATATGACTCTAGGAGTGACAGGTATAGTTCCAGGAGTGAGAGACATGAATCCAAAAATGAGAGATATGAATCAAGAAATGATTATAATGAATCAAAGCATGTTAGATATGACTCAAAAGATAGCAATTTTAGATCATCTGAATCAAGTTCTGATTCTTCTGATGAAAATTATGCTTCAAAATCTAACAAAATTAGAAAAAATGGGGATAGTGAGAGTTCTAAACATAGAAAACGGTCAAGAAATTCATCATCTAGGTCAAGATCAAATTCACCCCATGACAACTCAAGTTACAGAAAACACAGTCACAAAAAGAAAAAGCATAAAAAAAAGTAAGTTCTTTGGCAGAAAATTGTTTATTGGGATCATAATTTTAAGTTTTTATAAACTTTCTTACTTCTAATTTCTGTATAAAGAAATTTGACTTCATATGTGGTATCTTCTTTCTAAGATCTGTTACATGCTGCACTATTAATTAAAATTTCTTCATTTTGTAATTTTTTTCTTTTTGCGTTTATTGCAAATTATGGTTCATTAGACTATGCTAGACCTCTCTGATTCCCCTCAATTCATAGGGCA
Source organism: Dolomedes plantarius (assembly GCA_907164885.2). Taxonomy (NCBI): domain Eukaryota; kingdom Metazoa; phylum Arthropoda; class Arachnida; order Araneae; family Dolomedidae; genus Dolomedes; species Dolomedes plantarius. The sequence goes on along the minus strand of OU015493.1, from coordinate 37,508,383 downwards.
GTAAAATTCAAGCTTATTTCTCAATATTGCACATTTTTTTAGTAAAGGTTTTAAAATATTAATTCAATGATACTAAATACATTTAATGTATTTTCTTTTCTAAGAAACTGATATTTATATTGCAGTTTTAAAATATCTAGTAATGATGAATTACTGTCTTTTTTTTTTTAAATTAAATAATTTCATTGTAAGCATAGAACTTCTTTTTCTGCCACCAGATGGACTCAGTGAAATTTGAAATAAGGCCTTTTTTTCTTCATTTTTAATTAAACTTCATTGGGACTCTTCTAGGAAATACAGTTACTGTAACTTGTCAAATTATGACCTAATTTTCATGAATTTTTTAAAATTTTGTTTCAGGTGCAGACCAGTTATTCAAATATAGCTTCATTGAGCATATTTTTTACAATATTTAATCACATATAAACTAACTCAGTGATTTAGTATAATATAAATATCAATTCTTGTTACTTATTTATTCTATCTAATTTTGCTTATTTTTCCATAGGAAGTCCAAAAGAAGTGAAAATAAGGAGTCTGGTGATGATATCAGTGTTGAGTAATTCACGTAAAATGCAAGTTCTGTTGGTCTTAATTGCCTTTCTAGTGTCTGATCCTAGAATTTCTTACTAGTCAGCATCATGTATAAAATAGCTGCCATGGACACATTGCCACTAGTTTGTTTTTGTTCATATGTATTTACTTCTGTCATTTTTGCATTACTGATTATCAGATGCTAAAAAAACAAACTATTTTTGAAAGGTAATAAATATTTTATTTGTCTGTAGTTTTGTATTATCTTATACTTAAGCAATAAATTTTTATAAATGAATTAATGCTGTGACTGTCCTAGCACTTAAGAATTTAACTTGATTGAATCAGAAAGAGGCCAAATTTATCAAATTTTGTAGTGGTAAAGGCTTTTGATTGCATTTTGTTAAGAAGGAAATATCTGAATAAATAATAAAAACTTTTAACCACATTATATTTAAAATTCTCATCAAACTTTTGATTAATCAACCATTGAGGTATTTCTATGTATACTTTTATACATACATTGAAGAGCTAAAAAAACTGTTACACCTGCCTAATGTCATGTAGGGCCCACGTGAGCATGCATAAGTGCTGGAACATGACATGGCATGGACTCAACTAATGTCTGAAGGTATCTTGGAGGCAATTCACACCATGAATCCTGCAGAGTAGTCCACAAATCCATAGGAGTGTGAGGGGGTGGAGACACCTGAACAGCACGTTGCAAGGCTTCACAGATATGCTCAATAATGTTAATGTCTGGGGATTTAGTTGGACAATGAAGTGTCTAAAGCAGGGGCTCGCAAGCTTATTTGGTCTACAGCCCCCTTTTCAGAGAAAAAATTACTCACCGCCCCCCCCTGGAAATTTACCTTCCTATGCGAGTAAACAGACATACTCGTACAATGACAAATTTTCGACCTTTGATGTATATATCTTTCTACCTGTATAGGAATATGTTGTTGTAAATAAGACACTTTGAAGCTTAAAATTATAAAATTATTTATTAAAATCAACTATAGTTACATTCGCATTGCACATGAAAAATTAAGATAACGAAGGATAATAAGTTTAGAAAATATTACAAATAACAGTAAAACAAATGTGAAGGATGAACTTAGGGCACAGCAATCAATTTATTTATATTGGGCTCTGTTTTAGTCAGAAACATGCTTAAATCACCATGATTAGCAATTTGCAGTCGGTTTCTGTTTTTAGTTAACACATTTGTGACCACACTGAACTCGCATTCCACTAAATATGATGAAGGAAACATTATTAAAAATTTTTGTATCACAGCCCATAATCCAGGGTAGAGTCTCGATATCTCTTTTTACAGCTGGCACTGTTGATAGCTGTGTTTAAATTTCAATTTTTATTGTCATTTACTGTTACTTCTATTAGTTCTTGAAATTTTACAGCTTCTTCTGAGTTTGATCCTGAAAGAGGGTCCAAAACCCAATCGGGTATGTTCATTTTAAGAATGTCTTCAAACCGTTGGTTGAATTCAGAATGGAGAGCTACCAAATGCTGACAACAGATAAGCAAGTCTTCATCATGTTTTTCTTCTGTTAATAAATGTGAAAATTGGCTGAATTCCCTTCTTCCTATTTTTCTTCTTTTTTTGTTATAGAAGTTTTGCCACAAACACAGAAATCACAGTTTTTGTTTTTATTAAATTCAGCTCATCGCCTTGGAGTTTTTGATTTGCATCATTGAATCTATTAAACAAGTCTGTTAAATAGGCTATGTCACTTCTGAAATCGATTAAGTGGATTGAAATAGTTTCGTCAACAAAGAAGCTCTAGTTAGGCTAACAATCAAATTCATTTGTGAAAATCTTCACTCGCATTCGCTTGAAGATACTGAAATAGTTGACATTATAACTTTTAAAAGTAATAGCTTTTCTGACACCTTTTTTTTCTCTTGAATACACTGCTGTCCATTAAAATTGCAACAGCATGAAGGAGGGATGATACAAACGTCAAATTCACAGGAAAGGAAGAAGATGCTGGAATATGCAAATGATTAGGTTTAAGTGCAATCGTACAACGCAGGGGGGGGGGGGGGGGGCGGGAGAAACGGCATCTCTGTATAAAAGGAAAGTTACACAGCGAGTTTCGCATTCGGAAATTGCATTTGAATGATGGTTGTTTGTGAGAAAATCATGATATGCCTCGTATAAGAAGGAGAAACGGCTACCAACACGTGTCAGAATTCAATAGCGGCAGGATAGTGGCCTATCGAGAGTGCGGTTTATCGTTCCGAGATATTGCTTCTCGCATTGGTCGGAATCCAACGACTGTCATGCGAATATGGAATCGATCGGTTCAGGAGGGTCATACTGAACGCCATGCAGGATCTCAACGGCCTCTCGCCACTAACGCCCGAGAGGACAGATATGTTGTCAGGTAGGCCTTGCAGGATCGTACAGCCACATCACGGACGTTCAGTCAGGAAATGGGCTTGTTTGTAGCACGGACAGAGCGACGACGGACTGTCGGCACGGTGACCATTATTACAGCTTCTCTTGACACTGCAGCATAGAAACGCGCGGCGACAGTGGTGCGCCCAACGACAAAACTGAATACAGGAGTGGCACCACGTCGTCTTTTCGGACGAGTCTCGATTCTGTGTGCATCATCATGATGGACGTATCCGCGTCTGGAGGCACCGAGGAGAACGCACGTGGCTACTTGCATTCGATATCGTCATACGGGCCCTGCACCTGGTGTGATGGTATGGGCAGCCATTGGGTACACGGCATGAACACCTCTTGTTCGCGTCGTGGGTAATCTGAACAACCAGCGTTACATTTCTCAGATCTTAAAGCCGGTGGCCAGGGCCCGATTATGAACGCTGGGGATCCCTGGGCAGATGCTATTTGCCCCCCCCCCCCTTACGAACATTTATAAAATTAAGAACTATCCATGGGCTATAAATACTATTAGAAGTACTAGGGGCATACACCAAAGGGGTTTTGGGGCCCCCTAGCATCAGGGGGCCCTGAGCAAAGTCCCGATGTGCCCATGCGATAAAAAGGCCCTGCCGGTGGCTGTACCTTGTCTTCGAGACCTCGTAGACGTCATCTTTCAACAAGATAACGCAAGACCGCATGTTGCCCGTCGTGTCCTGACCTACCTCGACACAGAGTGTTCGGCTGTTGCCCAGGTCAGCACGTTCTCCAGATCTCTCCCCCCATTGAATACATATGGTCATGGGTTGCTGAGATACTCCGCACTCAGCCACTATGATTGATGAAGTAGGGCATAGACTTGAATCAGCATGGAATGACTTGCCCTTATCTGTCATCCAAACCCATTTCGACTCGATGCCTAACCGGGTTAGGGCCGTTTTAGCTGCCAGAGGCGGCAGCTGTATGTGCTAATTTCGGACCCTGTGTACCCCCAAATTGCCTACACATTTAATCATGTTTTCTTCGTACTATGTTGTATGCGTACAGTAAGTAAAGTTTTGTTATTTGCTTTCCTTCCTAGTGTTGCAATTTTAATGGCCAGCAGTGTAATCACAAAGTCAACGCATAATTTCTCTCTCATTCGATTTAAATTTTGTAGACAGTTATCGCATTTCGTTCTCTCCAAATATTAAGTGCGATGCAGTATCATAAGACATAATTTCATATCAAGTATTTTAACCGCTCGTGCTAATTCAGCATTTTCACTTTCAAGAAATCTATTTTCCTGTGAATTTTTCAATGTTTCATAAAATTCTTCTGGATTGATGGGAGGGTCATTTTTACAACCTCTTTCATGAAGTTCAACTCCATGAAAACATCAAATTTTAACTGCTCTGACAGAATATCTGTAGTATGATCTAGGAGTCTTTTGTCTTTCTTCAAAAACCTATACTACAGTTTTTATTTTTCATTCGTCTTATACAAATCAAGATCAAGGTCTTGTAGATCCAAGCTTAATTCACCCAATTCTTGAAGCGCATCACATATTAATCCTAAATCTAGTATAAATTATGTTGTTGTAATTTCTTTTCTAATCCTTCATATGCACATCTTTCTTTAGCATCACTCGAGAAATCAGTGTTCGCATATTGAAAATGTTTCACCAAAGCCTTATAGTAGTCCAGTCAAATTAGGTTTTCATTTCGCACTAAATAAAGGGGTTGAGATTTTTTCAGGAATGTGTAGGGGTTGACCCCCTTAACAACGCCTCATAAAGTCCCCTCGATTTCGGGCGCTGCGGGGGGTGGTGGGAGGTCCCAAAGGTCAATTGTTTCAGTTTTTGGTGTTTATCTCGAAAACAGTGTGTCGCACAGAAAATTGTCAAATACAAAAATTAAAGCTGATAAAATTCCCTTTCAAATGGTATATCAATGTTTTTATCTAAGTGTTACCGTTTTCGAGATATGAGCCATTGAATATAAAAATTTTTCAAAAAAAGTGGTAGTGGTTCAAGTATCTCGTCAAACTTCCTCTTCTAACTCTTTCCCCTTCCATTTCTCAGAAAACTCGTGATAGAAAAAGTTGTAGAGTGAAAATTTTTCCTTCAAAAATGTATAGATTTATGCTAATTTATCTTCACCCGGTAAATAGTTAGAGCGTTTTGAAGTTTTGGGGTACTTTTCAACATTTTGCTAGTAAAATGCTCGTCACTCAAGTTTCGTTTCCAAGGTCTGTAACTCTCTTAATCACTTTGTATGCTGTTTAATTAGATACGTATAGTATTTATAACTCGCATAAATAATAAATTATGTATACCTGTACGTATAATGTATATCTCATATTATACAGAAGAACACATGTAGTACAAAGGAGGAAGTAAGAAAACAAACCAAAATGTATAAAAGTTGTTCATATAATCAAAAAATGGTTATCAAAAGTAGGTTCAAACAACAAGTACTTACATTAAATAGATTATATATAATTTATTTCATCAACTGCTTTCCTATATATTAAAAGCCGTCAATCTGATACTTCGGAAAAAGTTTCAAACAAGTCAAAGTCTTCACTATCATTTTAGCTTCTGTAGAATGTCCGAAATTTTAACTGATTTCCCACAAACGTGGCATCCCACTATAATGCCACGATCAAAGTCACTAAGCTCTTTTGACTTACTCATCGTCTCACAAACGCATAAATATGACCTGACTACCAATAGTTTCAGGAGTTTCAGGAAGAGTAGTGGTAACTACAGTACATGGTCCGGACCCTCCACTGTAAACTACCAATACTTTTATAGCTTTCGGTTACGCATCAAATTACGTCACCTGCTAGATCCATTTCTTTAGGGGGGTGTCCGGATAGTGTACCAGATTTTGGCCAGATAGTGTACAACGTATTATTGAATATTAATGAATTATATAAATTATAAAATTTACTTAATGGGGTCAGTACGAGCAAAGAAAAAGGAAAGGTACCTGTGGTGATTGAGATCATGCTCATTTGGAGGGGGCCTGGAACACGAGCAGGAACATTCGTTCTTCAGCTCCAGCAATGTCTCCTGATGAAGATTTGGAGTCATAAAAAACTTTGGCGACGTTTGTTGTTTCATTGGTATACCGCTGGAAACATTGTACTATTGCTGCTTTGCTTTTACCATAAATCGCTGACGTAGTGTCACATCCTGAGAAACTATGGATGAAGAGAATGTACTGGCTGAATGATAAGACCTGAAGATGTTGTGAAGAGTAGAGCCTGTCTTCTGTGTTACCCCGTCCGGCCTTCATGAAAAACACATTCGTGTCTCGTGGGGTGAGTGCCACAAGAAAAACGAGCAGGTCTTAACAACCTACTATCACCACAGTTGAATGAGAGGTGTTTTGCCACCCACCTCTGACAATACTGCAGTCAGCATCTCCTTTGGCTATAGTAGACTATTGTATACCTCTTGCACCCAAGGCCTGAACTAACATAGTAATGAGCTTGGTTTTGCTCTTTTCATTGCAAAGGAAGTTTTCCTGATGAACAGTAGCCACCATGTTCTTTTTGAAGTCAATATCCACTGATGTTTTACTTGATGCTCTCCGATGTCGTTCGTCTCTTTCCGTGGAGTTCGTGTCTTCACAATCATCAAAAACCACAGCTGAACTGCTGCCGTGGTTGAATATGTACGATACATATTGATCACAGATGGAGGCGAAGGTGGTGTTGGCGTTCACCTTTACTCTATGAAGCAAGAAGCCGCCATCGATTACCGTGAAACTGTTCTTCACATTGATCAGTTGATTACATTTTGGGAAAGCATCATACAGTGCTGACTTCTTTATTCCAAGGCCTGGTAGCAGTTTACGTTACTTGTTCCAATTACTCCCGTTGAAAGTGACATGAAACAATTACGTTCAGCAAAAGGCAGATGATCAGCCAACCATTGAGCAAGCTTCCTTCTGTCTAGATCATCTTTGGTTATGCGTGATGCTCGAAACTCAACATGTTGTTCTCCGCTTGCAGTATGGACGCCACAAAACATCTCAAGTGAACTACATATTGCTGTAGCTGTGCGTGCTCCCACAACCCATTTCGCCAACACCGAATCACTAAAGCCTCGCCCAATTTAATTAATTCACCTGTTGTTAATTAATCCTCCCAATTGTTAATTGTCCTTCACTCTTCATGTCACACATGAGTGTCACCTCATTTGCCATGTCAGACCACACACCAACCATTGGTGTTCAAGTTATGTTTACAGTGAAGTATCCACGATCTATAAAATCCTGTTTAAGTTGAAGGTGGCGAGTGGTTAGTCCCAGCATGTCTTGTACATATAGGTGAGTACACTTTGCATAATGAAAATGCCCGCTGGCATGGAAGTAAGGTATCATCATCTGGGCGCATGTCATATGATCTTCCCAGTTGCGCTGCGCTGCAATGAATTTTTTCATCAACACCACCATTTCAAAGTGCTGGACCCACAAAGCTGCTGTTGGCCCATTACCTTTGAGACGTGACAATTCGTTGCTCAATATCCACTGAATGCTGGCAAGGGAGGTATTTATGGAAATGTGTTGTGGATTAATTTCTACTGAGGTCAGAAGTAACTGAACTACTTCTTTTTCATATGGTGTGATATCTAAATTTTCCAAAATGATCTGAGCTAAAGTGACAATTTTATATATTTTGGTTTGTTTTCTTACTTCCTCCTTTGTACTACAAGTGTTCTTCTGTTTATGAGATATAATTTATACGTACAGGTATACATAATTTATTATTTATACGGGTTATGAATATTATACGTATCTAATTAAACAGCATACAAAGTGATTAAGAGAGTTACAGACCTTGAAAACAAAACTTGAGTGACGAGCATTTTACTAGCAAAATGGTGAAAAGTACCCCTAAACTTCAAAACTCTCTAACTATTTACCGGGTGAAGATAAATTAGCATAAATCTATACATTTTTGAAGGAAAATTTTCACTCTACAACTTTTTCTATCACGAGTTTTCTGAGAAATGGAAGGGGAAAGAGTTAGAAGAGGAAGTTTGACGAGATACTTGAACCGCTACCACTTTAAAAAAAAAATTTTCATATTCGACGTCTCATATCTCGAAAACGGTACAATTTAGGTACAAACATAGATATACCATTTGGAAGGGAATTTTATCAGCTTTAATTTTTGTTTTTTGACAATTTTCTCTACGACTCATCGTTCTCGAGATAAACGTCACAAACTGAAAAAAGGGACCTTTGGGAACCCCCCCCCCCCCCGCGGCTCCCGAAATCGAGGGGACTTTATTAGGCGTTGTTCAGGGAACCAACCCCTACACATTTCTGAAAAAATCTCAACCCCTTTATTTAATGCATGATTCGCCGCCATTTTGAGCTAATTTGACTGGACTATACTTATTCCAAACTGCAGAAACTGTTCGAAAACTTGATGCAACCCATCGCGTGCTTAAAATTCGACTAGTTCCAGTTGAATCCAGCTAACTCGCACGCTCTTTTAGTTACCTAATAGCATTTTCCCCAGATACTTTGTAAGATACAAACTTATGAGTAAATGATTTGAATCTATCAGTACCGGAAACAGATTTAACATTATCATTAACTGATAGTTCGCGTCTGTGATTAGCGCAGTGCCAAACTATCAAAAATGAAAATCAATCTCTCATTCATTCCTCCCTCGGTTACTCCTTCTTACCCATTAGAACTGAAGTACCGTCGCATGTAATATTTACTAAATTATCATATAAGAAATTTTATGGCATTCCTTGTGTCTCAAGAAATTCAAAAAGAGAATTATAAATACCTTTTGCTGTTGCACTTTCAAGTTCAACAAAATCTAGATGCAATTTACCAAGATCTGATTTCTCTTCAAGCAGTCACTTGAGGAGTAGAAAGTAACGATAGTGAGGGTCGACGGGATCTCAACCCCTTTGTCGCCAATCATCCCTTACTCTTCGCCAAATATCAACACTTGCCCCAAAGAAAAGCTGTTAGTGATGGAACATGTGACTCTATCTGTCGAGCATTGATGTTTAATATAACAACACGGAGAGAATGGAAATACAAATGATGCAAAATACAGAAAGAGGGGTACTTCCCAAGATGCTCAGCAGACCAAAAATGGAAAATTAAATTACTGGATTCGTAACAAGTATCACAATACATGATTGTTTCCCCGCCTAGGTCTTTCCCGTACACTCTGTGTCCAGTTTCTGCGGAATGTTTTAGAATTGTCTCGTCTTCTTTCTTTATGCTTTCACCGCCCCCTATTGTCACCCGAGGCTACTACCGCCCCCCTGGATCGTTCCACCGCCCACTTTGGGAAACCCTGGTTTAAAGTCAGAGGAGTGATCCTGGAGCCACTCGGAAGCAATTCTCGATGTGGGGTGGGGGGTGGGGTGTCGCAATGTCCTGCTGGAATTGCCCAAGTCCGTCGGAGTGCACAATGGACATGAATGGGTGTAGATGATCGGACAGGAGGCTTATGTACCCGTCACCTGTCAGAGTCGTCTCTAGACGTATCAGGGGTCCCACATCACGCCAACTGCATACGCCCCAAACAATCACAGAGGTCCCACCAGCTTGAACAGTCCTCTGTTGACATGTACGGTCCATGGATTCATGAGGTTGTCTCCATACCGGTATACGTCCATCCGCCGATTCAATTAGAAACGAGACTCGTCAGACCAGGCAACGTGTTTCCAGTCATCAACAGTCAAATAGAGGCGTTGGCAGGCCCAAGCGAGGCGTAAAGCTTTGTACCATTCAGTCCAAAACGGTACACGAGTGGACCTGCATCTCCAAAAGCTCATATCAGTAACGGTTCGTTGAACAGTTCGCAAGCTGACACCTGTTGATGCCCCAGCATTGAAATCCGCAGCAATTTGAGGAAGTGTTGCATGTCTATCTCGTTTAAGGATTCTCGTCAGTCGTCGACGATCCCGTTCAGTAAAGGTCTTTTTCGGGCCGCACCACTATTGGAGATTTCACGTTTTATTAGATACTTGATATTCACGGTACACTCGCGTGTAAGGTCGTCTGCGAAAATTCAAATTGCATCGCTACCTCGAAGATGCTTTGCCCATCTCTCGTGCGTTGACTATAACGCCACGTTCAAAGTCACATAAATCGTGATAACCTGCCATTGTAGCTACAGGAACCGATCTAACAGCTTCGCCAGACGCCTGTTGTTTTGGCAGTGCGTCCACCGCATCGCGTTACGCTGATTGGTTACATATCTCCGTTATTTGCATACGCACGCCTGTACCAGTATTTTTTGGCTCTTCAGTGTATATATATATATATATATACTCATCCGTTTAATCTTCCTACAAAATGTGGCGTCATTCTCGCAAATAGATCGCGCTACAGAACACTGTGAGCACTGTCAGTTTAATTATGGCCACCCGGTATATATATATATATATATACACTGGTTATGAAAAATCAAGGAAAAGTCACAAAAATAGCGATAACTCAAAAAGTTACGCGTAGAATTTAATGAAACTTATACGCATTATATAACACATAGGTAGGTATAAAATAGCATAAAAGGAAATCGCCAGACAATTATGGTGTTATAGAAACTAGCATATGTAAACAATGAACGAATCGGATGCGTCAGTTTAGTATAGGAAAACTACCTTTAATATGGCGTATGATCCCCCCGAGAAGTGTGAGCATTCACATTTCCATGGAGGTCTGTGCGTCCACCCAAAGAGATACCACCCCAAACACAGACACTGCGTGATCCATATGCATCTCTTTCACGGATGTGTGATGGATGAAAACGAGTTCCAGGTTCTCTCCAAATCAAAATACGCCTACTATCGCTTTGGAGGCTAAACCTGGACTCATCCGTAAAGAGAACATACCTCCATTGATCACGCGTCCAGTGGACATGTTGACGTGCCCACTGCAAACGTTCCCGCCTATGGCGTGACGTGAATGGGACGCAAATGGCTGGTCGTTTCGCAAAAAGACCACCATCGTGAAGCCTTCTACTCACGGCTGACGTTGATATCAACCTTCCAGAGCTTGCAGTGAGGGAGGATCTGCAGACGGAGTTGCGGTTCTATTCCTTCGTGCGCATAATGACAAATATCGGTCATCGGCGCTCGTCGTAGCGTATGGCCGTCCTTGGCTGAACCTCCTGGATGCCGAATCCATGGTTAGAAATTGTTGCCAAAGTCTTTGAACCACAGACGGACTCACATTTAGCCATCTGGCCACTTCTGTCTGACTTTGTCCTGCCTCTAGTCTCCCAATAGATCGCGATCGCAGTTCTTCGGTCAAATGATGCCTGGAGGTCGTTGTTACAATTTGGCTATGCCAGATGTCTAATCTCATCCTCGCAGATACAATTACCGCCTTGCTCTGAGACATGCACTTTTATGCTCCTCGCAAATGATGTATTCCAACTGCAGCGCCACTATATTGCACAATGTAGTATTATTCAGCACCTTTTACTTAACAACGTATTCAAATTTTAAACAGATTGACCTAGTTTTGAACGTGTTATCCCTTTTTTTGTGATTTTACCTTAATTTTTGATAACTAATATATATATATATATATATATATATATATATATATATATATATATATAAATCCAGGGAGTCCCGCAGGCCGATTCTCTTTTTATCCATTCGTTTTTCGTGCATATGAATGAAATAATGAAAAATTAGCGAGAGGAGTCTTGAAATTATATAAAATAGTAGCAGAAAAATGGTGCGGATTTGTGTTAATTATTTTATGCATAAAGATATATGTACATACACGCATGTATATTTATGTGTCCATATATATATATATATATATATATATATATATATATATATATATATATATATATATATATATATACATATATATATATATATATATATATATATATATATATATATATATATATATATGTATATATATATATATGTATATATATATATATGTATATATATATATATATATATATATATATATATATATATATATATATATATATATATATATATATATATATATATATATATATATATATATATATATATATATATATATAATGTATTGATAATTTCTTATTAAATTCATTGTGAATATTCATTATTTTGGATATTCTGAACATAGTATAATACTGATTAAAACTTCGGTTGGTTCACAAAGATACTAACAGGTTATTGTTCTACAAAGCAAACAGAATACCTTTTATTTTAGTCGAAATTTGTAACGTTCGTAAACATGCTATCGATCATCTCCATCCCATTCGGTCATTGGCGTAGCGAGCATGACTGGTGCCCGGGGCACGATACCTTTTTGGCGCCTCCCGCCCCGAAAAACATATAGTAATTGTCGTGTTGCCTGTCTTAAAATTATTTATTTTTTTTGGGCGAGATTCGTATATTATTTGGGTTAGTACAAATTATTTATAATTTATAGGTATTTGGGTGCGTTGTGTTTTTTTTATTTATTTGGTTGAATACAACCCAAGGTTCTAGACATTCTGGCAAACGATCAGGTCAAATAACTTTGCTTCTAATAACTAGGTAATGACTTTCCTTTAGGTCAACTACACAAAACAAAGATGACGGACTCCAATGTAACAAAATAAAATTGATTTATTTACAACCTTATCTATTTACAAAAAAAAAACTGAATTACCAAATCTTCGCACACAGTTTACACATTTTACTAATCTTTTAGCATTTTCTCCTCGATTCATATCGAATGACATGTATTTAATTAAATCTACACCTTTTGGATTCAGGGAGCATATAATTATTAAAACTAACTCATAGCCAAGAACTCCTATTCATCAAAATTATCTTTACAAAAAACACTGTTCCGGCACTAATCTTTCATTTAGCTCGGTGGGGTCTGAACAAAACAAAATTTAACTTTCACTCACTCAGTTTGACGATACAGCACTGGGACTCTGGCGTCGAAGCTCTGCTTAGGCATGGGGTATCACTTCTTCCTTCTAGGTAGTGGGTGCGCTGCGTCTCTAGGCTGTCGTGGGTATTCTTCTACTCTTTTCAAAATGATGGGGCACTCATCAGGAAAATGATGACATCGACTTCTCTTGATCCAAATTCACGCTCAATTCCGGGAAGACTCGACCAGATCTCCAACATTAAGGCGCATCCTCTCTATAACCCCGTTTCTATTCTCTTGCTCAAAATCACTCTCAGCTCCGGGAAGACTCGTCCGGATCTCCAATATTTAAAACTGCCAATCTTTTCATCACTTTCGATGCTAAGGCACTAGGAAAGATCAACCGGTTTCCGGAAAACGAAACCTCTTTCTCGTACTGTCGGACAACTCCCGGGAATGCTCAACCGGTCTCAGACGTTTTGAAATTCCAATCTCTTCATCCCCCTGCAATGCTAAAGCACCGGGAAAAGTCAACCGGGCCCGCACGCAGAAGAGAATCCTCGAAAAAAACTCTAAGTCTTCTATTTATTTATTTTTTTTATAACAAAGTCCACGCCTTCTCGTGACTCCTAATCCATTCAGGAAAGCTTTCAAAAATCCACCACTTAGTCTCCATTTTCATTTCTCGGATTGGATAATCCCATAACCCATGCACGTCTTAATTACGTCATACAGAGACCACCCAAAGTCCAGTCCACGTGTTTTGCGGTCTACAAGTCCAATAAATCCTTTACAATAGGGTATTTTACTTTAATGTCAAACCCTGGTGCCATCTCCTTATCTGCGTCTGGAATCACCTACCCCCTATCGCGCACCGCCGCTTTTAAATTGGCTAAGCGTACAGACTACTGTTCCGTCCTCTAATCAAAGGCGGCTTCCTAGCATTCTAACCGAAATGTGATGAAAACAGCCTTCGATCACTTTAAAAATTTTAATTTTTCTTTAAAATCGAAAGCGCTTCATCACAGTAATATAATATATAGAATTAGTTAAAAGAACCATTTGGCGCCCCTCTGAGATTTGGAGCCACTGCTTTCGGTGTATGCTGTCGAAATGCATTGAGGTATAGCATTTTTTCCAGCAGGAGAGTTTTGAAGTATAAGGGACCATTAGCGACGGATATATAGGGGATTCTCATGTGTAACGAATAAGAGAAACGTACAGAAAGGAGAGAGAGAAAAAATATTATTTTATAACAACGGTTAGAGAAACTAAATTTTAAAATAAAAATAGAATTATTCTGCAAAATCGGTTACTCGAAAATGACTAATAATTGCAAAGTTTCATATCTAAGTTTCTGATGGGAATGAACAGTATACCGTTGGCAATAAATGCATTTTCTCCTTAATGATCTTGTCAATTTACAATGGATTTATTGGGGCATAACCCGATAGTTTGCCCCCAGAGCAAAACATCCAACATAGGGCTAAAGATGACATGTTATTCACTTGAAAATATTTATGAAATGGCGTAATGGCTTCGACTTATTACTCTTGGAAAAGGTTGCGGACGAACTAAGACCCTAGGAGCTAATTACCCTCGCCATATACATTTATGTATGTGTGTGAATATGTATACATTTATGTATGTGTGTATATATATATTACGGCCAGGGTCCGAGGTCTGGCCAATTCGCGAAAGAGCTGGCCACTTCTATCTTGTCAAGTCTTGTGGCCAAAGCCCGAAATAAACGAGGTGCATCGCGAATAGGTCTGAAGTAGTCTAAATTCTTGTTCCTTTCGAGCTTTGGTCAAACGACTTGACCAAAGCTAGAGGTGGCCAGATATTTCGCGAATTGGCTAGACTTTGGACATTGGCCGTAACACACACACACACACGTGTGTGTGTGTGTGTTGGTGTGTTGATTGTATTATCATTTTGATATTTTGGTATTGGATGTATATTTTATATATTTTGAATTTGGAAAGTTGTTGATTGTCTGGAGTCATATTTATGGTTTACATATCTCTGTATATAATTTAGCTAAAACTTTAGACTCTTTTATAGCTGTCATTTCTCCACGTCTCTGGTATAATTTTCAGTGTGATCCCAAGTAACTCTTAAAAATGTGACTAAAATTACTTTTTTCTCCCTTTCAAATACACCCCGAGTGACTGCGTGTGTTTCTGTATAATGCACATACAGCTGTAGTGTTAAAAGTTATAGAAATAACATAAATTGTCCTCGACTTGTGGACATATAACACGCATAACAATATAATAAACCCTCAGTGGGGTAGCTCTGAAGTAGATGTTGTCTCTCAGCTGCGGTATCTTTATCTGGTCTAATTAGAAGTGTATATGATGACAGCATGGTGAAGAAATTCTTCAATACCGAATTCATTGGTATTAAACAGGGCATGAGCAAATTAAGGAGAGTGAATGCTGTCGACTAATATTGTTCACTTGTTAAGGTAAATAACTGAAGAACTAATGCCCAATATACGGCAATATGAGCAATTAAGGAAGAAATCCTTGCCTGATCTTTGCGTATCAAGATATTATGACGATGAAGCTGAAGAAACCTATAAATTTCAAGAATATAAATTTACAAGATCAGTTTATATCATAAAATATAAAATATTTTGTCTTCTTATTCCTGGCGCCCACATAGTATAGTGATCCGAGTCGCGAGCATCCTTACAATGGGATGAGGATCGAACAAGCTCTTTTCTGCTGTCCCTTCGTAGAGAGTAGAGTTTATTCATATCTATGAAGTTCCTATAACAAAGTAGCCAATAAAATAGTCGCATGGATGTGCGAATGAATGTCCTAAGGAAAAGTACCAGCTGCTTTTAGAAAAAAAACCTGTCTTATTCATAATAAGTTATCAGTCTATATCTCATACACTTGTTAATGGTGAGTACTGTTTTACTTAAGATTTCATATTTCTGTTGCCAATAGTAGACTTGCAATATTTCGAATAAATAAGTCTTTAAAATCACCTTATTGCTAGCAAATCATATACACACACACACACACATATATATATGTATGTATATATATATATATATATATATATATACATACATACATATATATTTTTATATATATATGCATGTATGTATATATATATACAGAGGCTGTTCGCCCATTTTTTAGACGAATTTGGTAAGCGGTAATAAAATATCGTTTGCTGCAAAAGAAATAATTGCAATTGTACTATGTTTTTAAAAGTCAAAATTATCGTCTACGGCTTGAAAGTTTTGCTTTTATTCAAAATGGCGTTTTTAACAAAGCAGTGGTTCGAAGGCTACATTTATGCCCTTTCCGAAGAGAAATATGCATACTCCGTTATCCAAAAACGATGTGAGAGTCATGGTTTTGTGATATCTAAAGCGTCGATAGGTAATATCGTCAACAAAAAAGGAAAAAAACGTCAAATTGGAGCCTCAAGTGGGACAAAAATTCCAAACAACTGTCCAAGGAAAAAACGGACATCTTCGACTATTGCAAAGGTACGTTGTATAATGTTAAAAGAAATTCCCCTAGTCAAAGGACAGTTGCAAAATCATTAAAATGCTCGGTGTCCACTGTAAACAAAATGATAAACGTTGATTTAAATCTTAAGAAAGCGAAAAAACTCAATGTGCATCGTCTTCTTCCAAATCATATCGCTGAACGCAGGACACGCTGTAATTCTATATGAGAAACACTTATCGAAAGAAAAATGGAAAACAATTGTCACAATAGATGAATCATGGGTGTATTTAAATGATTGCAACAAAAAAAGAGCCATTTATTATCATAAAAGGGGAGAAAAAAATTTAAGTACATGTTTCAAAGAATCGAAAGAAAGTTTTTCTAAGGGATTTATGATTGTTGCTGTTTTTTCTTATAATGGCAAGTTAAAAATAAATAGAGTGGAAAAAATGTCAAGATTAACTTCAAATACTATCAGGAACATATTTTATCGCCAATTTTTCTGAATGAAATACCATCGCTTTACCCACAGTGCCATTGATCTGTGAGACTCCATCAGGACAAAGCTAGCAGTCACACATCAAAATCCACTGTAAATTTCCTAAAAGAAATGGAACAAAAAACTGGTATCAAGGCCATACCCTTCACTGATGTCCCTACTAAATCTCTTGATGTATCACCTATGGATTTTTGTGCTTTCGGACTTTAAAAATCCGCATTATCCAAATGACGTCCCAAAAACCCTTACAGGACTCTGGAAAGCTGTTCAGGAGGAATGGGATAGAATACCTCTTCTGACACTTAAAAGTCATTATTATCCTGGAAATTGCGGTGTCGAAAGATAGTTCAGAATAAGGGATGTCAAATAGAACATTTAAAACACAAGAATTTTATGTAATTTAGTTTTGTGAATACAATATACATCGTCTAAAAAATGTGTGAACAGCCTCTGTATATATATATATACAGTGGAATCTCGATCGATCGTTTTCGGATCCATCGTTTTTCCGTATGTGTCGTTCATTTTATCCAGTCCCAACGATCATATTGCTTTGTTATGTTTCCGCATCTATCGTTTTCCCGCATTTATCGTTCATTTCAATCGGTCCCTTGAAAAACGATAGATCGAGATTCAACTGTATATATATAAATATAAATAAATAAATAAATATATATATATATATATATATATATATATATATATATATATATACATATTTTGTTCCCTAAGTTTGAGTCAAAAGAAAGGCTTTACGGATGGTCTTCTTTGTAACGAAAATAAGTCTAGAAAACGAAAGACGACTCTTTTATCCTCTCAAGGAAAACTTCTTTCTTCCTCCATTTCTCAGTCTCCATTGTCAAGATAAGAGGAAATGGACTTGTACTCAAGGGTAATAAAATTCCCTTTATGCGTTTCAACAAAGTCTTTCATTATTACTTAGACATTCCTCTATAATAACATTTTCTTATGTAAAACTTTGGAAATAGTAAAAAGTCCTCCCTGTTTATAGATGGTATGCAACAGATGCGTGGAGGGCGGGACACGATAGTCTGAAACATCTCCATTTTTTAAGGTGTCCGACTTCGTTCAGGTAAAAACTGTGCTGTTGATGCAATTCAGTCTCTATGGCTCTGGATATATTTTTCAATTTGTTTTATTTAGATTTTAGGATAGGATGGTTTTTTTTATATGAGTTGACTTTAATTCGATGAATAAAATCTTTATTGCTGTAGGTAATAAAACAGTAGTGTTCAGATAGATTGAAATAAAAAATTTTGCAATGTTTAAAGATTTTACATGTACAGTTATATACACGGGTCTAGCTGATCCAGGTATATATGTTTAAGATACTCTCGATGACTTAATATTCATAAGCATTATTATTTAGGTGGATGAATTGAGATAGCTATAGACAATCAAACTCTACATCGTTACTACAGGCATGTCCTCAGCTAGCTTACTTCTAACTGAAGTTAGTGGCTGATATACTTTCATTTACTTTTTGTACACAGGTGTTGCCATCTACATTTATATATATTAAATATCTTACAATATGCTAATACACCCTAACCTCCTTTCCAATGTAGAGTTTTTCTAAGGCACCAACACCCTAATTCGGTACTTTGCAACCTGATCTTTCCTTCACAGCTCTGCAGAATACGAAAACGGTTCAAAATCTGTCACATGGTGGAATGCACGTAACTGCATCTTACAGAGAATATCCTATGTTTTAGATTTACTGCAGCAAATAGCTGAAAAATTCTTTGTTAGTCTAAATATTACATGTACGAGAATTTCAACCAACATTTGGCTACTTTAATTGACTTTTGCATGGATTTTGTTCAATAATGATTGATTTTTCTCCAACATAATGATTTCGGTTGCAGATAGTATCATGGCGTACTGGTAGGGAAATTTTAACGGTAACTAACGTTGCTAAAAGTTTTGATATCCTGCAGCAAGCTGTTAGATGTTTCTTTTTAGAGGATTTTTGTATCACTAAAAGATGTTTCTGAACAATTTTTACTGCTTAATGAAGGGTTTCTCATGCGAAAAGCATGTAATCATCTCAGAAATCAGGATATATATCAGGGGTTTCTAACTTACAAGTGTCCAAGGGCCGCAATCGAAAACACCTGTCTAGTGGCGGGCCGCAATTTAATCAGGACCATACCCAGGACTTTTTTTTCTTGAGGGGGGGGGATTTGGAGGATATGTGTATATTATGTACTATGAAATTTTTAAAAATTCGAGGATGAAACTGCAACAACGACCTTCATTATAACTGGCCAACTTTCGTTAAATTACACAGACACACACAAAAAAAGTAAAAAAAGAAGTGGGTATTTTAATATCATTAATTGCATATTTAAAAAACTTCCATACTAAAATGATTTTAATTTTGTATCAAGTGTACAGACATTTACATAAATCTTAAAAATTTCAAAAAGAGAAAAAAAACACATAAAAACACGCAAAATGTTCAATGAGAGAATTGAGGTCTGTCTGCTGCAGCCACCAAAGCACGTATGTCCACCTCAAGGTCTGTTGTTGAGAGTCTCAGGAGATGGAGTAGAGAAGAATCTGTTAGGCGGCTTCTATTGTTGTTCTTAATAAATTTCAACGCAGAAAATACACTTTCGCATAAGTACGTACTCCCGAACATTGATGTAATTTACTTCCCAAAGTCTCGCAGATTTTGAAATCTTTCTTTTGTTAATAATTTAAAGAAATCTGATCCCCTTTCTTCTCTCGTTTGAAAAAATGTATCCGCTTGTAGGTCGCATAGTTCAAGTTGAAGATGAGTTGGTTGATCTTCAATCTTTGCTTGAATAGGATTACTAAATAGCAGCATGCTATTTTTCAACGACTCAAAATCTTTAAATCTACTGCCAAACTCCTCTATGATTTCTTGGACATTTGAAGCAAATTCAGAGAAATCAAGTGTGTCATCATCTTCAATTTCTTCAGCTAACTTCCGACAGCTTGTAAAATGGACCAAATCGTTTTTCTTTAAGGTAACTTTGAAAATTTTTAATTTATTTCGAAACCCATTTACGTGGCCCATCAAATCTGACATCAGCTTGTTTCTTCCCTGGAGATTTAGATTCAGTTCATTAAGATGAGTGGTGATGTCGGTGAGGAAAGACAATTCGTTTAAGAAATCTACACTTTGGAACTCTTCTTCCAGTTGTGTAGTGTCTGTTGAAACAAACTTGTTCAGGAATTCTGGTATGTGTTTTCTTATGCCAAAGAATCTCTCGAGACACTTTCCAGCACTCAACCATCTTGCATGATTGTAGAGTAGCAAATCCCCATATTCTACTTCCATTTCCTCTAAAAACTGCTTTAACTACCTATGTAAAAGTGCACGATTTCCACCTCTTCTCATATTGATAACTATTATCACAAGTTTGAAAACTTGATTTGATTTCACTGACTTTCCACACAAAGCTCCCCGATGAATAATACAATGTATTGTCGGACAAGTTGCTCAATTTTCTGTTAGTAATCCAACCAGTCCACATTTTCCTCCTACCATTGCTGGTGCACCATCCGTCACAATTGCTGAACATTTATCAAAACCTCCGATTTTGTTAACTGCTTTTTTCACGGCTTCATAGATGTCCTTTCCTTTCGTGGTTTCAGACATTGGACATATTTCCAATAATTCTTCCTTGGCAGCAAAATCTTGTTGAGTTACACGTATAAATATTAACAACTGACTTACATCTGTTTGGTCAGTGCTTTCATCGAGGCAAAGTGAGAAATAGGTACTTTTTTCAACTAAACCAATTAATGATTTTTATAACTGTTCTCCTATATCAATAACTCTTCTCTGTAAAGTTTGGTTAGAAAGCGGCACTGAATCAAATTTCGCGGCTAACTTAGCATCTCCAAAAGCCTTTGCCATTTCAATTGCACATTTTTTTACTAAATTACCATCAGTAGATGGTTTTTTTGCTTTAGCAAGCTCAAGAGAAACGGAATAAGAAGCATACAAAGCAGATGATTGACCATGCGATATTTTGGAAAAAAACCTGTCTGCTGTTTCACTTTCTTCTTCAGCTCTGAAATGAAGATATTTCGATCTTCTCCTCCATATCTTCGATACTTTTCTTCATGGATTGAATAATGTCTTTTCATATTGTATTCTTTAGGAACTGATACCACTTGCATGCAAACCAAACATTGGAACTTCCCATTATTATTCGTAATTAAGTACTTTCCCAACGATCATTGTAAGCTCTGTTTTCATTTTCAATCTTGCGTTTCTTTGAAATTCCACCCATACTTATAAAATTAATAATTAGAGAACATACGCACAGTAACGATTTCAAAGAAAACCCTATCTCGTAACACGTGCCTTCTTGGTCACAAAAGAAATACACACCTATATTTTCCTTTCAGGAGAAGAGACTTGGGAGAACTCCTCACAGGACGAGTTTATTTTACTTGAAGATTGGAAAGCAGCGATATGGGGTACGTATCCTCGGGCTGCTTTAGTTCAGCTTAGTATCCTCGAGAAAATCCGTACCCCTTAAAGCCGGGGAAATGGACAGTCCATACAAAAATGGGCGGTGATCACATAGCAGGGTCAAGTCTCGTCTCCTGGTGAGGACAATTGAGTCAGCATGGGGGAAAGAAAACAGGTTATGGTCCTGGGTTAAAAATAAGTCAGTGGACGAGTTCTCGGACGTGTAACAACGGGGAAAGGGAGGAGGGGGATATGAAATAGAACATGAGTGGACACCCTACTTTTCATGGAATTCGAGGAAAATTAATCTTTTTTGGAAATGAACAGCATTTGAAAACAATATGAATTTTTACAAAAACATTTTTCGTTAACTAAGAATATCTAAATGGATGCTGCCAATTATTTTCCAAGAAGTCTTCGCGGGCCGAAATAAAAGGCACCGCGGGCCGCCAGTTGGAAACCCCTGATATATATCATAAAAGCATTAAAAATACAAACATATATTGCCGGTCAAGGGGCATCAGTCACAATAACAACAAAATTCAAATTATTCTCTTATCTCAGGGACAGTAATCTATAGTCTTTCACATACACACACACACACATATATATATATATATATATATATATATATATATATACAGTTGGTTCTCTGTTTAACGACTTTCAAGGGACCGTGAAAAATCGTCCTTAAGTAGAGATCGTCCTTAAACAGAATTTGTGAAAAAATACCATTTCCCTTCACACTTTACAGGCTTAGGACTGTCAATATATTTCTTAATATATTAGCGTGTTTAAAAATGTTATTTTTATTATCATCATTATTTTATTCACAAAAAGTTATTTTAAATTACATCGAAAAAAAAGAGTACAAACAATACAATAAATTACGTTTTAAAAAATTCAAAAAGTGTTGATTGCTTCATTCGCCTTGTTTTCGTTATTCTCTTTTCCAGATTTTCTAAAATGTTAAATGAGTCACCTTCCATTTTCGATGTAATATAGCGTCGGAGAACATCTAGAGCAGAAATTGCATCTGTGTAAGACTGTGGCAGTGTCTCGTTTTCCGTGTCTTCAACTTCACCTTCATCGTCATACACTGTGTTTTCGTTTACAATATCTTCATAAATTTGTTCTACATTTCTGAAATCTGTTAAAACATATTTATCACAATTGTAGAAATCTTGAATTGAAACATCCTCATCTTCAACAAGACTTCTCCATTCTTCAGGAGTAATGTCATCTTCGTTGATTTCTACATCCATACTTTGCAGTTCCACTACAAGTGACGCCAAAGATTAGCTTTCATGATCGCCATGGTGTTACCGATAAATAATACAAATTAGAAACCAAATTCTTTAATAATACAAATTTATTATCGCTTACCTAAGCTTCTGGAAGTGTGCCTACAGTATTGCTCCGACATGAAGAGCATAGGGACATATTCCCCTTTCCGACACTCCAGCTAGGCAATCATCGGTGGTTCTGGTGTTTTTCAAAACACTATACTATTTTTCTGGCCGTGCGAAGTGCTGGGAACGCCCTCTCGCGGTCTACACGATATAGCTTATTTATTTAGGGGTTGGTTCCGTTACAACAAGTTCTTTGTGAATTCCAGCAACGCGAAAGCTGTTTTTTATTGTGGATGAAGAAACTTCTTTCCATGCTGATGTTATCATGTGCATTGCTTCCAAGATTGTAAATTTTCAAATTTTTATACTGTCAGCCGAATTTTTTATTAATTTCCTAATTAAAGACTTTCTGTAGTATGCTTTCACACTGCGAATGATACCCAGGTCTAATGGCTGCAACTTGCTAGTGCAATTAGCTGGTAAGAAATGGATAGTCAAATTTGAAAGTCCAGGGATATTTGGAGTATGTGCAGTGCATCGGTCGATTAAAAGTAAAACTTTTCTCTTTTCTCGATGCATTTTTGCATCAAATTTTCTAATCCAGTCAATAAAAATTTGTGATGTCATCCACGCTTTATTGTTATTGCGGTACTCACAAGGTTTCCTGGTGATATTCTTAAAACACCTTGGTTGCTTTGATTTACCTATAACTAGTGGTGGAAATTTCTCAGATCCATCCGAATTAGTGCACAGTAAAACAGTCAATCGTTCCTTACTGTGTTTTCCACCAAAACACTTTTCGTCCATATACGTTAAGGTTTTATTAGGCACCATATTGTAAAATAGGCCCGTCTCATCTGCATTGAATATGTTCTTCACATCATATCCATCTAATATCCCCTTCAGCACTATTTTCCATTCATCCACTATTTTTTCATCTACGGAGCCACTTTCGCCAGATATGCTTTTAAATACAAGCCCGTATCTTTCTTTGAACTTTGTTAGCCAACCAGCCGAAGCCTGAAAATTTTGCATTCCAAACTTTTCTTCCAGAATAATAGCATTTTCTTTAAATATCACTCCGGAAATTGGAATGTTAGATGCTCTTGCTTGATGAAACCATTGCAGGACTTCCTTCTCAAACTCTTCTGATCGGCCACATTGAATTTTCTGCCGTTTGGATTTGGATCCCAAACCAAATTTTTGCGCTGCTTCAAGAATTTTCCACCCACGCTTTATGCAAAAGCGTGGGTGGTCATCCCAAACCCCTCTGTCGAACATTCGACGATTGTGGCAGAGAGCGCGTGCGAGCAATTATCGATGACCATGAACTCTCCGCTGCGAAAACAACAACACTTCGAAAACGGGGAGTTCAGTATATTCATGTTTGTTAATCATTCTTTTTTATTAATAATTTCTAGATTTGACATTATATATATATATATATATATATATACACGAGGGGTGTTCAAATTAAACGACACTGTGGGTAAAGGTGAAGTCTTTATTCAATAGTAATCACCAGAGGCCTGGGCAAAACTGTCCCACTGTTAAGGATTCCATATTTGCTTGCTAAAATGCCTTTGAGATTAGACTCGGGTAGCTGAAATTGTCTTGCGAATTGGACTTTTGTTATTCCAACACTTTCTTCCCAGTTTTCAATAATTTTCACTTTTTCGTGTAGCGTAAGATGCTTTCGCTTTGATGCCATTTTGCTCTGCTCACCTCGTATTCGTACTGGAATGAGCTCCTACATACAACCATGAATTCTCTAAACATGAACACGTACTTCCCAGAAGGAGTGAGAGAGGGGTGCTTTTGGACAGTTCGTAAATCACATGAGAACATGGTAGGTACAATAGAGTGATTCCACACCCGCAGTAAGAAATTCGATCCACCAGGGAAGAATATTCGATCTTCCGAGAAACAGTAATCCTCCCCCCCTCCTCCCCCGGTTTTTCCACTGCAACAAATCTATGATTGCAACAAACATAAAGGAAATTCTGGGTCTGTTATTGAAACCAAACTCCCGCACAGAAAGTAACCCTCCTGTAAATAAAATGTTGAAGAAAAAGTTTATCATTTAAGAAAAAATCGTCGTTAAATAGAAACAAAATCGTCGTTAAATAGAATTTTTTTACGTCGGAGGGACCGGGACCGGGAAATATCGTCTTTAAATAGAGATCGTCGTTAAGTAGAGCTTCGTTAAACAGAGAACCAACTGTATATATATATATATATATATATATATATATATATATATATATATATATATATATATATATATGTTAAACATTAACTGAGAATATACAGGGGGGGCTTCGAAATAGCTAAATTCTAACGTTAAAAGCCATGATATTTCAGAGTCAATCAGATTACACGCGTCTACGAATGCATGGACTATAAGAGTTATTAATAGAGTGGGAAGGCCTTGGGGAGAATCAAGAAAGAGAATCTCAGGCATTCAATGCGTGGGGAGTAGTTTTGGAGTTCAGACTAGGTTTCGCACGAAAATTATTTATATTATCAGCAAAAGATGTCTTCTCGAGCATTCGGCAGTCGTCAATGATCATGCGCGATAAATTTAGACGCCTTGGGGAACAATAGAATTTCGGCAGAAGGGGATTAGCATTTGGATTGAACGGTCACGCGTCGCGAGGTTGAGATGATTACTTGGAAAACTAAATTATGCGCAGATTGAATTCGAGGGTATTTAAGGTATGTGACTACCTTCGGAGCACTTTTTTTCAAATTCATAAAATTTTCATGAAACATATGTTTTTAATTAAAATAGGGTACAAAACTATGAAATTAAATGCAATTTCAATGAAATATTTATAAATTTTCAAAATATAGGCAATTTTAAGGTAAATTTTAGTGAAAATTTACATTTACACTACATCTTATATAACAAATTCTAATGAAAATACACTGCTGGCCACTGCAAATGCAACACCCTGAAGGAAACATGCAAATAACATGAAATTTACAACATGCATTAGCGGAGGTGAGATATGCAAATGATTAGAATTTCAGCGCAGACGCACATCACGCACGCCTGTGGCGCCACTTCAAAGCGCTATTTAAGGCTTGGAGATTTCGACGATTTCAAGTTCGGCAATTGTGTTTTTCTTGTGGTTTTTTCAAAAAAACGATCAATTATGCCACGTCGAAAACAGCGATCATCTTTGGATCAAGTATCCGAGTTCGACAGAGGAAGGATAGTAGCCTACCCAGATTGTGGATTATCTTTCAGGGAAATCGGTATTCGTGTTGGACGAAACCAAACGACTGTAATGCGGATATGTGATCGTTGGATGCAGGAGGGTACGACGGACCGGCGTGTTCGATCGCATCCACCTCAGCGCACCACTTCACGTGATGACAGGCAAATTGTGCGCATGGCAGTGACGGATCGATCAGTCACATCACGAACCATAGCACAGCACATGCAGTCTGTAACGCATCATCCAGTGTCTGCGCGTACCATTCGACGCCGTTTACAGCAGAGTGGTCTGTTCGCAAGACGTCCATTGCTTTGTCTACCCTTGACGCAGAACCACAGACGTCTCCGCCGCCAATGGTGCGATGACAGAAGGATGTGGACGGCAGAATGGAATGAAATTGTCTTTACTGACGAGTCACGCTTCTGTCTGCAACACCACGATGGTCGCATTCGAGTCTGGAGACACCGTGAAGAGAGGATGCTGAACAGCTGCGTTATGCACCGCCACACTGGTCCTGCACCGGGTATTATGGTATGGGGCGGTATTGGATATCACTCTCGCACACCTCTAGTACGCATTGCCGGTACTTTAAACAGCCAGCGCTACATCTCCGAGGTGTTGGAGCCAGTTGTCCTTCCTTACCTTCAGGGCTTGCGCACAGCCATATTTCAACAGGATAATGCGCGACCACACGTGGCACGCATTGTCCAACGGTTCTTCTTCAATCGCCAGATTGAATTGCTTCCCTGGCCGCCTCGCTCTCCGGATCTTTCGCCGATAGAAAACATGTGGTCCATGGTTGCTCTACGATTGACCCAGATTCCATCCCCAGCTGCCACAGCAGATCAACTTTGGCAACGTGTGGAAGCTGCTTGGTCTGCTGTACCCCAAGAACTCATCCAAAGTCTCTTTGAATCAATGCCGAGGCGTGTGGCAGCGGTGATCTCCAACAATGGTGGCTACTCTAGCTACTGATTTTGGCAGGAACTACACTTCACAGAAGTCTATAAATATAATCATTTGATACTTGGTCCACATGTTATCTACAAAATAAATTTTGTTGTGATATCTCTTGTCTTTCTTAGTGTTGCAATTTGGGTGGCCAGCAGTGTATATCAATAATCTTTATGCAATATGTAGATAACATACTTACCTGTGTCATTAGCTAAAAGATTTGCAGCACTTCTAAAATTTATTGAAATATTCCAAATTTTGCACAAAAACTCAATTTAAAGAAAAAAAGGCTTATTTTTTTTTAAAAATGTCATTAAAATAAATAAATAAATACAGAAATGCTAGATTTTTGGCTTATAACATAGGTAGGAACTATTGAACATTTTGCCAAAATTTCATTTGAATAGCTTTAAAAAATTTTGAGAAATGAAATTTATCGCACACCAAAATAATGAAAAACACAGTTTCTCAGAAAACGCATTTAAAGATTTTAATCAAACATAAAAAATTTTCTACCAATCCTAGATTCTTAAAACTCGCCATATTTGTAAGTCACCCCCTCTTTAGCTTCATTTTTAACTAATTTTTACTTTCTTTTAGCTTTTTGCTCTTTTCTGGTCAATTTTGTAGCAGGTAGTGATTGACGTCTCGATTTCTGAATCCGTTCTTTGTCAATTTCTATGTAGTTTTCAAGCATCAATGGATCAATTGATATTTCGAAATGTTTTTTATTAAAATAGGGTACAAAACTATTAAATTAAATGCAATTGCAATGAAATATTTACAAATTTTCAAAATATAGGCAATTTTAATGTAAATATTAGTGAAAATTTGCATTTACGCTACATCTCATATAACAAATTCTAATGAAAATACTTCAATAATCTTTATACAATTTGTAGATAACATATTTACCTGTGTCATTAGATAAAAGATTTGCAGCACTTCTAAAATTTATTGAAATATTCCAAACTTAGCACAAAAACTCAATTCAAAGAAAAAAAATGCTTATTTAAAAAAAAAAAAAGTCATTAAAATAAGTAAATAAACACAGAAATGTTAGATTTTCAGCTTATAACATAGCTAGGAACTATTAAAACATTTTGCCAAAATTTCATTTCAATAGCTTAAAAAAATTTTGAGAAATGAAATTTATCGCACACCAAAATAATGAAAAACACAGTTTCTCAAAAAACGCATTTAAAGATTTTAATCAAACATAAAAAATTTTCTACCATTCCTAGATTCTTAAAACTCGCCATATTTGTAAGTCACACCCTCTTTAGCTTCATTTTTAACTAATTTTGACTTTTTTTTAGCTTTTTTCTTTTTTTCTGGTCAAGTTTGTACTAGGTAGTGATTGACGGCTCGATTTCTGAATCCGTTCTTTGTCAATTTCTATGTAGTTTTCAAGCATCAATGGATCAATTGCGATTTCTAAATGTTTGAAAACAGGTAACAGTCCTTTATGGCCAGAATTAAATAATAAAACTGCAATATGTGCACCTAACAACAATGTTTTCTGTTGGACAAATGTTTCTTTTGGCAAAATAGTCCACAAGAGATTGTTAAAACTCTCATTATTGTTTTGTGTCATTCCGTGTAAACATTTTTTGAGCAAATTCTTATCACAAAGTTCAAAGTAGGTTGATTTTTATCGTTTTTATAACTGAATCTGGAAGACCCGGTGATTTTTCCAAACACTGTTTACCATCATATAAAGCTCGCTTATATTTACACCAGCTATCTGGCCCTACTGGATACTGTCCATGCATGGGCTTTTCATTTCTAGAGCAACAGTGAAAAAAAGCAGCTATTACAGAAGATTGCATGTTTTCCAAATTTCCAATGTTGCTACGAATAGCAATCCCGTAGTAATTTTGCAATTTATCGATAAATTTATCGGTTAATTTGCCTTTTCCACCTAGTCCTTTAGTATTTTTTTTTTAATTTTCTGAGCCGTGAGCCTACTCTTTTTTGTATATGTCCTATACATTCTAACTTTGCCACTGTGTTCTCCCCATACATGTCTTTCACTTGCATAAAGGCCTTAGAATCACCATCTCCATAATATTCAGTGTACTGCAGTTCTCGTTTCATCATATACCTTTCAAAAATCCTAAATGCTCCAACAGTTTCCATGTTTCCTGACGAGCCTTTGTAATTTGAACATAAATGGTCACTTTTAGAGTTCATTTCACACATTTTGCAGTACTGCGTCATTATTTCTATATCCAAAAGTTTCCCAGTATCAATGGAAATATCTGACACACAGGCATTTAGTGACATATATCCTCTCCGCTGCCATGTGCCATCAAGTGAAACACCACAAGTTATATTGTTTTTTAAATTTTTTACCTCTTTTGCAGCTGCCTTCATATTTTCTTCAGAAACAAACTGTACTGCTTGCAACAGTTTGAGTTCATGAGTTCTGAATGTTCTATTGCAAATATATGGCAAATTTAAGGTACCCAACAACTTCTTGCCAGCTGTAAAAATTCTACCTATAAGTCTCAATCCAAATACCAACAAAGTATTTAAAGTGCTACTTTTACTTTCTTTGGGGGTTGACGTAAATCCAGTCCTGAATCCGCAATCACAAACTAAAGTAAAGTTTGAACACAGTCCTAATTTAGAGTCCTCAGTCAGTGTCAATCCTGTTGCAAAACAGTTTGGGCAGCAGAGAATGGAAAATATATTTACCAATGTTTGAATATCCATTATTCGATTTCCTTTTAACTCTGGAAAGATAGTTCCTTGCACATCAAAAATTTCATAATTGTTCAATTTTGATGAACTAGCAGTAAAAACATTGATGATTTCAGGCGTAGCAGTAGTGTTCATTTTCGTGTACCGATTTCCGTAAAAGGTACGTTTTTTAGCCTTCTTCGACCTTGCTTTTGGCATTTTTAAACGATTTTTAATCTAAAAAAACTTCAAAATATCATGAAATCCAAGAAAAAAGAAGAAAAATATCAAGAAATAGCTCGTATATAACTATAATAAGATCGCAAAAAGAGTGTAAATAACGTGCAAACGGTAATTAACGTTGCCACTCTATAACTGAAATTTAATAAAGAAATAGTTGCCAGACGCAAATAAAACAACAGAAAATAAATAAAGGAAACTTGAATCTATACTTAAAAAAATATTTTGATATTTATATTGTTTGGGAGTAAGAAAATAGTTGTTCAAACTGTTTGTTTACATTTTTACGGCTCTTTAAATGCAACTTCCGGTATTCGAAATTTCATTTCCGGTTTGTTATTTATACTATAACTTTGCTTCTAATTATCGTAAAAACAAAAATAAAGCATTTTTAGAATCCTAAATGTGTGGCCTATAAAATGAACAAATTAAAAAAAAAAATCGAAAATTTTCGCTAAAACGAGGATTTTAGGGTAGTCACATACCTTAAATTAATAATTGGAATAAATTTATTGGATGTAATTAATTTGTTATCATTTAATTTGTTATCGGCCTATGTTTACTGACTGCAATATTATTAATATGTATTAGGGAGTTTAAGAGGAATTTACGATATTAAGAGCACGCTTCGAGCCGACAAGAGACAGGCTCGTCATATATATATATATATATATATATATATATATATATATATATATATA
Source organism: Dolomedes plantarius (assembly GCA_907164885.2). Lineage (NCBI taxonomy): Eukaryota > Metazoa > Arthropoda > Arachnida > Araneae > Dolomedidae > Dolomedes > Dolomedes plantarius. The sequence continues at coordinate 37,477,941 of OU015493.1, read as the reverse complement.
TATATATACCGGGTGGCCATAATTAAACTGACAGTGCTCACAGTGTTCTGTAGCGCGATCTATTTGCGAGAATGACGCCACATTTTGTAGGAAGATTAAACAAGACGGGGGACGAAGGATTCCGCGAAAAAATAAATTTGTTCCAAAAGTCACCGCTAGGGGAATATTTGGGGCTGTGCAATAGAAAATAGAGTGTTAACAAATGCATATCAATACGGAAATTACCTTTTATTTTGCATTCAAATGAGATTCAATGTGGCTGCCGTTGTTGTGGACCACATATTGCATTCTGTGCACAGTATGCAGAACAGCAGAAAGTAACATGTCTGCAGGAATCTCCCGTACAGTCCGTGATATGTTATCCTTCAACGTAGCCAGGTCCTGGACCACTCCTTGATAGACCTTGAACTTAAGGTAACCCCATAGCCAGAAGTCGCATGGGGTAAGATCAGGCGACCGAGGTGGCCATGCAGTTGGAAAGTAGTGGCTAATGACTCTTTCTGTTGTGAATTTCTGTCGTAGCAGCTGTTGCACCCGTACAGCAACGTGTGGAGGGGCTCCATCTTGCATGAAAATGATTTCCCCCAGGCATTGTCTTTGCTGAAGTGCCGGAATGACAAAGCTGTTCAACATGTGGCGATATTTCTCTCCGGTAACAGAACAGGTTTCCGGTCCTGTCGGGGTAATGTTCTCATAGAAGAATGGACCTACGATAAATTCCGCTGTGAACCCACACCAAACAGTTACCTTTGGTGAATGTAAGGGAATTTCTGTGACTGCATGTGGTGATTTGTCATCCCAAATTCGGCAGTTCTGGGTATTCACAGTTCCATGCAGGTAAAAGTGGGTCTCGTCTCCCCGTAAAATTTTCCACGGCCAAGCATCATCCACCTCCATTCTGGCAAGAAAGGTGAGAGCAAAAGTCAATCGCTTATCATGGTCGGGGTACAGTAACTCCTGTACACGGCTGATCTTGTACGGATAGAAGTTGATAATCTTTCGTAAGATTTTCCATACCGTACTGTAAGGCATATCCATATTCCGAGCTAATCCACGAGCGCTAGAGGTGGCAGCAATATTGTCTGGTCCTCTGTCGACAATCGCCGTGGCAACTGCTTCGATTGTATCCTGTGGTACAGGTTTTCGTCCTCTGCCTGACTGAACCTTCAGAGAACCTGTTTTCTCAAACGTCGCAACCATTGCTTTTAGCCCATTAACTGACACAGGAACGTTACCTTTACGCATTTTTTTCTGCGTTCTAAAAGCACGAAGAGCGGCTGAAGCGTTGCACTGGTTGAGGTAAAAGAATTTGACCAGTAACGCACACTCGACTAAAGAAGGAGACATTGCACATAAACTTTCAATCCGATTGATTCGAAACGTAACACATTGCCTTTTAAAACCCAAGCAGCTGGCACTGTGCCAATGGATGTAACGTGAAATCTGAATAAAGAACTTCTTCTTCTGCTCAGCGTACGTGATATTGCAGATCACGAGACTTTATCGGTGTTTATGTAGATATTAATCTTTTTTAAAAGTGTTGCCATATTGCACTTGAACTAAATAAGAAAATGTGCATAATAAAAGGTAATTTTATTCCGTATTAATTTGCATTTGTTAACACCCTATTTTCTATTACACAGCGCCAAATATTCCCCTAGCGGTGACTTTTGGAACTAATTTATTTTTTCGCGAAATCCTTCGTCCCCCGTCTTGTTTAATCTTCCTACAAAATGTGGTGTCATTCTCGCAAATAGATCGCGCTACAGAACACTGTGAGCACTGTCAGTTTAATTATGGCCACCCGGTAAATATACAAAGGCTGTTCGCACATTTTTTAGACGATTTTGGTAAGCGGTAATAAAAAATCGTTTGCTGCAAAAGAAATAATTGTAATTGTACTATGTTTTTTAAGGTCAAAATTATCGTCTACGGCTTGAAAGTTTTGTTTTTATTCAAAATTGCGTTTTTAACAAACCAGTGGTTCGAAGGCTACATTTATTCTCTTTCCGAAGAGAAATATGCATACTCCGTTATCCAAAAATGACGTGAGAGTCATGGTTTTGTGATATCTAAAGCGTCGACAGGTAATATCGTCAACAAGAAAGGAAAAAAAGTCAAATTGGAGCCTCAAGTGGGGCAAAAATTCCAAGCAAGTATCCAAGGAAAAAACGGACATCTTCGACTATTGCAAAGGTATGTTGTTTAATGTTAAAAGAAATTCCCCTAGTCAAAGGACTTAAAATGCTCGGTGTCCACTGTAAACAAAATGATAAACGTAGATTTAAATCTTAAGAAAGCGAAAAAACGCAATGTGCATCGTCTTCTTCCATATCATATCACTGAACGCAGGACACGCTGCAGAATTCTATATGAGAAACACTTATCCAAAGAAAAATGGAAAACAATTGTCACAATAGATAAATCATCAACAAAAAGATAGCCATTTATTTTCATAAAAGGGGAGGAAAAAATTTAAGTACATGGTTCAAAGAATCGAAAGAAAGTTTTTCTAAGGGATTCATGATTGTTGCTAGTTTTTCTTATAATGGCAAGTTAAAAATAAAGAGAGTGGAAAAAAATTTCAAGATGAACTCCAAATACTATCAGGAACTTATTTTATCGACATTTTTTCTGAATGAAATATCATCGCTTTACCCACAGTGCCATCAATCTGTGAGACTCCATCAGGACAAAACTAGCAGTCACACATGAAAATCCATTGTAAATTTCCTAGAAGAAATGGAACAAAAAACTGGTATCAAGGCCATACCCTTCACTGATATCCCTACTAAATCTCCCGATGTATCACCTATGGATTTTTGTGCTTTCGGACTTTAAAAATCCGCATTATCCAAATGACGTCCCAAAAACCCTTACAGGACTCTGGAAAGCTGTTCAGGAGGAATGGGATAGAATACCTCTTCTGACATTTCAAAAGGCATTATTATCCTGGAAATTGCGGTGTCGAAAGATAGTTCAGAATAAGGGATGTCAAATAGAACATTTAAAACACCAGAATTTTATGTAATTTAGTTTTGTGAATACAATATACATCGTCTAAAAAATCTGTGAACAGCCTCTGTATATATATATATATATAGAGAGAGAGAGAGAGAGAGAAATAAGTCATTTTACACTAGGAATTAATGGCCAAAAATATTTCAAAATACTGATATGGAAAAATATTCATTTAGATCTGTAAAAGCACCTTATTTCTTCAGGGTAGTTATGCTGTTTTAACATCTGTATATTAATAATGCTTATATATTGCGTCCTCTTGACACCTTTACAATATATACACGGGAAGATTCTGATGGCTTTATACAACGTCATAAAGTGATATTCATTAGCTCATGAAAAAATCCCATTCTAGAATTTCTTTTCTTCCCCATCTCTGTGAAACTGCTTAATATTTGAAATAACGTTCAATTACCGTATACCCGTAACGGTCAGAGGTCTTTCTTTGCAAAATTCTCTACATCATCACCGCTTGTAGAAAATTGTATCGAGGGGGCGATGAGACACCCGTAGAGAGGGAGACGTTTTCGCGTCTCAGTTCGCTCCTCGCCCTCGTAAAAAAGGGTCATGTAACCCACCGTTGGAATCCCTATCTAGGGAAACAGTTTTCTATTTATTTTTTACATATGTTTTGTTTACCGTTACAATAAACCAAAAAGACAAATCTTCGTTGTCGCCCATCAGTAGTTCGTCATAATTCGATAGTTGTGCATGTGAGGCGGAAAATTTGTAGTGTACCCAATTGCAAAATAAAATTAAATCGTTAAACTTAAATTCTACCACTGAACATAGAACCACCGAAAATTCATTACCATCGAAAACTCGTGTAGAAATTACTGCCAAACTTCCCAAATTATCTATTGCAAAATTCTATGGAGAGCCGTCCGAATTTCTTGAATTCTGGAATCAATTTGAAAATTCAATCCATAATAACCCAAATTTAAATGAAGTTGATAAATTTTGCTATTTAAAGTCCATGTTAGGCGGGAAGGCTCTCTGCAGCATACAGGGGTTTTCAATTAATAAAGAAAATTACGCGCAAGCAATCAAGTTGATTTCTGAAACTTTTGGCCAAAGGGATATTTTAATAAACTCATCATCTCAAATTTGCTTAATATTAAACCAGTCAAAAATTCTTCTAACGTTCAGGCTTTGCGTAACTTGTATTTCGATTGTCAAACACAGATTCGGTGCTTGCAAAGTCTGGGAATAGATTCCGAAACATACACTACTCTTTTGACAAACATAATCTTGAAAAATCTCCCACATGATATAACGTTAGAATTTGCTAAAGTCAGTGCAGAGAAATGTCATGATCTGCAAGAGTTAATGAGCTTCTTGTACAAAGCGGTTCTCGCTAGGGAGAAGGATCAGAGAATCCAAGGTCTCTCCACCCCTCAATTCTCCCCATTGCTACTCAGAGGGGGGGGGGGGGCTAACTCTCAGCCGAATCGCACAAATAAGTCAGCTTTGGAACTTAACACCAATGTATCGAAGAGCGCGAGTTCTAGAAGGTGTCTTTTTTGCAATGACTCACAGCATGGGAGCTCAGAGTGTGATATTTTGACTCTCCAGGAAAGGAGAGATAAGCTAGTCCGTGAAAAACGTTGTCTGATGTGTTGTAAAATTAACTGTTTCGTAAAAAGATGCAAGGGGCCAACATGTAGCTTTTGTAAGGGTCGCCACGCCAAAGACATTTGCTTTAAACTCGAGAATGACAAGAAGCCGAGAGTGGAGGTTGAGAATGACGTGTCATTAAACCATGTGGTAAATGATTTGAGTGGGGTTTTGTTGCAGTGCATTAAAGCAGAAATAGTGGGTCGGAAAAAATCGGGATTAGCCTTAGTTTTGTTTGATAACGGTGCACAACCTAGTTTTATTCGAAAAAGTGTGTCGGAGAGATTAGGTTTAAAGGTTTTGGGTTCCGAAAATTTGAAAATTTATTCGTTTGGTGCTAAGGCTCCTAGTACCGAAATTTGTCGCAGAGTAGAGATAGTTTTAAAATATGTGTTGAACGGAAAGGAGTTTATCGTTGAAGCGCTAGAGGTCGAGGAAATATCAAACGCTGTTGTGAAACTTCCCAGTAAAGAGGTGTCGGAAGAAATGAAGTCTAAGGGATTTGTGTTGACAGGCTCAGATGAGTCATCAGACAAGTCTATTTCGCTATTGATAGGATCGGACAACCACCGGAATTTTGGCCCCCTTGTGAAAAATTTGATTCTGATTATTTTGAACCTAATTGTGATCTTGAATTGAGAAAAAACTGTGAAGTAATTGTGCAAAATAATTGTATTTCAGAGAACGAAGGGTTTATTTTGAATTTGAACAATTTTTCTAATTTAATGAAAGTTTTAAGAATTACTACATTGGTTAATCGTTTTATCGCGAAATTGAAACATTTAGAATATGAAAATGGTCCACTTACTGAAACTGAATTAGAAATTGCAGAAAATACTTGGATAAAGTTCGAATAATCTCTAGCCTATCCTTCGGAATTGCATTGTTTGAAAACTGGCAAGCCAGTTCCCACAAAATCGAAAATCTTTAGCTTAGCCCCATTCTTAGACAATAACGGAATACTTCGTTTAAAGGGGAGGATTGAGCAGGGTGAATTCTCAGAGAATGAAGCTCATCCTATTATTTTGCCTAAATCAAAATTTGTAGAATTATTGATAATTAGAGAACATAGCAAAATTTTACACGGTGGGGTGTCAGCTACTTTGGCAAAAATTCGTACAAAATTTTGGATTGTGAAGGGTAGGCAAGAGGTAAAGAAAATTTTGAATAAATGTTTGATTTGTCGGAAGTATACTTTGAAACCTGCGAGACAGGTAACCGCTCAACTGCCAAAGGACAGGATTTTGGAAAGGCCACCATTTTCAGTTACAGGGGTCGATTTCACAGGACCTGTTTATCTGAAATCAGGTAAGGACATTCGTAAGGCCTACATTGCTTTGTTTACCTGTGGAGTGACACGAGCAGTTCATATTGAACTCATTTCCGACATGTCAACTAGAAGTTTTATTTTGTCTTTAAGGCGATTTCTGGCTCGATGGGGAAATTGTGAAGTCATCATTTCGGATAATGCTAAAACATTCAAAAACACAAATGACATTTTAGGACAATTTTCAAAAATCATTCTAGACAAAAATTTGAAGGATTTTGTTGCTATTAACGGCGTAACATGGAAATTTATTGTGCCTAGTGCCCCATGGTGGGGTGGATTTTATGAGAGGCTCATGAAAAGTGTTAAGGATCCTTTGAAAAAGATCCTAGGCAAGGCTTTATTATCCTTTGAAGAAATGATGACTATCCTCACAGAAATCGAATGTGTTTTAAATAATCGGCCACTTACCTACGTAAGTAATGATTTAAATGAACCACAACCTCTTACTTCGGCTCAATTTTTGTTTCCTGGTCAAAATTATAGTTATCCTGTGCATTTTGCTGATCTTTTCAACAATGAGTTATCCACAAAGGAAAATTTAAATCGCAGAAAATTGTACCAATCTAGACTTTTGAAGCAAATTTGGCGTAAGTGGAAGGAAAATTATCTGCTTCAATTAAGAAATGCCCATAACTTTATAGTTCCTTCTCCTAAAGATAATTTAAAGGAAGGTGATGTGGTCTTGTTGGAAGGGTCAGCGAAATCTAAATTACTTTGGCCTTTAGGCATCATCGATGAAGTATTCGTGATGGACACGTAAGATCTTGTCTTGTTCGTTCTTCAAGTGGCCAGTATAAACGTCCCATACAACTTATATATCCTCTTGAATTAAATGATTAATGTTTTGTATATACTTTAATACCTTTTCTTAGATTATGAAAATTTTAAATTTGTTTTGAAGAACTGTGTACTTAAATTTAGGTCTCTTTTTGTTAGTAAGTTTAAAATAATATTTGTTCTTGTATTGATGTAAATTTAATTATTTGTATTGTATTTTGAGTGTTAGTGACATTTTATTAAGTAGTTTATATACCCTACATATTGTGTAATTAGAGGTGAACATTTTGTTCACGGTGGGGTTTGTAGAAAATTGTATCGAGGGGGCGCTGCGACGCCCGTGGAGAGGGAGAAGTTTTCACGTCTCAGTTCGCTCCTCGCCCTCATAAAAATTGGTCATGTAACCCACCGTTGGAATCCCTATCTGGGGAAACATTTTTCTATTTATTTTTTACATATGTTTTGTTTACCGTTACAATAAACCAAAAAGACAAATCTTCGTTGTCGTCCATCAGTAGTTCGTCATAAATTCGATACCGCTCAGAATAAACTTCTTATAAAATAGATGTTTACAATATTTTCATTTAAATAAAATAATTTTTCTCGTTCAAAACAGTTTTACCGGGGAATGCAGTGCTAATTGATATTTTTTTCCCTGCTTTAGCGAACTATTTCCCTTTTAAATTTCATTGTTTGAATTCCTTGACTACCATTATTCGCAAACATTTGGAAATGGATTAGGAATCCGATGTTTCACACTTTCGCCGGCGAGTTGCTAGGTAGCACTTGTTTGTTATCATCTGAAGAATTTTGATTCCTACCTTCAAAGAAAAACATTTATCTGCGGAGCTGTCGAAGTTTTAACGTTGTTCGGTTGAAAGAATTTTGACTATTCTGATGAAAGTGAATAATGTGGGAGATGGGAACTTTTTGTAATATTCTGTATGCTTAGGTTCATTCCTGTACACTTAAAAAAAATCTGGTGCAGCATATAAAAAGAAAGATTGCCATTGTTTGCATACTTTGCCGTTTATACTCGACACATCATACACACAAACATATGTTATGTTATACACACTATACACACAAACATATGTTAAAGCTATTTTGCTCGCCAAGAGATGACGCTGTGAGCACGGTGAAAATGTAAAAGACAGAGATGTAGTAGATCGCGAATGATAGCGGTCATGTTCTAACGTTATCCTAATAAAGTGTTATTTTATTAATTAAATGTTTCTCTTTTTTAAAAGGTCGCACGTTTACGCGACAAGAAAGGTCAAGGTTCATAAGGAAATGATCATTTCAGACCTAAAGTTATTAAAAAGATAGACAACACATATGTAGAGATACACCAGTACTGGTGCCAGTAAAAACGGTATGTCTTAAGTATATTTAATTTCACGGAGAGAAAAAACTTGAAAATGAACTCACTGTAAGACATCTTTAGCACAGAGCAAGATCTGCAGTTTGACTGCGTATGCAAATTTATCGTTTCACACTCTGAACGAAACAGCTTTCTTGGTACTATAGGGGTCTTAATATTTTATACAATGATTCCAACTGTCTCCCTTGGAAAATGAGTAATTCACGAGGATTCAATCAGTCGCACATTTCCACTGCAGTATATGCTTTCTCGCGGAGTTTTCGAGACATTTTCTCACGCGCACGACAGTGAATAAATTCTATTCAACTAGGTTGTTTGCAGTAGTATACCTGGAGGGAGGCCCACTTACTAAGGCCCCCCCCCTAGTAAGTTTGAATTTTTTAATTGAATGATAATTGAATGATCATTTTTTAAAAATTGAATGATAATTCTTCGAGTTAGTGCCAATGAATATGTAAGCCTAGACGGAGACGGAACATTACCTCAAGAAGAAGGTGAAGCAAAAGAGTCTGATATTGAAATTTCAGACGAAATAAGAAAAGTTCCTCTTTTTTGTGATGTAAGTAACTTGCCAACACCCTTACCGGATGGTATGAAAACCGATTTTTTAAAACGAGGAAGTGAGTTTTTCTAAAACAAAGACACAGACACCCGTACTGTAAGTTGTCTGTATCTTTTCATTTTCTATTGACTAACTGTTTCATTGGGGAACTCGGGGGCCTTGGGATATTTTTTGGTTATACCTCCATCCTATTCAGAAAGTTCCCCTTGAGGTAACTGATTTGGTTAGGCTCCCTGATGTAGAGACCTGTCGGTTACCTCGTACTTCTGGTTTAGTTCCGGCACTATTACAGAATCTTGCCTCTGGTGCGTGGAGCCCTGAGCGCTTGATTTCTGTATTTTTTGTCTACATTCTTCTTATAATTATCTAGCTCTGTTAAATTTAGTTATATATATATATATATATATATATATATATATATATATATATATATGTGTGTATACACACACACACACACACACACACACATATATATATATATATATATATATATACGTAACAAATACTTTGTTAGACTTGACTTTCCATATGACTTATTTTGAAAAAAGGTACTATTATTTTATTTTTGTTCAAAAAGAAAAAAGTTTACTGTATTCACCTCAACGCGAAAAGTTTTTGATGTATTCCCATTCTATTTTTTTCACACTGATACTGTAAATGTATATTGCCTTGTGAAAAGTAAATTTTTTTAAAGTTGAATTACCAATAAAGTTAATGTAGATCAAAGTGAAGTATTTCTTTGGTTTTCAATGAAGCTACCGGAATATTATAAGTAAAAATTGGCGCCCAATGGCTCATTTTCTTTTTAATGTGAATTTTTTCTTTAACTATTATTGCTTTAATTAATCAAACGGCCAAGTCTTTTTCCGTCCACTTTGGCCAGAGGAAAAAAATCATACAACGAAAACCAGCGCCGTACAACTGATTTTAGTCTTGTACCGAACAGTAATTTAGCGAGCTCATGGCTCAGGCGGTTACAATGTTAGTCACGGCGTTGTACCGTGCGGAACGTCGTTGGTTCAATTGCTCGAACCAGGGCCTTGACGTAAGACTTTTATCAATTTAACATTTAAACAGTAATGATCATTCTTCACCTCGTACTGCACGAATTCGCTCTCTTATCATGTCTATATTTTTTCTCTGCACAGGTCAATAGCCTGTGGAGACGGTCTGATTAAGGCAAAGAAAGGCTAGTTGTCATTAGAAAAAGTTAAAAATTGCAGTTTTTTTTTGGGGGGGGGCCTCAAAAATAAATTCGCCCCGGGTTCCAAATAGTCTAGGTACGCTACTGGGTGTTTGTTGCTATCATCTGAACCTGACTTGACTCTCAAAGAATGAGTTAACCTATGAATTCAATGAGGAGAAATTTAGAATATAATGATACTGCGTTTAATAAATAATTCTGCTTAAAACAAATAACTTACGATGCCATACCTATCAAAATTTATATGTTTTAAAATAAGGGATGGAATACACAGATAGATCAAAGCAATAAAAGTACAGATATATTCAATTTTAGAGGAGAATAGCTTGCACTGGGAGGGTGAAATGTCAAAGCAAAGTTAAATGTTCAAGGAAGTGAAACGGATGGAATAAAATAGGAAAAAAAAATAAAATGGAATCTTATAATGGAATCTTCAAATAAAATGGAATCTTATTTGAAACAAAAATTCTTTTCTTTTTAATATTCACAAACAAAATGTTTGCCTATTGATTTTAGCAGAATTGGAAGATTAAATGCAAACTTCGATAATCGAACTCTCTTTAGAATTGACTATTGCTTCAGATATAATTGGAATGCAATTTTTAGTGCAACAATGGTTTAAAGGTAAGATTTCAATGAGTTAAGGCAAGGAAGTAATTGGAAGTCTTAACAGTATGTAGATAGACGTTGTTCACAATGGTTTGGAATCTTGCATAGCATTTTCTTTTAGCACTGAAAAAACTATGAAGCAAACAAAAGCAACTTGTTCGAAGCTGTCAGAGCTCCAGAAGGGAACAGGAAAATCGATTCATGCTTATAACAGAGAAAGGTAACCCATGTTAGTTTGCTAGTTGAATAGTGACCACTCCAGTTAAGGTTGATTTGTTTGAAGCGTCTCGGTCATCTTTTACAACAGATTGCATAAAATGACTGGGACCTAGAACTTTTAACAGGTCTCAATCACCCAAGCCAAACCCGGGATTCGAACCCCTAGATTCTGGCTCAGAAGACTGGCACCTTAGCCCATCGTCCACTCCATGTACGGACAGGTGCCCTTGTATCTCGTAAAACTGCAGGAAAAAGTTTTCAAATTCTTTAAGACCAGCGAGATATGTCCTTTTTCAGAATGGATTGATATATACGTCTGCCTAATGCATAATCGTTAAAATAATGAAATATGTAGCGGAAGAAAACCCAAAATACAGAGAGAAAATTAAATATAGGGAAAGAATAGAACTTGAATTTGCATTCCATTTCCGAATTTTTACAAAAAGATTCGGAAATTCCCCAAAATAAGAAAAATCCAGAAAATATCGGATCTTTTATACTGTTGAGAATGTAAATTTATCATCTGAAATATTTCTTATTATTCCAAAACAAGATAGTTCAGCAATAGAAAAGAATAAAATACCCTAGAAAATAAATCATTGAAAAACTGGTTTCGAATAATTTATTTAATATGATAAAATTTATTCAGAATAAATTTTTCATGGTTAGATAAGAATGTATCCAGTAATTTTTACTGTAGTACAGTGATATTAAAAGAGAAAAAATAATTCTGAAAGAGCAAAAATATTCAAGAGAATTTTGGGAAAGTATCTATAAACTCAAATTTTTATAACATAAGAATTCGAGTTTAAAGATACTTCACGATCCTTTTTGATTTACTTGCTCATAATATATAAAAAAGGAAACTTTCTATCATGTATATTGTGGTGCCCGCAATATCTACCATGCGTCACACCCTTTGATGAGTAATTGCCTGTTGTTCTACTCTGGTTTACCAATGTGCTCGATTCCGGTTTTGCAGTATGCAAAATTGCAACTGTCCCATTATGTGCATATGTGGATTTTACTATAAAATAACCAAGACAGACCATAGAATCACGCAAAGTTTTCCCCCGTAGCATTGCCTTGACAGCTATATATATATGAATTTTATTTTCGCAGCTACGGCTTGAGTTAACTCTTTGTTGAACTAATTGTTTTTAAATAAAATGTTAAGTTTGCGTGTTTAAAATGCCACTGGTTTATGTTATTTCGACGCCTCATCATAGCACCACCAACATGTTACCAAAATATCCTAAAAAGATGAATACATAAACTTCAATAAATTCAGAGCCATCCATCCCCATTTGAAAAATATGCATACCCGCACTTCAGTTCAGAAGTGCAGATCTTTGTGTCATTTCTCAAGCTGAAATTTCGATTTAAAATGGTTTCACTACTTTGGTGGTTTAAAATGTAAATAACCCGTAAACCCATCTGTCAAGGAAGAATTTGCTTAATGTATGAGGCTTCAAGCTGCCGTCTCTCAGTTTCAGCTTAAAAATGCCTGCTCTAGCAGCGTTGGGGAGTGCGTGACAAGTATCGATTTGCATTCGACATACAAAGAATTTGTTGGTCGCAAAGAGTGAAAGAAAATATGGTAATGGAAAGTTATAAGGGAAAGTATGTATGTGAATGGAAGAAAATATTACGTCAGTTAAGTTTAAGGTTATTTAACTGTGCAAAGCTTCATTAAACAAAGTTTTAAAGGAAATAAAAAATATTCAAGAGAAGTGCGAAAAAATTGATAAAATATATTTTAAAATGTGTTGGCAATTTTATATATAAAAACTATATAGTAATAAATTATATTAAAAAATTATAATTTAATAAATTTAATAAATAGTATTAAATAATATATAGTATTAAATTATATTTAATTTTGAAACTTAATTTAAAAATTCAAAGTAAAATACTTTGTGAAGTCTTTTAGTTAAGGTCTACAGTTGTCTGGCACAGCATGACTGTTTTAGCGAACAGTCGACTTCATTTACCGAGCTAACCAGCTCTTTTCAAAGGTGGGAGGAAATTTTTGGAGTGAGGTAATGTGGTAAAGTGTTTGTAGTTATAAAATTTTCTTCATATAATAAACATACATTTGATTGCAGCAGAACAATCGTTCAACAGCAGTAACGAAACTATTTTGCTTTCGTAAATGAGACCTTCACTTCCCTACAGACAATGAATATTCAAGACTCCATGCTTGGAATCCTGGGCTTGTGGCGGTCTAGTGGTACAGCGCGCCGGTTTTCGGTGCTGAGGGTGCTCAGATCGAATCCCGGCGTTGCGCCACGAAAAATGCCTCCGTTCGTGTCGTCCTTTCATAGGTGTTAATGCTGTCCGCCTATATGGTGCCCCGTAATAAAATGGACACTAAAAATTGCGGCGTAGTAAGGGTGAATGTTCGATTACAGTGCCTCCGCATTAGAAAAAAAAATGCTTGGAATCTCGTTGCATTGGTTTTTAACGATGAAGCGATAAGACTACTGGGTAATTATTTTACATATTTGAGCGATTTTTTATTGCCATCTGTGAGACTCTCACATAGTCTGAAAACAGACTCAATCCTAACTTTGGAAAATACAGTCCAGATGTGACTTTTTGTTAAAAGAATCTTGCAGAACGTTAAATAGATAATGATGCAGCGGCCATTTCCTTAAGTGGAAAAAAAGGTCCTTCGTTAGGAAAAGACCACAAAGAGACAATGAAAAGGCCCGGGGTGTCGGGTTGACCAAAAGGAACGCAGCCTGGGGGTGACCAGCTGATGAACCCCTGTAGAAGGGATTGCATCAAAGACATGAAAGAATGGAACCTTCGAGAAACGAGGAAAAATGTATAAATGATGAAAAGACGATTAGACAGGACTTCTTTTTAGACTAAGACTTTGTCGAAACGACGCGTGCGAGCGGACAGAATAGAGAGAGAGAGAGGGTCTCTTTTGAACTTTGATTATGAACCCCTCTCTCATGAATGTTATCAGCGTTCTTCGGAACAAAAGTGTATATATATTAATATTAGTCCATATGTTGATTTTATAATAAACAAGATGTAAATAGACATGTATTAGTGTCCACATTAATATTACGAGTGGCTTGTACATCGGATCACGACGATCAAGGTTACACCATCGTCACTGCAGTATGTCTAAATGAACGATGCATGTCCAGTTAAGAAACCTACCTTGTTTCTCCGAAATTTGGACAGATTAAATATTTTAGCTGTTCTATATTTATAGATATTGATATAATGTGCTAATGAATTTTTATTGTTGTCTTTGTTCTTGAGTTAATTTTCGGTTGTCTTGGGTGTTTTTATCTTCTAGTGTGAATTGAAATAGAAGTGCAATATAACTGAGGGGAAAAAATTGCCTTCGCAAGAGACAGCTTAATTCTTAGTTTATCGGGAAAGAAAATAACACAAATTGACCTGCAGGAATTTGAGCAATCTGATCTGAGAATGAGAAAGTACTAGTGGGCGAGACAGTGTTTTCTGAGTGGTGAGGAAAGAAAGATAATAATAAAAATTGAGTAATACAGTTTTGATCTAACTTAAACTAAGACAAATTTGTCTACGGAAAAGACAGCATTTTCGATTAATACGAAATAAAAAAAAAACATCAAGCATCAACAAATTTGATCTAAAATAGAAAAGGTGACACAAATCCTTTTTTTCAGTACAGAACTTTTTTACGAACAGAAATGGAATAATATCGTTCTTAATATAAATAAATTATGTGACAGAAATTCGATCGATTTAATATAAAGGAAAAAATTACCTTTGAAATGATTATAGTTTGCGTTACAATACAGAATAAAAAAATACCTTCGGGAAAGAATGTTATCTAATGAGTGAGTTTTAAAAAAAGACAAAAAAAATCGAGTGGTAATGCTTTGATCTAATCTGAACTTAGAAAACTTTTCTCGAGGAAAATACAGAGTTTTCGGATTGTGTGGTAATGAAAAAAAAATTAAGTAATAGATATTGGATCTAAGGAAGAAAATTTGCCAGTGGGAAAGAGTTTTTTCAGTACACACAGAAATGGAAAGTACAGAAATAAATCAAGTGATAGAAATTTGATCTGATTTAATGTAAGGAAAAAAACCTCCATTTAAAAAGATTACAGATATTCAAAAGATTACAGTTAGTGTATACAAAAGAGAAAAAAAGCAAAATTCCAGCAGAGTGAAAATAGAGTTAATTTTTTTCCCTTCATAACTGTAACGTTAATAATTACCAGATAAAAAGAACTTTTTATATACCATGTTTTTAAATTTTCTGTTGAATCATATAAAGTTGACAATTCTATGTATTAATAAATACTTTTTAAAAAATTTTTGATGAATTATCCCATCAAGTTGAAAGAAAATGAACTTAATTGGAAGTTAACTAGCGTTTAACTTCTCGTTTTTGTCCCGGACGATAGAGGGCAGCACCAGTCTACAAAACAAAATTAACTGAAAATAACTGAAAATTAATTTAATTCTGCTTAAAGATGGATAAAAGTATTAAAATAATGCATTGTCATCGTGTTATGAGCTATTCTAAAAGTTTCAAATGTCTAGCTAGTCGGAAAGTTAGTTAAAAATCGATTGCAAGATTTGTACTGGACAAACACACAAACAAACAAGAAAGCAAGTTAATAAAAACATGGAAAAAACAAAATTAACTGAAAATAATAAAAACATGGTTAAAAATCTGTTTAAAGATGGCTAAAAGTATTTAAAAAATGTATTGTCATCGTGTTCTGATCTATTCTAAAAGTTTCAAATGTCTAGCTAGTCGGAAAGTTAGTTAAAAATCGATTGCAAGATTTGTAAGGGACACAAACACACAAACTAGAAAGCGAGTTAATAAAAACATGGAAAAAAGGAGAAGAAAAAAAATCTCTCCTATTTCGACAATTTAAATGACACAAAATCTCTATCTTGAATGAATTTAGAATAATTTATTCCCGAAATTGAACCATTCAATCGTATCATAGAATTGAGCGACTATTATCATGCCTTACAATGAAACGCAGCTTCATTCGTGTTTTGAACTGCTTTTAATTCGTCAACTGCTCTGACGTCTGCCACAGCAGCCGACACACCTGCGGCCAAACGGAAAATCTGAATTACACAAGGTTTTAAACTGTCACACTTCACGTGCTTTTAAAATGCAGACACTCGCAACGGGACTTTAACATCTTAGTGTCTCGGAGACATCGATTTTGTTGCATTGTTATGAAATTCCGTGGCTTCGAAGAGTATGATGAAAGGTATTACTGTGATGAGAATTAAAATACTTGCGCATACATGTCCTCTACGCTGATTTACTATACTTCCAATCTTTTTCGTTTTATACAGTGCAACTTGGCTCAGATGAAGCATAAGAACATACATACATACAATATATACATATATATATATAAATAAATAAATAAATAAATAAATAAATATATATATATATATATATATATATATACATATAAATATATATATATATATATATATATATATATATATATATATATATATAAGTCAAAGTTGAAAGAGAAAAACCAGTATATGCTTAAAACCACAAGAGCCAGGAAATGAAAACATTAAAAGATAAATGAAAAATAGGTTTTTGACAGCATCTTTTTATCAGTGGTGCCGATACTGTCTAAAAACCAATGAATTGTTTCTAATAAGTATTATCTGAGCAATAAACATACTTAGACACCGTACAATCCATAAGAAACAGAAGAAGGAATAATCAGTTTCTTTATCATAGAACACCAAGCCCGGCGCCAGACAAAGTGGAAGTTAAGTTAAGGGGACCGCAAGAACACTGACGTCACAAACATTACAACCATGGAGTATATGAAAACACAGAAGCAGACTTACTAAGAATACTGTGTTATAGGACAATATAACCTAAGTTAACTTAGACATTTATTATGACTAAGAGTTATTATTATTAATTAATATTATTACTCTAGTTTTTATTACTTTTTATTTTACTATTTAGTTGTTATTTACTATCATTAATCATTTAGTATTGTATTACTTATTACTAATTAGCAACAGAACATTCTTTCATTAAATCTAAAACAACCAATTATGTGCTTGAAAAGACTATCAGGGTAATAATTACGTTTTAGCACTTCTAACAGTTCTATAATATGCTTATGCAATATTATGCAATATTATATATATATATATATATATATATATATATAATGCCAGGAACATAAACTATAATTAATCGAATTTAATTGAGTTAAAATGAGGCAAATTAGTGTTAAACGGTAATTTACTATTTGAGATTCTACTGTGTTTCCAATTCAGGAAATAGCATTATTTTTTGCAGCAGAGAAGCCACAAGACTATAAGATCATCGATAATTAATTGCCTAGCATGCGCTGGGACCGACGCAATCATCGAATGTTCGAAATCATGAGAGAGTGACTCATGATGCTTCGCCCACGAAATTGCAGCGCGCGAAAAGGAACAAAGCATTAGACTGAGGATTACATTCAGAAAAGTCGGTCGCGTGTCGTGAGATGAGAATGAGGGAAATGGCGTTTTTGCTGGGTTGGTTATGTTTTTAATTAATGTTAATTAATAAAGTTCTATAAATGTTATTTAAGTATTAGTTACTTGCCACAAGCCTACTTTGATGACTGCTTTTAGATTAATTATTTAGTTAAATAGTACGCGGTGTAAGGCCCGTGTCATTCATATATATATATATATATATATATATATATATACCGGGTGAGTCATAAATTCGCGCAAAGTTCAAAAATTCATAATAAAAGAAGCAATGCTTGGAAAATTTTTCTGTTTGCGCCAATAAGATCAGAGGGACATTGGATTTTTTTCCATGTAGAAAAAAAAAGTTTCCAAAAGTAACCGAAAAAGGGCGCTCACACCTCATACTGAAAAGTTTTATGCAAACCAGGCAAACTCAAACAGAAAATCAAACAGATCACAGTTACATGACACTGTGCATTTATTTTAAAGTAATAGATGTTCAACATTACTACCAGCACAAGGTAATAGGTAAGTGAGGCGCGTCACTAAGCCCATTACCACGGCTTGAAGCATCGATGGCAGCGACTGTCTGTTGAATGACATTTTTCAGTTCCACCAAAGTGGTTGGGGAGCCCCGGTATACAGGAGATTTTAAGTATCCCCCCCAACTAAAAATTTGCCGGCGTCAAGTCTGTTGATCGTGAGGGCCACTGAGACTTACAACCGCGACTTATAGAACTCGGTCTTTAGTGAAAGATTCCAACAGGAACGTCTTGATATCACGTGAAATGTGAAGCGGGGCACCAATCTCCATGAAGGTGACAACAGGCAACGCATGTCTTTCCTGCAATGCAGACTTAACGTGGTCAAGCAAAAGCGCCCTCTTTCGGTTACTTTTCGAAACTTTTTCTTTACATGGAAAAAAAAAATTCCAATGTCCCTCTGATTTTATTCGCGCAAACAAAAATTTTTTTCCGAGCATTATTTCTGTTATTACGAATCTTTGAACTTTGCACGAATTTATGACGCAACCGGTATATATATATATATATAATGAACATTACATTTTTGGTGTAAATATTTGTCAATCAGGTGTCTCTGTTCAAAATACTAGATATGAAAATGAAAATGCAATAAAAATTGTTTTTGTTATAATGCATAAAATTTATAGTATAAGAGGTGTTCCGATAAACTGTCGTGGCGGAAAAATATCGTGTTTTTTACTAGAACCTAAAGGCAGCATAAAACTCTACTGGTGTGTATTATAAATAAGTTTGACATAAAGCAGACCTTAAATGAAATAAACAAGTTACTGGTAACATGAATTTTTCATTGACAAAGAGAGCACCAAAATATTATGAGATATCTGAAATGTTAAAGAAAGAAAGGTCATTACTGCAAAATGGTTTGAGGATTTTGCCACACGAAGGCTTTTTATAAGCTGTTTGGTTATTTTTGTGCTTCACTGGAAGCTAAATATCAAGCCAATTCCAGGCAGATACAAACTACCAGGGAAACTTTTGATTATGGTATCGAAAATATTCCTCAATTTTTCCGGCTCTTTTCGAAACGAATTTAAAAGTGAAATATATAAATTTATGATGTCAAAAACACGAGATGAACACTTTTAGCTAGGCACTTGACTTCTTAAGCTCAGAACTTCTTTCAGAGTATTCAATTTATTCAGCTTATAAAACTTTTTTTTAATAAAAAATTTCATGCAAGGTTGTAAAGTTTTTATTTAAAATCGACGAACTGAAAATGTATTCAAAAGAAAAAAGATGAGATGAAATATTTTGATAGCATTTTAAAATTTTGTAAATTAAAGAAACATTTTTCATATGAAATGGAAACATGAAAATTTGAAAATAAAATCCGACCCAATTTTTTCTGACAGAATATTTTTAAAATATTTAAATTTCTTGTCGTTAGCCTCTGGGAGTAACATCAAATTCAAACAATGAGTCATGATGATTAATTATTAACTGTCAGTTAAATGACTTTTTAATAATCTTTAACGTTCCCAATTATTGACTGCAGAAACACTTTAGAATACTATTGAAATTCCTTTTGTTATTAACTCTGCAGGTCATTCAGTCTTTACATGTGACGCAATTTAATAAGTTTTTATACTCGTTTTGTTATATTGGAAAAAACTGTTTGACTTTTTTCTTATTTATTTAGCTCATAGAAAAGAAGTTGAACTTTTCAGCGGTTTGCCACTTTTATCAATCTTTACATTAACATGTAAACGACTTTCTTCATCAGGAGCTGAGCATCAGATTGCACACTACGTCAGTAAAATGGTAAATGCATTTCTATCTCCACGAGGTTGGTCATTTCGTCCTTGGATATTCGAATTGATTATTTTGACCTTTTTGAAGGGAAACTACTATGATTCTTTCATCCCTACAAATCACAAACTTATTTATGTATCAGTAAAATATAGAATGTGTTTAAAATTCACTTAGCTGAGCAATAAAATATATCTTGGTACAAGTTTAATTGTGATTCGAGACATTACAGTGCTATATTTTCTTTTAAACATTAATTTTTAATTAATTTTTTCCGTCGTCACTCTCAGTAAATTTTTTTTTATATAAGTCCATGTACATGTAAACATTACCCACACCCTAGAACGCAAACCAAAAAAAGATCAGGGTACTCCAATAAAGGGTTTGATTTGGACAGCGTCCAAGTAATTTTAGAAAGTAAAGAAATAAGCCAAGAAATAGAGTTTTCCCGTGCATGGCAGCGGCAAACTCAGCTGTAACCAAAATTTTGCTACTTTGAGTTACAGTTTAATTTCATACCACCAAACCCTTGGAAATCACCAAGCTGCTAGTTAAGTCTTTCCTACTTATATGGGGCATCCCAAAATTCACGCAAGATTTGAATTTTGCGCCATTTGTGCTGTAAAGTGTTGCCAACAAAAAAAAAGACAGCGTGACAGCTGACAGTTCAGGGTTATTAAAAAAGGAGCGCTACACGAATGAACAACGCGTTTTAATTGTTGAATGAAGGATGTAACAGTTAATGGTGCTCGCTATCGCGACATGATAATCCAGTTTTTTGTGCCTAAATTGCAAGATATGGATATGGTCGACATGTGGTTTCAACAAGACGGTGCCACATGCCATACAGCCCGAGAAACAATTCAATTACTGCATGAGTTATTACCTGGTCGTGTAATTTCCCGTTTTGGAGATAAGATTTGACTGCCCAGATCATGCGATTTAACGCCATTGAACTTTGGGGTTTTTTGAAGTCTAAGGTTCATGCCAACCAGCTCACGACCACCTACGCCTTGAAGGAAGAAATTGAGTGCTGTACTAGCGAAATTCGGCCACATTTATGCAAAACGGTCATGGAAAATTTCAACAAAAGAGTGCGTATGCCCCAGCAAAGCCGTGGAGGCCTTTTACTCGATATAATATTCCGTACATAACCCTATACTGTATACTTTATGAATAAATAAAAAATTTACAATTTTTAATTATAAACCTGTGTTTTCTGTCAAAATAACTTCTTGAGGGAATTTTGGGACATCCTACACAACCGAGTAGCAAAAAATTATCGCCAGGCAGTCAATCAAAAAACTAAACTAACTTTACAGTAAGATGAAAAAATAAAGCCTAAAATGTGGCTTTTTACACAATATAATTCTATTACAATCTAGATGAAAAAAAATTACGCTTTACCGAATGTAACCCCTGCATAAGTTTCTACATTGGATTATTCACATTGGACTTTGTTTTCAGGAGCTCCATTGGATTTCTTCATTAAAATTTTATATCAGAAGTGATTATAACTTATAGAAATTCTTTATTTTTTCCAACGTTACTCAAAAACAACTTTACATTTAGATACGAATAAATATAAAGCGTATTTTAAGGTTATACTTCTTAAATGTGTTTTAAATGTTACCTGTTTCCGTTTAAAGTTCTCTTTATTTCTAACAGTTTTCCTTTACTTTATATTTTCAAAAAGTTTATCGAAATTCTGTAATCTAATTTCTCGGTTCTGAAAAGGAACATTAAAAACATATCTGAGCTAATCTTTGAAATATATTTCCTATTTTACAGATAAGAAAACACTCAGTTTTCCCATTTGAATTTTTTATCGTTCGATATCTGCAGTTGGTTTATAAAACTTGTAAAGAATTTTAATATATTTTG
Source organism: Dolomedes plantarius (assembly GCA_907164885.2). NCBI lineage: Eukaryota > Metazoa > Arthropoda > Arachnida > Araneae > Dolomedidae > Dolomedes > Dolomedes plantarius. The sequence continues at coordinate 37,456,540 of OU015493.1, read as the reverse complement.
ATTCTTTTTATAAAGTTAAAAAATAGTTTGGAGAGGTAAATATAAAAAAAATGGATATTTTCAAATGATTTGGAAAGTATTGCGTTGAAATTACCAAGAATTCTGCAGAAACTTTTTGTACTTTCTCTCCAACTACGAAAATCGTTTATTTTTCTTCCTTCCGGGAGTGGATTAAACATATTTGTATAAACTCAGTTTCCAGATAATAAGGTATTTATTTCTACAGAGGAAGAAAATGTTTAGTATTAAAGGAATGTGCAGAAAAGGTTATGTCATTTGCTCTAAGCCTAGAAATATCGGCGGTTTTTTTCAACTGATTTTGTTTACGGCCAGTTAATAGAAAGAGACGAGACGATCATAGCAACAAAAAGAAAAAAAAACTGTTTAAACTCATTAGTGCTTACATAATCCATTTTTCTGTCATAAATGATCTTAATTAAGTTATCATTAAATATCACTGTTAAATAAAAAAAACCATAATGAGACGCATAAATATAAAACTATGACAGAAATTAATTATCTTAGTTAATAAATTATATTAGTTCTAAAAGAATTAAGGTGCTGCTACAGCTGAAATAGATTCATAAATATTTATAGCTATTGCGGAATTTCACTGCACTGGATAAATATTGTAGCAAATTAAAATCACCATGGGCTGGAGGACGGTACAATCTTTAATTGAAGCACAACAGCAATAAAATCAGGACAATATCATCTCAGAGAAAAAAAAAATGTTCATAACCCGATTTTTGTCGTTCAAGTTTATTGGTTGATTAAAAGCACGTTACGTAGTACGTTGATTAGTATACAGCCTCGGGATTCGCAAACAGTAGGTTCGATTCCTGTGTCAGTCATATCCTTTTTTCCATGTTTTTATTAACTTGCTTTCTTGTTTGTGTGTGTGTTTGTGTGTTTGTCCAGTACAAATCTCGCAATCGATTTTTAACTAACTTCCCGACTAGCTAAACATTTGAAAAACTTTTAGAATAGCTCAGAACACCATGACAATACAATTTTTTAATACTTTTAGCTATCTTTAAGCAGATTTTTACCATGCTTTTATTATTTTCAGTTAATTTTGTTTTTCCATGTTTTTATTAACTTGCTTTCTTGTTTGTGTGTGTTTTTGTGTATTTGTCCAGTACAAATCTTGCAATCGATTTTTAACTAACTTCCCGACTAGCTAGGCATTTGAAACTTTTAGAATAGCCCAGAACACGATGACAATGCATTATTTTAATACTTTTAGCCATCTTTAAGCAGATTTTTGCCATGTTTTTATTTTTTTGAGATAATTTTGTTTAGTAGACTGGTGCAGCCATCTATCGACCGGGACGGGAACGAAAAGTTAAACACAAGTTAACTTCCAATTAACTTTATTTTCATTCAAGTCAATGGGATAATTCATCAAAAAAATTTTTTTAAAGTATTTATTAATTCATAGAATTGTCAAGTTTGTATGATTCATCAGAAAATTTAAAAACATAAAAAGTTCTTTTTATCTTGTAATTTATTAATTGTAGAGTCATTTGAACAATTGCGTTTTGAAAGAAGCGATGTCTCAGTGAATCATAATAGAAATTGAAGGAATCTCGATGAAGGAATCTCGATAGGCTCCTCATTTTTGTGCTCTGTTCAGGAGAATGTAAAACTGATCACTGGCATGATATGGTAAATCTGTAGTTGTTATATCTGCTCTGAATACCGAAGGTGGTTTATCCGATACCTGACGGGCCATTTGTAGTCTTCACCGTTTGAAAAGTGAATGAATGGAATGTGACAGATGGTACGTTACAGTGATGCTCAGTAAAAATTGAAGGATTTTCAATCTAGGTAATTACCCTCTCCCATTAAAACTCTCAGTGGAAGAGAGAGTGTTAGCAAATGAATGATATGAACATTTGTTCCGGAGGCCAAAGGTGGTGAACTCAATTTCTCTAAATATAGATTTTAGAGATAGGAGCAGAATAAGAAAGCTGAGTGAGATATGAAGTTGTTACAAGACACTGAAACTGTCAAGCACCCGAAATTCCTTCTTTACATCTTATGAAAGAAAAATTAGTTTTGCTTTAAGATGATGAACATGTAAAGAAGATAATATACGAAGAAAGGTCACAACATATGAAATATTATGTCATAAAATGTCATGTTCATATGTATTTTAAAATTGTTGATATGTGATACATGTCAATAAATTTTATCTTTAAATGGTAATCCCTGCTTCCTTCTTCTTCTTTGCACTTAATATGTATTTTCATTTAAGGGGACTCACTACGCTTAAATCTTTAAAACATTCGATTTTTTGAAAAAAATATATGTTAAAGCCTGATCATTTCTGAACAAAATAAACAAACCGCATGAAAATATTCCGCTTAGTTCTGGAGATATTGATATTCTAAATATTTAATTACTGATAAAGTTTATGGTAAGAAAAGTTTTAAACTCATTTTTCTCAAAATGTAATTTTGCATCATTCCATAACTGATATCTCAGAAACTATGAAACATAATTCCATGAAATTTTTATCACTGCATAATCATGTTATTTTATTGCGTCTTAACTATAATTATTGCAATCACTGCACATTTTGTTATTTTTTTCTGGGGTAAATTAATGCAAAAATTTAAGGAAATTTTAAATATATTTTGAGCAGTTTTAAAAAAATTGAAAAAATATTTTAATGCTGAATGTTTTATGTTCAATTGTATTTGGAATTATTTATTTTAAATATAAAACAGGAATTATACATTTAAGTGTAAAATTAATTTCATAGTTCTGCGCGCAAGCCAGTATGCAATAAAAATGCTTAAAAAACAAGGTATATCTAAACCATTTAAAAAAAAAATTATTTAAAATTATTTTGAGAGTTGAAAATTTGTTTATTAAAATAAATATATCAATTTATCATATACATAAAATTTGGAAAAATTGGAGTAAATTGAAATAGTTACAAAGAGTCAAAAAGTATGAAAATATGCCTTATTTCCTCGACTTAAGAGTCGTGATCCCCCTTAACTGCTTCTTATTTTGAACTTGATAAATGTTCTCTGGGAAGCTTTTTGTAGGCTGGCCACGCCTGCGACAGAAATAAAGTATAGAATTAGTGTGCAAATTCATGGTTTCAAAAACGCGATACTTCTTTTGGAGAGAAGTATAAGGAGAACGTAAAGCTGTCGTTACGTTGCGGTCGTATGTGCATGAAAGGATTAAAAATGGTCATAACAGGTTTTTAATTGTTTTAAAAATAAGCCTTAGCATATCTCCATGGCGAATTTCATTGTTAACTTCATACTGTTTCGGGAACATATCTGGTACTAGAATATATAACAAGCTACCCTTATTTGATATATCTTTTACATTTGGCTAATTTTTTTTGAGGAAAAATTTATATGTCCTGTTTCGTTAATAAATTAGAAAGATCCACGAACCTCGACTATTTTAAGGATTTCTCACACTTAAATTAGCTATAAAGACTCATAATGTGCATCATTATTTCTTTCATAATCATTTAAATATCTTGAAATTCTCTAAGGGTATATAAATGTATTGATGATTTAAATTTTTGCAAATATATGTGTAATTGCTTCTTAAACTGTGCTATATTTCAGAGCTTATTAAGGTATATGCCTTAAAACCACTTCAAGATTCCATGCGAAATGTCATTGTATAGTAGATAAAATAAGTTTTAAAAGAATTTGAGGAAGTTAAAAAAAAAGTCCTTTCTGTCCTTTTGAATTCAACATTTAATTTTCCCTTTATTTATACATAAAATACAATATGATATTAGACGCAATTTATCAACCCCTGATAGATGTTAAATAGTTCTGAAAACTAAATGTCAAAGGCGTGGAATTTAGTTAAAAATTTTTTATTTTAATACAACAAATTCAATTAATAGTTTGCACGTGTTCCTTGAAAACACACAAATACATTTCTTCTTTTTATGCGTAAGCATAAAGCAGGTGTTTGAATTAGATTTTTTTCCGAAATTTATAACTCACTTTAAGAGTAAGTATCAAGAAAGGTTTCGATCTAAGAGTATGGCCCAGTAGTTTTGTTAATTTTCTTCATACGCATTAAAGATTTCCTAAGCTCACACTAAAATAAAAATCCCATATATAAATTAGAAGGTCGAACTTGATGATGATTTAAAATGATTGATTCTGACATAGCACTTTTTTTTGTCTTAAATAAGTGCATTATGTGTTTGCTATGTCACCAAAATTAGCCTTGAGCATATTTTGTGGTATGCATTTTGTCGTTTACACTAATCTAAACTAATTATATTTAAAGCATTATTTTTCATTTACATTGAAGGTGTTTGGAGTGGATTCAATAATTTCATTATATTCCTTTGAACTGAAAGAACAATCTGACATTTACTTTTTCCTAAAACTAAACTTTGGAGAATGTATTTAGGCAGATGATGGTGACGATTGAATTTGCAAATCATAAGACTCTCTGTAATCCTTTATGCAGTCAATTTTAGATAATTAGGAAAAAAAATTTCAGGTAGTCTCTTCTAACGAAACTACCACGGGTTATAAACTAGGATTACTTATCTTTGCTAACCTCTTTTGTATATATATATATATATATATATATATATATATATATATGAAAGATATAAAATTTAAGTTGGTCCCCTGTAAATTTTCTTTCCTTCCCATGCTTAAGATGGCATACCAAATTCTGTTTTCAAGAACCCAGGAATATTTTCACAGCGTCAGCAATCCCTGGGAAGCCGAAATCATCCGAACCCTTTTCTATGCCCAAATAAGGCGATGCAGATTGCAAGAAACATCTTTGGTCAGCAAATTCTTTAACCGCAGATACCTCTATACGCAAACCCCGGGAATCACTCGGGTGTTGGCTTTCCATTAGATAAGATGTCTGTTTAGCCACTCGGAAATAAATTCCTTATTCTAATATTTCTGTAATCTGATCTTATTTCATTACATATATATATATATATATATATATGCCAAAATTTTGATACATTTTGGTACTTTTCTGTTTAACTGTTTACTGCTTACTCAAGCCATACAGACTGGGTTTGGCGCGCTGCCAAAATTATAACTCGCCACGGCGGACGATTTTAGCTTCTGAAATTTTGCTTTCCAGAGGACCGTTGTGGGGGAACGTTGTGCTACGTTAAAAATTTCAAGGTAATTCTACCGATGCTCCCAAATTAAAGTTCAATTTCGAGCTAATTTTTTAAAATAAATTTAAATTTATTTAAATAAATTAGCTGAAACGTTTTTCAACCCGCTATTGTTATCTATGACTAAATTATTGGAATAAAATATTTATAATTAATAAAGAAGTTGTTTCTTTGTAATGAGCAAAACATGCTTTTGAGACATATTTTTGGTTGATTAAACATTAAAAAAAACGCGATCTTTACTGTCTCTTCGTCTTACACAAGGTCGTGTAATTAAGTTATTAGAATTAAAAATATTTTGCCAGTAATAAAATACTCGTCTTTTAATTAACAGTCGATAGCAATAAAATTTGAAAGGAACCCGAACCTTCCATCTTAACTTAAGTGCTTATTAAAATTATATCTTGGTAACTCCTGGCCTAATTAAAGCAAAACTCAATATTTCCCTTTCCGTTCATTTGAACCTATTAAATAAAATGTTATTGCACACCATTTTTGCTGTAATGTATTACAGAAAAACGAACTCAAACTTTTAGAATTCATTACAGATTTTTTAAGCTAAAATATTAGGTCTTTGTTATCACAGTTATGTCTTTTTATAGATAATGAATTTTTTTGTATCATAAAAGATATTTCTTCCAAGTAAATACGAAGGTACTTAAAAAATCAGTGCTTGTGGTTTTCCAGTTCTAGGTCACGAGTTTATACCATAAAAGTCTCATTATGGGGCCTTGAAAGAAATATTTTTTGCGCAAGGGAAAGAAACAATTTTAAGACCGGGGATACCACCAGATTTTCAACAAATTCAAGGGGACATCTATGCAAATCCTTGAACCTCCGCAACAAACTTACGGAAAACAACTATAAATATCAAAAGTGTTTTCAGGAGGGTGAAGAGGACCTCAAAAATGAACCAAAAGAGGGACGAACATTCACTTTTATTTAATTCGGTGTTTAGGGATTCTAAAAGTGCTATCTCAAAAATTTTTTTTAAGTCACATAACGATATGAAGATATATCAATGATAATATGTAAAATTGAAATGTACAATTGGAAAGAAAATGCATGGAAAGTTGCTCAAAGAAAATCTTTCGGATCACGACATTCTTCACTCTTCAAGGGATACAAGGGATTGCCTGTATGGATTTTGAATGAATACATATACCATACAGCTAAGCTGGGATCTTGTCTCTTCAGAAGATGCTCGTTCACCAAAACTCAAAGAGCAAACTGAAAGGCCTTTTAAGAAGCCTAAACTGATATAATTTTGTTATGGGGCAAATATAACAGCTCTAGGAAGAGAAATAGAACTAACGCCTTCAGAATGGTATAAACCTATATCGATGATCAAGAAACTTTAGCTTCATACTTTGATTTTTTTTAATCTGATAAAGTTTTCTACAATTTTGAAGAAACATTAATTGATTACTATACTTTACTGTTTTCTCACATTAGTATCCTAATTTTCAACAAAGAGAAACAATATATATAAAAAAATTCAGTACATAATTATTGTTATCAATTGAAGTATTCGTCTTATTGGTTGGAAGAATAAAAAGTGTTATGAGTATAAATTTATATAAAAAAAAAAAAGGAATGGAAGCTTAACAAACTTGTTTCTCTTTTATCTGTAGTAAAAGTTATCATCTCTCTCCTATTTACCTTTTTCTCTTCATATGAATACTAGAAACTGCATAGTATAAAAATAGAAAATTACGAGAGATTTTCAAAGGGGTCGACAACAGATCTCAAAAAGAGTAATAAAATTCTAATTGTCATGCAATACTGTTTTGTATACTAGAGAGAAAACCTCATCCAGAAAAAATCTGCTGTCTTAGTTCGCACCTTTTATAAATATTTCCAAATTTTAAAGGGCGACAAACAGTAATTACAGACGCAACTATATCAAATATCCTTAAAAATTCTTAAAAATTTTTTTCGATGTTTTAATCCCACTGTATGCAGTTCAGCTAAAATTCACTCATGGAATGGTTGAAAAATAATTTTTAAGCCATGCAACAGTTTTCTTAATTATCCTGTTTGTCTTTCCGTCTAGAACTTTACATTCGGTTATCTTGATCAATGAGGCCAAATTTTTAATCCCATTTTAAAATAAAAAATTATTTACACACTATATTTTGCCCAAAATTCTTTTCTATATAATATATAATATATATATATATATATATATATATATATATATATAGTATATATATAGTATATTATAATTTTTGCTACGCTGCAATCTAAGAGTTGCACATGGTTTCAATTCCGGCTTGCATAATCAGGGTAAAAAAGGAATGATTAGGACACATATGCTTTTCGGAAGAATGCTTTGTTTCACTACAGAAAATTTTATGTGAAGAAAATCTATCGAAATTTAGGTCTTCGAAATACTTCACTAGTCCAGATCCTCCCAAATAAGCTGGAGAGCAGTTCACTTAGATTTTACTGGCAGCAAAACACGATCATCCTTTCATAAAAGACTCACCGGATTTCCGGAATTGGAAGAATTACATGAAGTTCACTTCAACATCTTAGAACAGAATATCGAATTTGTGGATCCCAGATAAGCATTTCATGACACAGGGTACACCGAAAGGCTAAGCTCATGATTCTTTGAGTGAAAGAGAGCCGAAGGTTTAACCACATTATTTTATGGTCACATTTCTGTTTATCGAATTCGATTAGTAATTCTTCTACGAGCTTACATGTTGGTCTTTTTGAACATGATGCGTAATAAAAAAGCCTTCTACACAAAATATGTGTATATTGACGTTAGCACAAAATTGGACCACTTATACGGGAAGGCAGTGAGCTGTTGTGCAGATTGAGAGAGACAGCGAAGGACATAGCTATCAAACCTGAATACAGTGATACTTCTCTAACCGGGCACTTCTATTCGACAGCCACCCGTCGAAACGGTCATATTTTGTTCAGAACCGATTCAGGATTCCATAGAGCAAATGTTATGGAAGAAACCTCTTTCTGATGGCTACCCCTCAAAACGGCCACCTTTTCAGAACCTTTACTGGCCGCAATAGAGAAGTTTCATTTTGAAAGTCGCTTTCTTAAACCACGACTTTCTACGTATTCTTCTACGAGCTTACATGTTGGTCTTTTTGAAGATGATGCGTAATAAAAAAGCCTTCTACACAAAATATGTGTATATTGACGTTAGCACAAAATTGGACCACTTATACGGGAAGGCAGTGAGCTGTTGTGCAGATTGAGAGAGACAGCGAAGGACATAGCTATCAAACCTGAATACAGTGATACTTCTCTAACCGGGCACTTCTATTCGACAGCCACCCGTCGAAACGGTCATATTTTGTTCAGAACCGATTCAGGATTCCATAGAGCAAATGTTATGGAAGAAACCTCTTTCTGATGGCTACCCCTCAAAACGGCCACCTTTTCAGAACCTTTACTGGCCGCAATAGAGAAGTTTCATTTTGAAAGTCGCTTTCTTAAACCACGACTTTCTACGTATTCTTCTACGAGCTTACATGTTGGTCTTTTTGAAGATGATGCGTAATAAAAAAGCCTTCTACACAAAATATGTGTATATTGACGTTAGCACAAAATTGGACCACTTATACGGGAAGGCAGTGAGCTGTTGTGCAGATTGAGAGAGACAGCGAAGGACATAGCTATCAAACCTGAATACAGTGATACTTCTCTAACCGGGCACTTCTATTCGACAGCCACCCGTCGAAACGGTCATATTTTGTTCAGAACCGATTCAGGATTCCATAGAGCAAATGTTATGGAAGAAACCTCTTTCTGATGGCTACCCCTCAAAACGGCCACCTTTTCAGAACCTTTACTGGCCGCAAGAGAGAAGTTTCATTGTGGAAGTCGCTTTCTTAAACCACCTAACGAAAATTAGTCAGATTGGTTTCTAATGTAGGAACTCTTCAGGGGCAATTTGATGAGATCCAGAAGTTACGTTAGGTGTTAAGTGGTGTGATCACCGAGAAGGAGATATATTGCAAGCCAGTTGATTTAGGTATATTCTGTTCCTCAGTTTAATGTGCTATCTCACTGAGCAATAACCTCTTTAAAGGTTCCTGCATGTCCCCAAATTCTCCATCCAACCGCAGAACCTTGTGCTAACCACACCTCCCAATAGCTCCATGAAATTTTATTTATCTATGCTCATTTGCTCTAACTCTACACTATGTAAATATGAAATTGATATAATTGTCGAATCAATTCATGTTTTATTTTGAGTAAACATCACATTTCTTGTTTCTAACTTTGATATGTTTTTTGCATCTTAATTTTAATGGTGTGATGAACATTTCCTCACGAACAACGATAGGAAACTTTAGTTAACCCGATAAAGATTATGGTGGCTGCTACGTGACCTCATTCACATCAGTGCTCAGGAGTTCCAAAAATTATGACTCTAGATGTGGGCTAGTGCATTGTATTAATAGCTTGCGGGGATGAAAGTGATGATCAATCTTTCTGCCTGTCACTCTCTCTCTCTCTCTCTCGATATATATATATATATATTCTGCTATATGTTATAAATATGTATACATATATACATATTTATAACAAAATATCTATCTATTTTCCGAGTTATTTACCCTTATATAATTGTAACAGTAAAAAAGGCTTAATTTTATATTTAATAAATCGATTTTTTAATTAAAAAATAGAAAAATTCCACCATCCCGAACTTAAATCTAATACCGAACTTTATATCTAAATATAATAACAATAATTATTTATCCATTCAGGTAAATGAAATGTTTATCATAGTTTCATTACATTCGGCAGGGATTTTCAATCTTTTTGTTACACGAACCATACATATTTCATCTTCCAAGCGCGTTGATATTGTCCCTTTCGGCTATCATAACGAATCACGAAATTAATGTGCATTATTTTCATCATAACTATTTTTATAAGATTATGTCTGTTTAATGACTTTAGAAATAGGCCAACAGTCTAATCATTATCTATATTGTAATATAAATTTTGTATTGTATAGCTGAATTTCTAGTTTAATATGCATGCATAATATCACTGTTAGTAAGCATTAAAGATTGTTCAAGTGTGTATTGAAGCAAGTATTAGTTGAAGCAAGTTTTCAAACTATTTTTTTTTTCGTTTCAATTAAAATGACTATTTATAGTTCGTTAAAATTTTTAAAAAAAATCTTTATATTACCCCAAAAGGGTGGTTAATCAAATAATTCAATGTATTCGTACTATTTATAATTCGAGAATAGACATTATTTCTCTATATTATAAACTAGCTGAAAACCCGCACTTCGCTACGGAGTACATTCAAATTAAATACAACGGTCAATGTATGCAATTAATGCCAAAATAAATAAATAAATAAATATATATATATATATTTATAACAAATGCGACGATCAATGTATACAATTGATATTATATATATATATATATATATATATAATCGTAAGGGATATTTATTTTTTTTTGATAATATCCAATCGTCTGCTGCATTAGAAAGAAAAAGAATATATTTTTTGTCTATTTAGTTGTTATGCACGTGACGATAAATATATTTAAAGTACCAGAAAAAGAAATCACGTGATCATCATTTAATAAATTAAATTCTAAAAATGAATCTTTAAAAATTCACCAAAAATCAGAAAATTGAGGTAAAGATTCGAAAAAGACTTCATTTTAAAGGAATTTTTATGATCTTTCTCGTGATATAAATTTTATAACCCTCAAATTATTATTTTAAATGCAAACTAAAAGTTACAAAAACAGCTTAAAAATTTTAATTTAATAAAATCTAAGAAGAATTTTTCAAAAATCTTTCTTAGTGCACCCCTATACCATAAGAAGAATCGCCATGCAAAATTTCAGCCCTTTAGGTCCAGCGGTTTGGTCTGTGCGTTGTATGTCAGTGAGTTAGTTACAGAACTGTTTTATATATATAGATAATAACTTGTCACAGCTGAACTAATACTGTTTTTGATGACATTTTTGTTAATCTGCCACTTTCCCAAAAATTACCCGAACGTTTCCTTCCTGTTTCTCGGTATCAAGTTCCATTACCGAGTTAGCTACATTTCTTCGAAAATGAAATATTGCTCTTATTAAAAGATTTTTCTTTTAAGTGACATACGGTAGCAAAGAAATTTGAAGAAAATTCATTTGTTTAAATATATACTATAAAATGAGATTAAAAATGTTTTCAAATTTCATCAGTTCCCTTCGGGAATTTATGCCTATTTTTGCTGATTTCTCTGCAACTATCGAAGCCTTCTAAATTCATTTTTGTTCTACGGTGAATCAATCCATGAGCATCTGACGTTATCAGTGTCTCTGCACCGCATCAGTAGTCCATATGATGCCGTTAAAAATCTACTCTGGTTGTGCAGTTGTCACCTTAAAGGTATTAATTACAAACATGGCATATAGCACATTCGTCAGGCCTTCGCTAAAAATTAACATAAAGCAAAAAGACCCCCCCCCCCCTAAGGTGGCTAATGGAAACTAAAGCCTTAAAAATACCTATAATTCAATAAATCTTGGTGCGATTTTGACGTAACTCATTTTATCCCTTTCCTACTCATTTCAGAAATACCGTATTCTTAAAAAAATTCAGGTGGTCTCTTCTAACGAAACTACAGCGGGTTATTAACGTAGGATTACTTATCGTTGCTCACCTCTTTTGTATATATATATATGTGTATATATATATATATATATATATATATATATATATATATATATATATATATATATATATATATATATATATATATACAGTGGAATCTCGATCTATCGTTTTTTAAGGGACCGGCTGAACTGAACGATAAATGCGGGAAAACGATAGATGCGGGATCATAACAAAGCAATACGATCGTCGGGACTGTGTGAAATAAAAGAAACATACGGGAAAACGATGATTCAGAGAACCATCGATCACGATTCCACTGTATATATATATATATATATATATATATATATATATATATATATATATATGTGTGTGTGTGTGTGTGTGTGTGTACGTAAAATTTTTGACGCATTTTGGTACTTTTCTGTTTAACTGTTTTGTTGTATCTAACTTTTTCTTATTACTTTTAATTTCTTTACTTATTCAAATCAAACTCAGCAAGTATTAATTATTTTAAATATTTTAAACTTATTCCTTATATTTAAAACGTATAGTGGTTAGTATTGCGTTATGTTATCAATCTCCTAACTAAAACAATAACCTAGATTCTGTGGCTAACAGAAATACACAAATGATTATTCACAAAACATGATAGACACAATTTGGTTTGATCCCTCAGTCTCTTTAACTGAGGGATCAAACCAATAAATTTATTCGTTGCCTTTACACAAATTAATATAATCTTATCTCCTTACGTTAAACAATAGAATTTAGAGAAATCTTATCACATTGCCATAACTCCTTTATACATCAATATACACATACATATTAGTAATATTCCTCGTTCTACTTGTAAACATAAAACATTAAATTATATCTCTCATAATAAAAATTAATAATTATCACTTTGAACAACATAATGAAAAATAAAAATAACCACAATAAAAAAAGAAAAATTTTTAGATTGACTGACCAAAAAAAACTTTAAAAAAATTATTATTAAATTAAATTACGCCATGGCTAAAAAAAAAATTATCTTGTCGGATAGCTTAGAAGCCTCGAGACCACTTCCATATTCCATCATCTTAGAGCATCAGAAGGGACAATCCTCCAGGTCCAGGGTCTTTGTTCAACAATCTTCATCATAATGGCGTTCTTCGAAAATTCTCGTTAGCTCCAAACAACCGGTAGTCAGGCCCAGATTTCCGCATGGGCAAGTGGGGCACTTGCCCAGGGCCCCCAAAATTATGGGGCCCACCTAATTTAATATTAAATTGTACATATTTTTGAAAATGTGGTTTTTGGTTTATACAGTAAATGGGGGCAATGGGAGATACAGAAAAAATCCTGGGTGGGGCACAGTGCACCCACTATAGTAAAAGCATACTTACATCTATAGGCGTTTCTGGTTTATTTCATTTTTTTTTTTTGGGGGGGGGGGGTGTAATAACTTCAGACTGATCTATTTTGAATTTCAAAACAAAATTTCATGTATTTATTTATTAACACTAAAAAGTAAATTAATAAATTAACTCTTATTATTATTATTATTGTAATTATTTTTCAAATTTTTTAATTGTTGGTCGAAAATTTTTTGAATTTCTGGTCCCAACTTATGGGGAACCTGGGTGAGTGTCCCACATGTTCATGTGGAAACCTGGTCCGGGAGGGGGGAGGCCTGTACTCCCCTCTTGATCTGTACTTGGAGGGGGCCCCCAAAGTCTGCTTTGCCCAGGGCCCCATTGGGTCAAAGTCGGGCTCTGCCGGTAGTATTGATCAGAGCAGAGACATCCAGCTAGAGCTTCCGTCAGCCAGACAACCAGGAATCAGGAAAAGTCCAAGAATTTTTTGTGAGCTTCCCTTTTATAATCTTTTTTTAGTCCATTCCACGTGGTACTTTTAATTACATCATCTGTGCTGTTACTCGCCTCAAGCATGTCCAAGAACTTCTCTGACCCTCTCACATCCAAGTACATCCATATGGGGAAACCCCATGTGGTCCTCTTATCAGCATATTCCTTTGCAAAAAGTGGGCAAAATCGTCTCTTTTATTGAATGCAACTGAATAAACTGTATTGCCATTTTTTTAAAAGATTCTCGAGAAGCACTTCTGTGTTTCAAACCAATACGTGATAATTTAAAAAATATATATATATATATCTATATATATATATATAATGAAAAAAAATTAAGCGTATAAAACTTAAAAATAAAAGGTGGAAAATAAATAAAAATACTAAACAAAGCTTAATTTTTAAAAAACACTTTACCTTGCGTCAGTCAATCCACATGAAAAAAAATTAAAATAAATTGAAATTGTCAGTCAATCAAACACTAAAATACATTAAATTCTTGCATGTTACGTTTAGTACATAAAACATGATTTATCATTTGCTCAACTTTCATGAGTGTCACTACAATTAATTAGCGCGAAAATTAATCTAATGACACTCATCAAAGTTAAACAATAGGTGGAGAAAATTATTAAGGTATTTAATTCACTGTATATTTAATTTAAATTATTTAATTTATAAAGCGATATGTCGTGGAGACACGACATGTGTTCAGAAAAGGGGCGATAGAAAACGGAATTCAAAAAATCAGACAAAAGAGATGCCTTGAACAGCGGGATAATGTACCGCGTATGCGAATGGCAAGGAGAGATAACAAGTTGAGAGGGGGCAATTGAAATGAGAAAACGGTCAACAGCTGCGTTTAACGAAGGGCCCAGCTGGTGATAATGAGCTGAGGAAAATCTGAAAACGGAGTCACAGTTAGGAGAAGAAAAGGGGTAGGGCAATTTACGAGGTTGACCGGCGTTAGAAACACCACAGGAGGCCCAGGCGAGAGCGTGGGAAGTCAAAAATGTAAGAAACCCCAGACAGGTGCAAGGGCGAACGCCCCCGTCAATATGGATTGGAGAAGATGGGAATATAAAATGGGTGATCGGCCAATGAAGGGGTCCCGGATCGACCCATAGGACAGAAGGTGGCCACCAATGAGGGCCTGAATATTTAATGATGGAAGTTGAGCTCGAGAGGAAAAGTTTTTAGAGAGAGCAGAACGATTTGAGATCTTTCACTAAGAACACATAAGCCCCTGTAGACAGAGAAGGAAGAGAGAAGATGACGGGCTGCTAACTTAATACCGGAGAGACAAGCCAAGTCCTCGGTACCCGAAAAAGCAAACCGATATGAGATAGATGCAGACCCCAATACCGGAGAGGCCGACCGACTAACCTGTCATTTAGCGAGAGAGGAGCAGCCTTTTCCCCTGGACCAACGCGCCCCCGTAGCAAATGCCTAGATGCGGAGAAAAGCACCCTGAGTCCGCCGCATGCCGATGATCGCAGCTGTTACCCTGGACCAGAGCCCGATGACCCCCCCAGCCATGCTTGTGATGAGGTACGGACCTTCGGAGTGACGAACGCTCTCCCAACGCGAGTGTATGGAGACGTGCGCCGTGAGGACGCCGCAACAGATAGTGACCGCAGTGCCCCCGTAACCGACAGCCCGCTGCCCGAAAGAGAGCCCTATGTTTCTCCCAGCAAGACTTGTGAGGTCGATGTGTCGTCAGAAAAGGTAGGAGAGTATTTTGACTTATCCTAGCAATGCCCAATGCCTACTAGAGAGCGCAGTTAATTAGATGGGGCAGATTAGGTGAAATCTTTACATTTATGCATAGAATATCTATCATAAAATAGTGCTTGTGTATATCCATATTAATTGAAGTAGTATCTTGCAATAGTTTTGTAATGTGTTTATGTATAGCAATTAAGAATGTAGGATAATATAACAATGTTAGGGAGTAGATAAAAATGTTAGTAGTTTGATATTGATGAGAATGAAGGTTAGATAAATAATCAGAATTAATGTATTGATAAGATATAGTAAGGAAGATAATTTGAAATGTATATGTAGATATATGGTGTTAATGAAATAGAAATTCGGAAATCTTTAATGAATAATGTTGTTTGTATATGTTTATGATTGGTTTAATAAATTGATTTGGAACTATACACGTGAGCATCACTCTCTAATTACTTGTACTACCACTAATACTATAACTAATAATTATATTACGGTGACATAATTGGTGCCGTGACAAACAGTTGGAGGTTAAATAATGGAATTTGTTAAATTAAGTATTGTAGAAATTTAATGTGTGGACCAACGCCACTGAGAAAGAAGTGATTGCTCTCTGTATGGATGTGAATCAAGTGATTAAACTGTAGATATATTTATGATAGATATCTATGCTCGCGATAAAGAAAAGTGTGGGTACGGTAGTTAAGTCAAAGAGTGTCTAAGAATATAATGATAAAGGGAAAGAAACATTAGTTAGTACATAAGATATTGAAGGGTGTTAAGTTGCTAGCAAAACAAAAAAATATTAGTGATACTGCGGTAGTTTTATATAAGAATAAGTACGGAAAATTAAAAAATGGCACGCCGAAGGGAACAAAGGGCAAATCAGCTACTTGAGCTAGAGAGAGAGGAAAGAGATAGGGCACAAGTAAATGAGAGATTAGAAAATATTTCCATGATCCCAATGTTACCCGAATTCCACGGGAATGGAATAGAGAATATCGAATATTTGTTTGAGCAGGCGACGGAGATTGCGAGAATAGCTCAATGGAACAATAGGCAATTCGCGGCTTTACTAAAAACTCGGTTTAAGGGAAAGGCGTATGAGTATTTGTCAAAGAATAGGACATTGAGGGAGACAGAGGAACCGGCTGAAATAGAAAGAATTTATAGGGAAAGGTTTCACCAAACTCGGTCATTAATGCAGAAGCAACAGGCCTTCCAAAAGATTACACACACGCCAAATAAAACAATAATTGAGCTTGCTACTGACGTGGAAAACGCGGCTTTAGATTTTTTAGGACATGAGAACGCCGATAACGAACTTATGAATAAAATCCTCCTATCAAAATTCATCCAGGCGTTAAGAGCGGATGTGAAACGCGAAATCATGAAACTAAACATACAAGAGTTTAGAGTCGCGGTGCAACGCGCCCAAGAAATCGAAAATACGTTGAGGGAAGAATATGAGGAGATTGAATTATCAATCAACAAATTATCGATACAGGAAGAGGCAACA
Source organism: Dolomedes plantarius (assembly GCA_907164885.2). Lineage (NCBI taxonomy): Eukaryota > Metazoa > Arthropoda > Arachnida > Araneae > Dolomedidae > Dolomedes > Dolomedes plantarius. The sequence continues at coordinate 37,439,643 of OU015493.1, read as the reverse complement.
GAAAATCAAAAATTAAAAGATAAAATCCGGATGTTAGAAAAAAAATTAAGAGATAAAGAACATAATGATAGAAAATTTTGTTTGGCTTGCGAGCAAGAGGGGCATGACATGTTGGAATGTGACGATTTTAGACGATTTAAAGAAACGAGAGAGAATAGAAACGGCCCAAGAAATCAGCAAATAAATTATAATGCCCAAAGATATGGTAGAGGAACGTATAATGTACGTAGAAATAATTATGGTAGGCAATATAGACCACAAAACGGTAGACCGAACTTTAGTAACAGGGGGAGACCGAATTTTAGTTATGATAACCAAAATTTAAACTAAATAGGGAGCTTCCGCATCGCAAAATCAAGAATACAGGCGCCCATATAGGGAGGTTCCCACGTAATACAAAGAGGGGCAGATTCAAAAATACGGATAAAAGTAAAAATACAGGGCAAAATTTCAGAAGACAGGTACACCATCGACCAAATAAAAGATTCAAAAAAAAGATTAACAACACATATAGCAGGAACTACAGGTTAGGGAAAACAAATGATAGAAAACAAAATTGGGAGGAGAAAAAAAAGAAACGAAATGTAAAAGAGACGAACATTAGAATTTCGGCATGTAAAATAAAGCCTCAAACAAACGCGTTACCACGATTACATATAAGTTTTCCAGAGTATGAAGCAGTTGGTTTATTAGATTCAGGAGCAGCAATTTCGCTAATCAGTTTTAAATTATTCGAGAAAATCAAAGACACACAGAAAATTAATTATATATCGAGACAAGTCAAAATTCTATCAGTGACAGAGGAGGAAATAAATTATTCTAAATGCATAGAGATTACTCTAACTATTCAGAAATTGCGATTTAAGCAAGCTTTGTTCGTAACAAACGCTATGGAGAATACAGATTTTGAGATTATTTTAGGAATTGATTTTCTAACAAAACATAGAATGATATTAAACGCGGTAGAACGCAAATTATTATGCGAGGGAAAAATAATCAATCTAATTCCCGATAATTTGATAGTTGAAAAAGAGAAGCCAACAAGGGAGGATAATGCGCAACAGCAAAGTACAGGAATAATTAAGGATTCTCCTATAGTAAGGACAAGATCAAAAATCATATTGCAACCGGGCGAAACAAAGATAATCACACTTCGAGTGAACGGTATATTCCAGAATGGCTCAGCAATAGTTTTAAAGAAATTGCCTAAAATACAAACGCTTGAAGAGAACTCCATACATTTAACTCAAAATAACGAAATACAAACAATATTTTGCAATAACACCACAAAAAGTATTCATTATAATAAAAATCAAAAGGTGGGGAGTATTGAGACAATTACAGATCAAATGCAAACTGAATACGGAGAACAGAAATATATCGCAAATATAACTACGGAGGAAATGATAAAATTAAGAAAAGAGGAATTTTGCATAGATGATTTTGAATTAGCGCACATTGATAGTGAAGGAAGAGACGAAATTCGGGAGTTATTAGCAAAAAATTTTAAAGTATTTTCAAAATCATACAAAACATTGGGGGCGACCCAGGTCAATACACCACAATTAAAGTTAATACATGATTTCCCGATACAACAAAAAGAATACCCGATTCCAAAAAAAATATTGCCGACTTTAGAACAAGAAATAAGCGAGTTACTCCAAGCAAAGATAATTGAACCCTCGTGTTCAAACTATGCATTCCCAATTATTATGGTCAAAAAAAAAAGGACAAAAAGGGGAAGATAAATTTCGATTAGCGGTTGATTTCAGACTATTGAATACCATAACACAATTATACAAGGTATCAGTACCAAAGATCAAGGATTTACTGCAAGAAATAAGTGGGTATAAATATTATACGACAGTGGATTTAAAGGCGGCTTTCCTTCAGATATTTCTACCGCAGGAAAATAAACATGTATTTTCTTTTATTAGCCCAGTGGGAAATTTTACATTTAATCGGTATCCGTTTGGTTTCAAAAATAGCAGTAGCATTTTTGTTGACTTAATGCAGAAGGTGCTGGCTGGGTTGAAAGAAAAGGGAATAATATTTTACATAGATGATATAATAATAGCAGGGAATAATAGAGAAGAAATTAAAAAGAAAATGCAAATGGTATTCGACAGGCTAATACAAAATAATTTAACACTTGACCCACGAAAAATACAAATATGTAAAGAAAAAGTGGAAGTATTAGGATACGAAATTTCGAGAGAAGGTGTTCGACCGGCGACACAGAACATTAATAAAATAATCAGTTTTCCTCAACCTAAGACGGTGCGACAAGTAAAATCTTTTTTGGGGATGGCGAACTATTTTCGTCACCTCATAAAAAAACTACGCGATAAAATCAAAGTTACTAGTGGGTTTGACAAAAAAGAACCAAAAATTTATATGGTCTCCAGAAGTAAACAAAGAATTTAAGGCTTTACAGCAGGAAATAGCCGACAAACCCACCATATTTAAGGCAAATTTAGATGAGGAATTTATTTTAATCACTGACGCAAGTTCAATAGCTCTGGGTGCTATTTTAGCTCAAGAGAGGGACGGTAAAATATTTCCCATTGAATATTATTCAAAAAAATTAAATGAACAACAAAGTAAATATGCATCGTGGAAAGTAGAACTTTTGGCAGTATATTCTGCAGTCAAATACTTTCACGAATATTTGTTTGGGTCAAAATTTTTATTAATTTCAGATGCCATTATTCTAAAGCACAAAATTGATATCAGCCAACAAACAGCTCCGGTTGTGAGATGGATACTGAATTTACAAAATTACGATTTCGAAGTTAGACATATAAAGGGCACAGAAAATCCGGCAGATTTTTTATCACGCCAGATATTTCCGGTGAATGTAATACAAACACAGAGTTATATAAACCCGTTATTTAAGGGGACACAGTACCCTGTCAAATTTTTTTTTAATTTTAAGTATTTCAATAAACATTGTAATTGTATTGCACTTTAGCAGTCATTTTAAAACATATTCTGAAAGGTAAAATTTATTTTAACAGTAAATTTAATTAAAATTTGAATTTTTTAATTTTTTTTTCAATTTTTAAAATCCTTATAACTTTTTCAAATATTAATATTTTTGCTCCAATTTTTATAGGTAATGTATTTATGTCTACTATATAAAAATTGGCATGGGTTTTTTAGATACTTTTAAAATTACATTTTATATAAATTTTTTTCTATCATTTGCAGTGAAAAACGATGAAAACTGGCACTTTGTTGTATATTTTTGAATATAAAAAGAGAAATAAGCATGTTATTGCATAATTCCATGCGAATTTTTATGCTATACATAATAGAAAACCTGTATTAAAAGTTTAATACTTGTGTCTTAAATACAAAAAAAGTTTTAGCACTTTTACTGCATGAATGTCAAGAAAAAACAAACATGGAGAAAAAGCCATTTAAAGTTTTCATTTGTTAAAAAAAGTCCCTTGAAATGAAATGATATACAAATTTTGTGGGTATTTATAATAGTCAATTAATATAATATATATATAAAACATTTTATCCATCCAACTTCAATATAAAATATTTTATGCAATTTTAAAAACATGTCAGTGAACTGTAGAAAATAGAGTCGACAACAACTGCTCTTGGTTTAAATTTTTTTCAAATTCAACAAATAAATCTTAATGTTAATTCCATGTGAAGTTTCATTAAGCGTATAATAAAGAATATGTATAAAAACTTTTATATCTCTATCTGAATTATTAAAAAAATTATAACGTTCTCAATATATGACAGTTAAGAAAAGATACCATTAAGAAAAAATAAATCATGCTACTTGAGAAAGTCATACCTGAAATTTGTATAAAATTAATGTGGAACTAGATTTGATGTACAAAGTAATGCATATGTAAAGCATTTCAACCATGTTTTAACATAAAAAATTTCCTTTAGGGTTGTAAAAGTATGAAAATTTTAAAAAAAATAAGAAAAATAGATGTAATTTTTATTCATGAAACATACCATTTACTACCACATTTTCTGAGAAAATTTTAAAAACATACTTATTTTACTAAATTAAAATCCCCAGGTTTATAGGTAACAAATATAACGAATAGAAATATAGCGTAAAGTTCAAGCTTAAAAATATACACTTCAGGAAGAAAAAAAAAGCTGATTACAATTTTTGAACCGAAAATAAATAGCTACGTGCAGAACTACCATTACCATGTGTAAAAAATCCAAACAGTTACTTTTAACGGTTACTTCTTTCGCTCTGGTGAACAAAAAAATAATTAATTAATTATTAATTTAAGTTTTTAGGCTAGTGGAAAAAAATGCCACGCCCACTTTAAATGGTCACTTGTCCCTTTAATTTTCTCACAACCTTATAAAAATCTAAATAACTTTTAAAGTATTCAAGATACAGCTTTGAAATTTGGTGATCATATATAGAAAGGTGGGGACAATAATTTGAGTCAATAAAAAAAAAATCGATATTTTGACGATTTTTAGGGTACTGTGTCCCCTTAAGCCAGATAATACAATGACTATACAGAGAATCAAAATGGAATAGGAGAAGGACGCGAACATTCAAGAAATGATTAGCCGAATAAAAGACGGGTCAGACAAAAATAAAAGGGTAAATAAAAAGTATTTCATACACGACGAGTCAGGATTATTAATGATTAAGGACGATAGTCGGCATAATAAAATAAAAGAAAAACCGAAAATCGTAGTGCCGCATAATTTGGTGTTGGATATTATTGGAATAGCTCACGCGGTGCACCAAGGTAGAGACAAAACACTCCAATTAATAAAAAAGGGATATTTCTGGAGAGGAATGTTTAAGGATGTGGACAGATTTGTTCGAAAGTGTGACCAATGCAATAAATTTAAAGATAGGCCTTTGCTTAAATATAGTATTATGCCCATGGATAGACTTCAAGAAAATCAACAGTTAATTTCGTTGGACATAGTGGGACCACTTCCGCGATCAAATAAAGGGCACGTGTACATATTAACAATATTAGATAACTTTTCAAGATTTGCAATGGCGTACCCATTGCGAAACGCCAATACGGAGACAGTATTAGATAAAATCACGGAATACGTTACAACATTCGGAATTCCTCAGAATATTTTAACAGATAACGGTCCACAGTTTACGGCCGAGAAATTCATTCAATTTGCGAAGCTCATGAATATAAATCTTCGAAAATCCAGTGTTTACCACCCTAATTCGAATGGCCGGGTAGAGCGGTTCCACGGTTCACTTAAAAATGCATTAGCTTGTGCAGCAACTAAAACATTTGATTGGCACCGAATAATTCCATGGTTTTTATTGTATTATAATGGAACTGACAACGACACAACAAAATTTTCACCGGCATTAATGCAATTTTTAAGAGAATTTAAATTACCGGGACAAATTGAGATAAATAATACGGCGGGTACACAGGAAGGGACAAACACAAAACATGAACAAATAATTCAGGATAAATTAAACTTATGCAAACAGATATTCGAAACGGTATGGCAAAACCAAGAAAAGAGAAATGAAACATATAAAAAACGAAACCAGAAGGTGAGATCATTAGAACCAAGTTTAGGACAAATCGTGTATTTAAAGAATTTAAGAGCAAACAAGGCGTTACAAGAAAAATATACAGGCCCGTTTCAAATTATTAAAATTTTTAGGAACCGAAATGTATTAATAAAAGAAATGAATAATGGACAAAAGATTATAAAAGTACACGCAAATAAAATTAGAATTATCTCACAAGAATAATAACACGGTAGATAAGTTATTAATGATAACTGAAAAAAAAATGTAAATAAACAGTGACCCGTGTCATAGGACACGCCCCAAAGAGGAGGAGGTTAAGGATTAATGGTTTCTTATAAATGTCACACAGGCAGAAAAGGGGCGGAGTCAAATTGGAACATAGAAGTCGTACTCTAGAATACATTATGGGCAAAATCAAGATGGATAATGGTAGCACTAATATGATATGAAATTTAAAAGATACATACCTGAAGAGGTGAGATGAGATTGACGGGATGAGCGCAAAGGAAACAAAGAATGTCATATTTGTCCAGATCAAAGCGATAGTATCCATACACAAGGCGTGGGGCAACAAGATAGTAGGAGATTTCACGCGAAGTTGAAAAAAAATAATAAGAAGAATAAATCAATAAATAAATAAATTAAAAACAACATGTAAATACTTGAGAGGGCAGCCAATTGCTTAAGTGCGAGAGGCAAAAATAAGTATAAGTACAAAAAAAAAATAATAATAATAATAATTGAAAGGTAATTAGATAATTGCCATAGATAATGGTAGCACTAATATGATATGAAATTTAAAAGATACATACCTGAAGAGGTGAGATGAGATTGACGGGATGAGCGCAAAGGAAACAAAGAATGTCATATTTGTCCAGATCAAAGCGATAGTATCCATACACAAGGCGTGGGGCAACAAGATAGTAGGAGATTTCACGCGAAGTTGAAAAAAAATAATAAGAAGAATAAATCAATAAATAAATAAATTAAAAACAACATGTAAATACTTGAGAGGGCAGCCAATTGCTTAAGTGCGAGAGGCAAAAATAAGTATAAGTACAAAAAAAAATAAATAATAATAATAATAATTGAAAGGTAATTAGATAATTGCCATAGACCTGTCTGAAAAAAAATAAATAAGTAAATAAATAAGACTACGGTAACGCAAGAAGAAGGTTGCCAGTACGAGGACAGGAAAGTATGATATTGGTAACAATTACACATTAACGGCCAGCATTCAATCAAAACGCGCGACAGTAAATTAGCGGACAGCGAATAATGTCACTAGGAATAATGGCCATGGAATCACGAATGAGATGGATAAGTCATGATGATGTTCAGAGGCTAAGTAAATACCAGTTTAAACAAAAAAAAATACAAAAAATAAAAATAAGAAGGATAATAAAATAAATTAATTGATTAGTAAATTAATTAAGTAATTAAAATAGGTACGGCATTGTAAGATGAAAAACAATAAGCATGAGATGATGGACACAGAGCAATTATAATAATAATTAATTAATTAGTTCATTGATTAATAAATTAATGAATGAATCGATTAAAAGTAAAGGATTTGCGGCTTGAGATTTAAAAAAAAAAAATAAATAAATAAACGATGATAGGGGTTTATTAAATAAAATTAAATACATAGAATTGAATCATTAAATAAATACAGAAACAAGTAAATAATTCAGGGATGAACGTACGATAGAGATGGATACATGAAATAACTGCTAGATGGATAGAGAAGTAATTATGAGTAGTCAGGCATTCGGATAAACGCGTGCAAGTGGCCGGAAATAATGAAAATATTAACAATAATAATAATAATAAGGTAATTGAATGATTAATGAAGTGAATAGTTAACAAAATCACTAAAAAAATAAATAAATAAATAAATAAATGAATGTAGACTATAGAAATCATAAGTAAGACAACGGGATTTAAGAGTTCAAAGAGGGCCTATGATTAAAATCAATTAAATAAACGCACACTAAAAAAAAATAATAAATAAATAAATAAATATATAAATAACATAACGAGAATGACACAGTAGATATGATAATTGTTAATAAAGAAAATAATAGGAAACAAAACAATTAAATCATTGTTGAATAAAAGTAAAAAGGAACGATACGAATACTTACAACTCCCAATGGCGCTGAATGCTGAATACATGAGATTTTCAAAAACACGCGGTCGAAATAGTTGGGGTTGCCAACGCAAGGTAAGGAATATTGCAGAGGCGCCGGTTAAAGATAAAGGCAGACCATTGAGAAACTGGTCCCGACAACTACTTAAAATAGCACGCAAAAGTAACAGGTGAATAGCCAGCGCCAAACAGAACTGGTTTGCCCCATGGGAATTACGCATGGCCGAGAAAACAAGAACGAGTTGGCTATGGTGAAAATGAGGGGTCGAACCGTAATCAATCAAGTGCTGTCACGTTTGGCGGGTCAGGAGGAGAAGTCATTCAATCGTAAATAAACAAACATTTGGAATCAAAGGGAGGTTTTAAATGAAATAGGGTTATGTCAAAAGGTAAGGAAGATACGTCAGAAAGGGATACGAATTGTTAGGAAACTGTAATTCTACTGTATTATTAAGGGGAATATGAAGCTTTTTATATGAATAATTACTGAATGGAAGGAATGAAATACAAAAAAAAAATGATTTGTTTAAAATATTGGGCATTGCTAGAAAACAAAAGGCTCTCCACGACAGTGGTTATTGAACTCGAATAACAGAGGACAGTCATAAAAAACTGAAAGGACAATCAGCAAATTGATATTGAATACAAGGACAATTTAATAAAGAAATTTTTTTAAAAAAAAATACGTTACTCAAGTATGAATATATATATATATAGTATGTAATGTATGACTGTTCATTATTTTTATGGAATGTATAATATATAATGTTTATTTGTTTTGGTATCTGAGAATGAAATTGCGAAATATATGGGTATTCTGTGTTTCAAATGTTCTGTGTTTCAAAAATTCTGTGTTGCGAAATATATGGGTATTCTGTGTGCACTTCTGTGTTTCAAACCAATACGTGATAATTTAAAATATATATATATATATATATCTATATATATATATATATAATGAAAAAAAATTAAGCGTATAAAACTTAAAAATAAAAGGTGGAAAATAAATAAAAATACTAAACAAAGCTTAATTTTTAAAAAACACTTTACCTTGCGTCAGTCAATCCACATGAAAAAAAATTAAAATAAATTGAAATTGTCAGTCAATCAAACACTAAAATACATTAAATTCTTGCATGTTACGTTTAGTACATAAAACATGATTTATCATTTGCTCAACTTTCATGAGTGTCACTACAATTAATTCGCGCGAAAATTAATCTAATGACACTCATCAAAGTTAAACAATAGGTGGAGAAAATTATTAAGGTATTTAATTCACTGTATATTTAATTTAAATTATTTAATTTATAAAGCGATATGTCATGGAGACACGACATGTGTTCAGAAAAGGGGCGATAGAAAACGGAATTCAAAAAATCAGACAAAAGAGATGCCTTGAACAGCGGGATAATGTACCGCGTATGCGAATGGCAAGGAGAGATAACAAGTTGAGAGGGGGCAATTGAAATGAGAAAACGGTCAACAGCTGCGTTTAACGAAGGGCCCAGCTGGTGATAATGAGCTGAGGAAAATCTGAAAACGGAGTCACAGTTAGGAGAAGAAAAGGGGTAGGGCAATTTACGAGGTTGACCGGCGTTAGAAACACCACAGGAGGCCCAGGCGAGAGCGTGGGAAGTCAAAAATGTAAGAAACCCCAGACAGGTGCAAGGGCGAACGCCCCCGTCAATATGGATTGGAGAAGATGGGAATATAAAATGGGTGATCGGCCAATGAAGGGGTCCCGGATCGACCCATAGGACAGAAGGTGGCCACCAATGAGGGCCTGAATATTTAATGATGGAAGTTGAGCTCGAGAGGAAAAGTTTTTAGAGAGAGCAGAACGATTTGAGATCTTTCACTAAGAACACATAAGCCCCTGTAGACAGCGAAGGAAGAGAGAAGATGACGGGCTGCTAACTTAATACCGGAGAGACAAGCCAAGTCCTCGGTACCCGAAAAAGCAAACCGATATGAGATAGATGCAGACCCCAATACCGGAGAGGCCGACCGACTAACCTGTCATTTAGCGAGAGAGGAGCAGCCTTTTCCCCTGGACCAACGCGCCCCCGTAGCAAATGCCTAGATGCGGAGAAAAGCACCCTGAGTCCGCCGCATGCCGATGATCGCAGCTGTTACCCTGGACCAGAGCCCGATGACCCCCCAGCCATGCTTGTGATGAGGTACGGACCTTCGGAGTGACGAACGCTCTCCCAACGCGAGTGTATGGAGACGTGCGCCGTGAGGACGCCGCAACAGATAGTGACCGCAGTGCCCCCGTAACCGACAGCCCGCTGCCCGAAAGAGAGCCCTATGTTTCTCCCAGCAAGACTTGTGAGGTCGATGTGTCGTCAGAAAAGGTAGGAGAGTATTTTGACTTATCCTAGCAATGCCCAATGCCTACTAGAGAGCGCAGTTAATTAGATGGGGCAGATTAGGTGAAATCTTTATATTTATGCATAGAATATCTATCATAAAATAGTGCTTGTGTATATCCATATTAATTGAAGTAGTATCTTGCAATAGTTTTGTAATGTGTTTATGTATAGCAATTAAGAATGTAGGATAATATAACAATGTTAGGGAGTAGATAAAAATGTTAGTAGTTTGATATTGATGAGAATGAAGGTTAGATAAATAATCAGAATTAATGTATTGATAAGATATAGTAAGGAAGATAATTTGAAATGTATATGTAGATATATGGTGTTAATGAAATAGAAATTCGGAAATCTTTAATGAATAATGTTGTTTGTATATGTTTATGATTGGTTTAATAAATTGATTTGGAACTATACATGTGAGCATCACTCTCTAATTACTTGTACTACCACTAATACTATAACTAATAATTATATTACGGTGACACGATACACAACAATACCTTCCCTTTAATCTCAAATATTTTGGGAACCAAAATTTTTCGTAAGTGTAAAAAAAATTATACAAAATTTATGTTGCATGAGACACAACAAAACACATACCAGAAACAAGATTTGACCGCACAATTAATTCAATAAAAATTACTGAAATTATATACTTTGACAACTGCAAACACATGTATATAATAGCTGATGCAAAACACAATAAAAATTATATGACTACTCAAAAAAAAAAACACACTTGTGACATTTAACTACACTGCTATAACTGAATTTGAACTCCCTGTTATCATTCTCATTGGAACTGATTCTTAAAATCAACAGTTTCTTAAACTACATTCTTATCAGTCACTTTATCAAGATTCTTGTAGGTGTAACAATTTAGTTGAGATCAGGACTGCATGGTAACGAAACACTTGCGCTGGGTTAGCTACTCCCTGCTGGTGTCGTAAAGGCCTATGCATATGAATACTTCGATCCGGACCTGACGTCTTTCTTCCTTACACCATTCCACCTTGGATACGCTCGATGTCACATCCCCCAATTGTACTGTTACTTGTATCCTGTAAACACTACCGTTGCTCAACCTCTCATCAATTACATGTATGTGTACTTATATATAATTGTTTCCAACAGCCAGTATTTGTCACAAAAAATAACCATGAAAATGAACATATATATTTATCTACAAAACACAAAATATCTTCCAAAAAATCAATAAAACAAAAATGTGCTATATACAAAACGAAGTGAAATAAATCAGTACTCATATCAATATAAAGTAAAATAAAATAAAATACAACCATGACACTGAATCAAATGGAAACAAACTCCTTGCTCGAACCTTAAGAATGAGTAACAAAACCATTGCTATCTCGAGGACGTAAAAAATATGAATGAGAAGCTGTGCTATTATTGTGTATAGTTGACGCATTATTAGTTATTTGAGTGTTGTTAACGTTTGTTACAGGTGAAGTAGGTGTCGAAATAGATGGAGATTGAGGTAGTTCTGAATCCTGAACAACGCTGCCATCTAACGAATTGTCATGCATATGACCACCATTATCTCCCTGATTTTTCACTGTTTCCCCTAAACTAGTTAAATTTCCGTTACCAGTTATATCTGTAATGTTGACATTCCTACAACCGGTAAAAGGTTGAAACACTATCTGATATGAACCGTAACTTCTAGAATTGCATTAATTATTTGTGGTATATTGCGACAAATTAAACTTTAATCAAAATTACCTAATAACAACTTATATTATACTGCAGAGATTGCATATAAAATAAAACAAGAGACCATTGACAAATTATTATACCTTTTACAAAAAAAAATCATAACAATGTACGCTCCTCTGAAACTAAACCCCGAACCAACAGTGCCAACGAAGCATACGTCCCAAACCTTTACAAAAAAATTGTATGCTCTGCTTTAGATAAGCCACATCATATCGAACCAAAACAAATCAAAATCTCTCTCAAAACTCAAAACCACTAAACTGAAAAACCACTGTTCGATCCCCAAAATCATGTTGACCTGTTTAGCTGAAAATATGCACTCGAAACCTAGTAGACAAGAGTAACCAAAAAAAAAAAATTAAGTAGCAACTGTTTATAAAATGAACGAGATAAAATTTAGACTCCACAGTAGATGTAAAAAAATTAATTGGAAATATGAAATGAAAAGGTCAATATTTTATGCACAAAATTTCTCGCTTGAAAGTTTCAACGTGCAGAGGAATTTACATTCTCGCGTATTTGGAAAAAAACCATCTTGCAGATGCATTGTTACATTTCAGGAGTAATTCGGGTGCAAAAATAGGAATAAACGAAATTTGTTAACTGGAATTAGTAAAAACACAAAATTTCTTGTATGAGAGACTCAACGTGCAGAGGAATTTACAATCTCGCGTATTTGGAGAAAAACCATCTTGCAGAAGCATTTGATACCCCCTCACAAGCATTTCGTGTGAAAAAAAATATTATATGAAAAAAAATTAGGGTAATTTTCGATCTGTCCAAGAACCCAAACAAATTCTAATTCCCGTCTGACCATGAGACCAGCTCTAAACGGCGAAGGGGGTTGTAGAAAAAAACTTAGCACCAGGCAAGACCGAAAAAAACAAGTGATATGAAGCCCAAAACAAAATTTTAAAAAAATTGACCTGACACGAAGAATTGCAATAAAAAAAATCTCAATACTTCGAATGCAAATATACTACAAATTTACACAATGGAAAACACATATTTTGAACACAACAATTGTAATTATTATTCTTTAACCTCATCAAAGCAACCGAATACCAAATCAGAACCTATATCATTCAATGTATCAATAATTAGGCACCACATATTAGCCAAATAAGTTTAAATCAATGGAATGCACGCTTCATAATACACCTTTAAAATGTCTACCATAAATTCATACATAACTCGTAAACAAAAATTCTATGCCAAAAATTGAAGATTAAGCCTCTACTATTTGACTAAACCAGGAAATCTAAAACACCCTATACTAATACACTAAAATAAAACTGACTGAAATAAATGAAGTAAATTTAAATATAACTCAAGCAAGTTTATTGCTTGCCCAGGCGATACAGACTGGGTTTGGTGCGCTGCCAAAATATAACTCGTGACTCAGGACATCTGAAATTTTGCTTTCCAGAGGACCGTTATGGAGGAACTTAATCCTGCGTTTAAACTGGCTCTTTGAGTATTATTATTTCTTCAAGAGACGTTTTTACAAGTGTTGAATCTTTTCCCTTTATTTGATTTAAGTCAGAGTACTATCCTGTATAAAATAAACCTTAGGGAAAACTTCATTAACACGCAATTTATCATTGCATTTGAACTCTGTAAAAAAACAACTAATAATGAAGAAATGAAATAAAGAAAAAAAAATGAAATTTTTTTCTCTTGGTTATGCTTGTGGAACATTCTTTTCCCCCTCTCTGCTGAAGCATTGTTGAAAATTATTCAGAGTCTTTCATATTCAGAACGAGTTATACTTTTTAATCATGAAAAAAATCTACTTATTTCCCTGGGGGAAAACTCTAGATCATTTTCTGAGAAAATATTTCTCCAAAGATACGGACACTTTAAAATGATTTTAATTACTTCTTTGAGCATGTTCTCAGAATTTTCTGCCCACGGAATATTTACATTTTTCTGGAACATTAACAAACTTTTTCCTTAGGAAAATTTTTTTATGCATCGAGCGAAGTAAACTTGAAAATTTTTCTTAGAATAACATGACACATCACTTATATTAGGTAGCTCCCGGTTTTCCTTAAGTTCTTAACTGAAAGCAATTTTTGGATTCGCTGTTTTTGATATGGCATAGATTTTGACGTTAGATTGTTGATAAAATGTGAATCTAGTTTTTCCTCCGTTTGTAAATTCGACTGATGTTTCATTACACAAATTTTCAAAGCTATAGAGTATACCAAACATTTTCCTGAAACATGAAAAAAATAACCACATTTTTTTGTATAATAAACAACGAAGCATAAGTTTAAAAAAAATGAAAAGGTATGAATTCAGTTCTGGGAAAATGATGTGAAAAGACTACTTGCCTGGTCGAAAATCAGTCTCCATTTCCAAAGCTGTATTAAAGGGGTATTCTACCAAAGTCCGACAATACGAGGAAATGTTATTAACATTGCCCTTACTGTAAAAAGTATTACATTCTGATTTTTATCATTAGATTTCTTTAAGTTCATTTTCCAATTGCCATTTCCTGGGCACCAATCCTTTGTAAAACTTTGCTCTGCTTAACTTAGGAAAGCAAGCGAAGGACGATCACAGGTAGCTAATTCAGGTCTGAGAGGCGGGTAGTCTGAATTCGATTCTCAAGTCAACGAGTCTGAATTGAGACTAGTCTAAAATATATGTATATATATATATATATATATATGTATATATATATATATGTATATATATATATGTATATATATATATATATATATATATATATATATATATATATATATATATATATATATATATATATATATATATATATATATATGTGTGTGTGTGTTTGTTTGTTTAGAAGTTTCTTTATAGGTTCCTCTTGATTGAGTTTTCATCAGCTATAAACATTTAGAAAGATTAATTTAAAAATATTTTTAATAAGTTGATATTAGCAATTTAATTTTAACGCAAAAGACTTTCCAGAGGGCAGAGAATGCAATATAATTACTTCTTAGTTTGTTCAATATTTATATGAACTTTTAATGAAATTAAAAGGTTGGTTCAATAATTTTTAAAAATGATCTTTAAGAATCAGAGAAAAGTTAAATATGTGTAAGTATTTGTCTATTTAATTACTTTTGCGAGACTTCACGTCACTCATATTCCCAAACTTGTGTTTTCTCTCGAGAAGTGAAAATTATTGAATTATATATTTAACAAGTACCCTACCATGGATTCATAAGGTACCGTTTTTGGCAGACACTGAAACCCGTTTCCAGGAGTAAGGGATATTTTTGCCATTGATAGATAAAGTGCAAGAAAACGCTTGGTATCAGTATTACATACTGAATAATGATGTTTGAAGACTATTTTAAGCCGTGTGATTTGCCGTTAATGGTACACTTGGTGTAGTGATTCAATTTCAGTTGAACAGTTCTATTTTCTTTGGTTTGGTGCATTTACTTTGCGATTGGGTGGTTAGATATATCGATGATTAAGAAAAAAGAAGATAGGAGAAAAAGAAAATTCAAACTTAAAAAAAAATGCTTTTTCAGTTGAGAAGTTTTGAAGTATAATAATAAAAAAATGTAAATGGTATCATACGAGAGCATTTGGACAATTAGTTATTAATTTCCCTTTACCAGTTATAGATCAACAAATAGAAGTCCTAAATTGTGTAATATACAAAGGTGGTCTTTTATACAAAGGTCTTTTATACAAAGAGTGTCCCAGTTTCCTGTACTGAGTGCGTACGACGATTGAAGGAGCCCTGTACCCCACGATGAATGTGCCCCAGTTTCAGTCCTGTGAGAGTGCAACGAAGTTCGTCATTGCGAGTGCCAGATGCCCATAAAAGTGGCCCAGTATTCATCTGTAGACGTACCGTCCTTTTGTTTCCTCTTCATATTTTACCGTCATTGCTTCTCATAACGTAGCCGTCAATAACTTAATATAGAGCGCGATGATGAAGTAATTTGATAATGGAAGTTAGCGGATAATAAATGATAATTCGTAAAGGCGAGTTAGTTGGTATAATGTTATGAATTAAGTATGAGTACGTATTAGTCATTTGAATAAGAATATAGTGTGAATTTGAATTGATGCTAATGAGTATTTAAGGTTTAAGAAATATGTTGCAATAAGTAATGATATCTTGAGAAGAGTATAGAATGTTTAATGAGGTTTAGTAAGAGATTGAATGTATCAGTATTATATGTGTTAATCAATAAATTAAGTTGTCATTTTAAACCAGAGTTGTTTTCCATCATTTGGAGTCATAATGAATTTCTTTCGACAAGCAACATACTAACAACATCTTTTTCATCATTCATCATAAATCATTCAATCTATAATCAATTTATTCAAAATTATTATTTATTTATATAATTAATCCCATATACTTTCACTGTCACAATCCGTATTTTCCAAATCCAAGTTTTTGAATTAATTATCTTTAATAATTGGTAATGCAGGTTGTTTAGTAATTTATTGCATCACCGCAAAGAAAGTACCGCGAGTATATACAGTTAAGTCCTTGAGTTACTCGGATTCGTAGATAAGCGGTTATAATTTTAAACTTTAATACGCCAGGGGGTAAAACTAACACGGGGCGCGGTGGCCCAGTTGGCAAGAGCAGCGGGCCAGTGATCTGAACGTCCCTGGTTCGATGCTCGTCGCTACAAATCCACCGCCGTGTTCACTAATAGTGGTTGGGGCACGTAAAATAGGTCGTGACTACAATGTCCTCCAAGTTCTCAAATTTACCTCAAGAGGTGCGGGGTCAAATGTTCCGGTCTCGTCACTTGACTCGGTTCAAAATTACGGGACCGATATTCAATCGACCGAGTCTTCAGCCCCAGCGGTATCTCGCCTTAAAGTAAAGCTGCTTACTTCCATTCGCCAAGAACATACGATTTGAGGACCTAGGTCCTTTGGACTTGGTGAAGGCTTTTCTACACCAAGGGATTGGAAACAATAACAATACGACAGTAATTTTAAAGAAAAGAGGTGTTTTAATAGAAACGACGGAGAAATTATTAATAAATTTGAATTTAAGATCTCCAACGCAAACGCATACCGATAAGTCTAGCTCTGATTCAAGCGAAAACGTTGAGTATTTCGGAAAATTTAGAGCACAATGACGCGGTGATGATGTCGAAAATGGTAAATTTCGACTTACGTGGAATGTTCTGAAACGAATTAATCGCTTAATTCGAGGACTTACTGTACGTATTCAAAAAATTTGATTAACATCATTAAAAGGCATAAAATGCGTTATCGATTATCGTAAATTTAGTATTAAAGAAATTTCGTATTTGCTTTAAATTTTAAAACCATTAGATTTATTCACTTTAAAAATATACAGCATATAATGAATTACAAACAGGCTCCGGCTTGCATTATCTTGGAGAAAAGTGTTAAGTCCCGTTTTGAATATTTTGCACATAATCATTTTCAATGCTTTCTAATGTTTGGGAGAGGAGTTTACGTCATTAATATTTCTGTCGTTGGGTAGAACTATCTATATAATTAATAAAATTAAACTTAACTGCAGAATGACCTTCACTCTGCCAGGGAAACAAGCGTTTTAAATTTAATTCGCAATGATGGCATTAAAATAGATGGTGGTAATGGGTCACACATAATAGATCATTACGGAACTAAGTAGAGTAAAACTATTTTCCACGTTAATTTAGATAACTTCTTCACAGTGAGATTTTAATCCGTCAGATTTTGAGATTTATAATTTGAATCGAGATTTTACTCTTATACGATGGGGTGCAAGCAAAAAATAAATAAATTAATAAAATAAAAAAATTATATATATATATATATATATATATATATATATATATATATATATTTGAGTGCTATGACAAGTATTCTTTTGACATAGTTTCTAGTCTGGTAAATTTTCAAAACATTAATTTTTGACTGTATCCCTACCATTGAACACCGTTTAATTATTTCTTAATAGTAGGCATAAAAGTTTTAATAAATGACATTACTGATTGAAAGTTTTGAATACTGTATTTGACATCATTACTATCATCAGTTAGCAGGATTATATTTTGTTTCTGATTTATTTTACGGCAAATAAATTATAACTGATGTATATTTATTCTCTTATGGAATTTAATGAAACTATACAAGGAAATTTGATGACGAGTTGAACTGAAAGCTTCTTTATTGATCTAAAAAGTTTTGGAAGAAATTAGTGTTAAATTAAAGTAGAGTAAAACCTCGTTTATTCGGACTAACTGGGACCATAGGCAATCCGGATAGTCAAAAATCCGGATAATCCGGGTAATATGGGTGATTAGCAAAACAAAATCCTTAACTAAGCAGAGTTACCTTTTATTACGATAAAAATCTATGTTTTGTAACAAAATTACATAGTATTGTTTACAAGACATTAAAAAATATAAGAATAACTTTTCACATGTCTTAACAATGAATTGGTAAGTCTATTAAAGCTTCCTTGAACTCAACAAAAAGCATTTTATTACCATACTTTATTGTAAAATCTATGCAGGAACTGTACATTGAATCAAACTAAAAAGCGAATATTTGGCGAACTTGTAGTTACGTTCTTGCTATCATAGTTATAAATTATTATCTAATGTGAACATTAAATAAAAATAATGTCTACAAATCTGATCCGGATTATCCGGAGATCCGGATCAACGAGGGCCGGATAAACGAGGTTTTACTGTACTTTATTGTACATACTAACAATAAAAGACGGATTCCAGCGTACTCACAAGTTCTTCCTTCGTAACAGCAGTAAAAAACATTGAAATATGATTCTATATAATAATTACGATTACTCTATAATAATAACTCTCTTTGATTGACCTATTTGTATGCATTAATATTCCGAAAGTATATTATTTTGTTTCGGGAGGCGTCACTCTAGAAACTCACTTAATCTTTCATATACATCATCACAGCACTGTGGACGCATTACATCTGCTCCGGGAGGAAATGCTCTTAGTCCATTTGCTTTGTAATTCGAGCAGCGTGACGTCTGGGGAAAACGTGTGAAGTGGAGTATTCCTTTGTGGCAGTCATTATCTTGGCTTAAGAAAAAGCCAATAGCACGTCAAGATTGGTCGTTGTCTGTGGGAGATTGTCTGTTTTTCTCGAGCTGCTTGTTTCGAGAAAGGAGTCTTAGCTCATGAAATTCTGTTTGCGTTTGCTTCAGATTATGTTTCTCCCACATAGCAACGCTCCTTAGAGGTATATGAAAGTAATTTTGGGAAAGTAAATAAAAGGAAGGTACTCATGCACTATGTCGGAGAGATTTTAGATGGGATTAAAAAGTATAAGATACACTGGAATAATGACAATAATTTTGGTATATCCGTTTTCAGTTTTTTTCTCTCACTATATATCTCTGAATTGTTATAAATATGGAAATCAAAATTACAAGATCGGGGAAGGAACAACGTCCGTACAATGCTAACTCTAAGCGGGAAGTGAAAGTAACGTCTGAAAACGAGAAAGGAAAAAATATAGAGGCAATATTTCGAGTTACAGAGATAATATTATATTGAAACTTCGGGAGAGCTTTCTCGCAAAGGCACCTAACATTACTATTTAAGGAACTGTTGGCGGCAGAAAAGCAAATTTGGATTATAAAGATTGGGTGAAATCCGACCATTTTTTGGATGTATACAAATTGAAAGAAGTTATTAAAAAAGAAGAGGGATGATACAGGATTCATAATCATAACACAAACCGCATACTTTGGAGAGATAAAATAAATTTTATGCTGTACTGTCAATGAGTATTCTACTGTACATCTCTAATACATCTATTTATTTCGGGGTGAATTTCTTCATGATTAAGAATACTCGAAAGGGTTTTTCTAAAATTCGTGGTAAGATACTGCTTCAAAATTCTGTATAGCGTTCCTTTGTTCTAATTTTATTCAGCTTCCTCCAACAATTCAAGGTTAGAGTAAATATAATGAATTTTCCTATAGCATAAAAGAGCCAGAAAAATGTAACGATTTTCCCTTTATAATAGTTATAATCTCAGAAACTCAAAAGAATGATAAGGGAGTAATATAAGTTATCAATCAACATTTAGTGAGTGCTAACTAATAAAAGATACAGACATAAACATATAGTTTCAAAGCCAGTAAGAGAAATATTTCATTTCAGAATGAAAGAGAGAAATTCAGCATTGTCAGCAACTATACTGTCAGCTTTATTATATTTAATTTATTTTTACCATTGTTTTTGAAAGATGAGAACTTTTTTTTGTAAATAAGACAGTTAGAATCAAATCCTTTTCCTCCAATTTGCAGATCGAGCATATCATATGTTTTGGATATATATATTACTACTGCTCCTGAAGAGAGAGCAATCTGTCAAATGCTCTTACTCTGTAAAGCAAGTGTTGCAATAGCTAAGAACAACTTGTAAAGTGCTATATCGCTTGTCGACAGCCATTAACCTGGAAAAGCCCATAGGACAGGAATGCGAAGAAATGTATTTGTTTTAATGCTTTGGGTTTCGCCAGAGAAGTTGGAATTGAAGTATTTCAACAAACATTTCTGTCGGTTTTGTTTAATTAAAGTAAAGAAAGCTTTTTAACGCAAAAAGAATAATATTTTTACGATTTAGACACACTCTTTGGTTTTAATTAACATTTTCCGAGGGAAAGCGAATTACGACTGGTCATATTGCGAGTTAACCGCAGGTTTAATTACGTACTTTACACGTAATAAATATGCTACTTGTGTTAATCTTTATATGAAAATTAAGTTATATAATACTAAAACACTGAGTTTGTCTATCTTTAATTCAATACAAAAAGAATCAGTAGGGCCGTATTAGTCCCACTAAAGTTCTCTATAACGAATAGAAACATAATAAAGCAAGTATCGCTTATATAAAGGAACGGACTGACGAAAAATCGGTATTTTTATTGCGTTTAGTAATGGAATGTGGTGAAGATAGAACATGGTGGACCCTTTGAAATTTCGCTCATCAGTCGGCTGAAAGAGGAATTTTTTGTTTAATGGAAAAGGAAAATTTCAGTTTTAGATTCAAGCTGGCGACAATTTGAGGTTTCTTTCGAAAATATAAGTGCTCATGAGGAAAGATGTGATTTTTATTTATGATCATAATAGAACCAGTTGTATCTAGATAACCATTCAACCAGATTATTTTTATCATCTAATTTTCTGGTTTTACTTCCGTTCCTTTAGTGATTCCCCATCCGTTCTGATCCATAAGGACAACTCGGATGTCATCATACCATGTGGAATAATTATCATGGCTTAATTTTCTTATAGTTTAATTTTACATTTTACTAAACAAATATGTAAATATATACGAATAGGCCCGACGTTTAAAAACTCTGTATAATATTAAAAATCTTCAAAGTCTCACACTGCCTTTAAAAATACATTAAAATTAGATCTTAAAAGGGTAAAAAAAAAATTCCTCCAATATTTAGGTCCATAACCCGTGATACTTTTAGATCAGGGAGGGCTACAGAATTTCCTTGGGCTCAATAAAGTGAGGCAGCTTAATAAAGTGAGACAAGAATATAAAAAGAACATAAATTTATTAAAAACGTACGAATTTAAATTAACGATACAACCTGTGATAACGGTTGTCAATGCCGTACTGGCGGTAGGTATACGATGATACTTATACTAACTCTCAATGATATGCAAGAAATAATATACAACAGTTAAATAGACAGTTACTAAATAACGTAAAACTGACGTTACTAAATAAATACGTATTTCATGCAATTGTGACGTCATGGTTAGTTTGGTTAAGTACATTTCAGATTGAATGACACAAATCATTGGAGTTAACTCCAGCGGTTTAGCCTAAATCTAACATATATATATATATATTATATGTATATATATATATACAGTGGTACCTCAGTCTACGAACGACTTGGTTTACGAACAAACACCAGAAATGGACTGCCATCTGGTGTTCTGCGATGCAAGCATTCTAGAGATACGACATCGATGTTATAAGCATCGATTTATTGAAGCCGGTGTTTTTTTAACATCGATGTTTCGTGCTCGATGTTTTACGTTGTTTCGATGGGTTTTTTTTAAATGAGAAAGTACCATAATAAAAAAAATTAACCACGTAGCATAGTTTTCGCACTCAGTAAATGTAAGTCTGAATTCTGAAAAGGACGAATACAAACGGGGGAACGATCCCCTAGCAACGAGACAAATGGCAATCAACAACCAATGAACCAATTAGAGCGCTTGGAATGTTTTCGACACTCTAGAACTTTCCTTGGGGTTTTATTTTATAAATAGTATAAACACGAGAGCAGCCGTTTAAGTTTTTGTATTGTTCTTGCTTTATATAAGTTAACGTTAATATTATTAGTAAAATGCCTCCTAAAAGTACCGTTTGGAAATATTTTTCCAAAACCTCTGACAAATTGGCGAAATGCAATATTTGCGTAAGTCCCTAAACTTCTGACAATACCACGAATTTATCTGGACATTTAAAGGCAAAATATGGTGATATTTACAACGAGTATTTTGAGTCATCAATGAAGCCCAAGGCAAAAAGTAAACCACACAATCCAGATGCTTCGGCCCCAGCCATTCCAAGCATTTTGGTGACTGAAACGGAACATAGAGAAGAAACCGTAAGTTCGTATTCCAATATTACTAGATTCCATCAAAAAACTTTGAAAAACAGTTTCACAAATGTGATTTCTTTTAAGGGGATGGTGGACTTTCAAATTACCAAAAATAGAGCAAAAATTGGAATTTTTTGGGGGGTGTATTAATATTTTAAAAACATATAAATATTGGAATGAAATGCATTTAAAATGTGTAGTGAAAAGAAAAATGAAAAATTGTTGGCTTTAGAGTTGTAAGTATTAAAGGTAGAAAAAACATTATCTTTTAAATGACATTTTCTCAAAATGAGAAATTTCCAGATTTGCAAGTCTTTAAAATGCTCCTCGCGTCATAATTTTTGACGAAATTTAATGAAATTTATAATAAATATTCCTGTAATACATCAAAATAAAGTTATGTATCCATTTTAGGATTAGAGGTCATTTAGGTTATAAAAGTTTAACTTTAGTGTAGAAAAGTACAAAAATTTCGCGAAAATTCAGAGTACAAGCATAAAAATCTTTTCTAAAAATTAACTATTCAACGAAAGTACAAAAAAATACATAACTTTGTTCAGAAAGTATTTATAAGCAATATAAATGCAAAATTAAGAGGAAAAGTTTAAAATTGAGTCGCAAGGAGCATTTTAAAGAAGGATAATTTAATTTAAATTTTTTAATTATAAAATATTTTTTTTTAAATATTTATAAAATTTTATAAGGTTTTTAATATTGTTATACTTTAATGAATATATATACAAAATTTCATATCTCTGTGGTAAAAATTTCAAAAATCGTTTTGAAAGGTCCACCATCCCCTTAAAGATGATGGAGATAAGCACAGCAAAATTTCTCAAGCTGTTCTTTACATAATTTATAGAGATTCTCAGCCGATTTCAGTCATTGAAGACGAGTGTTTTAAACACTTGTTAAAAGTAACTGTGCCTTTATATACTGTTCCATCACGAAGAACAACAGATTCAATGATATATCAGAAGAACAAAACAGTACCATTTATGTTAAAAGAGCGATTGAGCAATGTCTCAAATGTGTCTCACAACAGATATTTGGACGGAAACACCGATGTTCAAAAACATCGATGTTTAAAATCATCGATGGTTTTGCGGCGATATTTTATTAGCATCGATGTTTTAATATTGAATATCGATGTTTCAAAACATCGATGTTTTGTTGTCGATGTCGCATCCCTAAATCATTTGCCATACTTGCTTCGGTTCGTGAATAGTCCACACGTCAAGCTTAGTTGGACTTTCCCTAACACAGATTAAACGTTGGTTGCTCATGTATTTCACAGATTTGTTTTGCAAATATTTTTATTTAAACTAGCCATCAATATGGCTCCCAAGAAAACGGCAAGAGAAAGTGATATTGCTAGCAGGAAACCTAATCTAACTTTTGAGAAAAAGAAGGAAATAATTTCTAAGCATGAGAATGGTGTGCGTGTTTCTAATTCCGCCACGCAGTTTGGGTTGGCGAAGTCTACCATTTGTACTAGCCTCAAAAACAAAGAAGCAATAAAGGCAGCTGATGTGGCTAAAGGAAAGGCTGTTTTAATGAAGCAAAGGCCTCAAGTTATAGAAAAGGTAGAAAAATTATTACTATTATGGATACGTGAAAAACAGCTTACTGGTGATAGTATTAGTGAGTCTTTAATAGGTGAAAAGGCTAAGAAGTTGCACAGTGATTTTATAGTAAAGACACCGAGTGCAAATGGGGTTGAAAGTGAAGATTTTAAGTAGAGGATTTAAAAAGGTTCGAGAAATTTCGTAAGGGAAGTTGAATTCATAGTGTTGTTAGGCAGGGGGAGTCTGCTAATTCAGATAAAAAGGCTCCAGATGAATTTGTTCATGAATCGAAACAGTTTGTGGAAAGTGAAGGCTACATGGCAAACCAATTTTTTAGCTGTGAGGAAACAGGATTGTTTTGGAAAAAAATGAAGAAGAACCTACATCACCGAAGAGGAGAAGGCACTTCCCTAGCACAAGCCTATGAAGGACAGGCTTACACTTTTATTGTGTGCTAATGCAAGTGGTGATTTTAAAATCAAGCCACTTTTAGTTTACCACTCTGCAAATCCTCGTGCATTCAAGAAAAATAATGTTCTGAAGGCTAAACTGCCTGAAATATGGAGAACAATTCCTAAGGCCTGGGTAACTAGAGTAATTTTCTTGGAGTGGATTATTGAAGTTTTCATACCTGCTGTCAAGAAATATCTTGAGAATGGTTTGCCCTTGAAGTGTCTTCTCGTCATGGATAACGCTTCTGCTCATCCTCCAAATTTCGGAAAAGACATGGGCATGAAATATAACTTCATTTAGGTCAAAATTCTAACTCCTTTAATGTAGCCTATGGACCAGTAGGTTATTTCTAATTTAGAAAAATGTATACCACGGCACTTTTTTCAAGGTGTTTTCAAGCCACAAATGGCACCTATTTGACCTTGAGAGATTTTTTGGAAGGAACACTTCGATATCCTCAACTTCATCAACATTGTTGATAAGGCGTGGAGGGAGGTCTCTTTTTGTACCTTGTAGTCTGTATGGAAGAAACTTAGGCCAACTTGTGTGCCAGAGAGAGACTTCGAGGGCTTTGATAATGGAGAGGCGGAAGTCAAAGTTGGGGATGAGATAGTGTCCATGGGCAAAAGTATGGGCTTGGAGGTCGACTGTGAAGATGTGAAGGAGCTGGAGGAGGAAGACAGCGAACTTCCCCCAGACTGGTTGAGCTGCAGAGTCAACAGGTGAACGCTATCCAAGAAGAGAATTTATTAAAGATAGACAATGAGAGGGAGAAAGTTTCCATTGCCATGGTAAAGGAAATTTGCAGCAAATGGTGTGAAGTAGAGGCGTTTATTAAAAACTATCACCCTAATAAATCTGTGGCCAATAGATTAGTTAATACTATTCTAAATGACAATGTGATGTCCAACTTCTGTGAAATTCCTCAGAAAACCAAAAGACAAATTTCTTCGTATCAGTTTCTTCTACCGAAATCAGCTAGCGAGATAAAAAGTAGACGAAGAGAAAAAACGCTAAAATCAGAATTGCCTAGTGATATTACGCAAAAGGATTTACCTTCTAAGCAGTAACATCTGTAGTCCTCCCTCCCTTTTCAACAATTAATATCTGAATCAGAAATTATCCACTACAAAGTTAAAATGCTGTACTGATCATATCTGAGTTCTTCATAAAAAAGTCTGTTTTCATTTATTTTCAACATTCCTTTACAACTAAACCCATAAAAACAAGGTAAAAATAACTATATTCTAGTGGAGGTGAACGGATTAATTCTTAATTCGTTAATTTAAATGGGAAAAACTGATTCGGTTTGCGAACGTTTCGGTTTACGAACCTAGCCTCGGAAAGAATTAAGTTCGTAAACCGAGGTACCACTGTATATTAGGGTGGAACGAAAAAAACTTTTTTTTGAATTTCAATATGCTCTAGTTTTCAAAAGTTGCCTTTTAACAAAATAAAGAAGGAAATTAAATATTAGCGTAATTGGTGCATGTTTTCAGTTAGCGCAAGAAGGGCAAACTTTTGGTTTTTATTAAATTTTTGACAAATTTCGCAATTATTTTGAAATTGAATACACTTGTAGTACAAAAAAGGTAGCAAAATATGTCATTTAAACATTCTTTTTAGTCAGGAGACCTGCTAAACTGATTATATAATACGTTTTACTTCATAAAAATAGTACACATAAAGGCACTTAAGAACGAGGCACTTAAAAGACACTCGTACATCACGGTGGAACAAAAATTGTTTTTTCGGAATTTCAATTTGCTTTAGTTTTCAAAAGTTGTCTTTTAAAATTAAAATTAAGAATATAAAATCTTTTTGCTCTACTAAAATATTTTCAAGTGCCGCAAAGGGCTTCAAAATGGATATTTTTATGAAAAAGTGATTATATTTGTATTTTTTGTTAATTTCTTTTATAGTATATTAAAATAATGTATATTTCCTGTAAATAAAATATTCAAAATATGATATTTTGACAGAAAACTCGCATATTCTAAGTATTTCTAATTCTTAGATGCCATAACAGAACGACTGATTTTGTGGAATTTCGCGATTTTCATCATATTAATTTTACAGTAGCATATTCTTATAATACACATTGGAATGAAAGAAAAACAATTTTTAATTGACCGAGCTTAGTTAAAATAAGCAAATCACACTTATTTAGAAAAATCTTAATGTAATGTCTATAAAGGCAAAACGTTACTTTGAAAAAATATTCATGCTTTTCAAAAGTCCATAGTAACCACACATGGTTTCCATTACTTATTTCACTGACACATTGAATTGTTTTATTCTTTCAAATTTTGGCATTATCTTTTGAGAATGTATTTTTGTTTTTATAAATGAATCTCTTGCAGAAGTACCACGAACGGACAAGGATGACCCGGTATCCAATTTAACAATCCTTTCTACTACTTGTGTGTGACATGGAATGTTGTTGAAGTCAATAATTTAAACGAACTGTCCCTACGTCACCTATTTTGTTTCCCAGAGGAAAAAACTAAAGGTCCAAATGAATTTGGATGAGAAATAGGTAAACAACTAGGAAACTGCTATGAACTTCCAGTGATTGAATTTTCACCTATTGAAAATAACATTCCATTACTAGAAATTAAGGATGATTTAAGTGTGGACCCAAAATATTTGTTAGAAATGCATAATGCCATCTCTGTTGGAAAGTGCTCTTCTGATTTCTCCATGAGAAAACCAGGAAAATTTTGTAATTCACGATGGCTTACATTAGCAAACCGAATACTTCGCTTGTATGTGGGAACAGAATTTCCTGCTAAAAATCTCCGAATACTGATTACATTTTGGAAGTTTATGCACCAATTTGGTTTAACATAAAGCTGAAACCATCTTGTATCCGCGGATCGAAGCACTTAAGGAATCTTGTAAGCTATTCAAGTTACCTCAATCAGACACTTAAAAATGTAATTGACCCTGTCATTCAAAGAAATGCATACTTCTATGCCGCTTCTGAAATGAAGGAGGCATCAGAAAGAATTTAGTTCCACGTATAAACTTTGATGCCAAAGATTATATTGATATGATTGAATGGAATGATATTAAAGTAACAGAACCTCCTATGACGAGGCATGTTTCTGATGACAAACTAAAACAGTTTATAAAGGAAGCAAAAGAATCTGATCACGAGAAACAAATTATTGACTTCAACAACATTCCATGTCACACACAAGTAGTAGAAAGGATTGTTAAATTAGTTACCGGGTCATCCTTGTCCGTTCGTGGTACTTCTGCAAGAGATGCATTGATAAAAGCAAAAACATTCTCAAAAGATAATGCCAAAATTTAAAACAATAAAACAATTCAGTGTGTCAGTGAAATAAGTAATGGAAACCATGTGTGGTTACTATGGACTTTTGAAAAGCATGAATAATTTTTCAAAGTAACGTTTTGCCTTTATAGACATTACATTAAGATTTTTCTAAATAAGTGTGATTTGCTTATTTTAACTAAGCTCGGTGAATTAAAAATTGTTTTTCTTTCATTCCAATGTGTATTATAAGAATATGCTACTGTAAAATTAATATGATGAAAATCGCGAAATTCCACAAAATCAGTCGTTCTGTTATGGCATCTAAGAATTAGAAATACAAATATAATCACTTTTTCATAAAAATATCCATTTTGAAGCCCTTTGCGGCACTTGAAAATATTTTAGTAGAGCAAAAAGATTTTATATTCTTAATTTTAATTTTAAAAGACAACTTTTGAAAACCAAAGCAAATTGAAATTCCGAAAAAACAATTTTCGTTCCACCGTGATGTACGAGTGTCTTTTAAGTGCCTCGTCCTTAAGTGCCTTTATGTGTACTATTTTTATGAAGTAAAACGTATTATATAATCAGTTTAGCAGGTCTCCTGACTAAAAAGAATGTTTAAATGACATATTTTGCTACTTTTTTGTACTACAAGTGTATTCAATTTCAAAATAATTGCGAAATTTGTCAAAAATTTAATAAAAACCAAAAGTTTGCCCTTCTTGCGCTAACTGAAAACATGCACCAATTACGCTAATATTCAATTTCCGTCTTTATTTTTGTTAAAAGGCAACTTTTGAAAACTAAAGCATATTGAAATTCAAAAAAAAGTTTTTTTCGTTCCACCCTACTGTATATATGTTGTTCGAACTATTCACTCCATCATGAAAAAATTAGATTTGCAGGCCGTTAAAGAAAGGTATAATTCAGTTATAAAATGGTACGTGTTAGTGAAAAACGTGTCTGAAACAAAAATATGATTTCTTATGATTTGTGCTAAATGTTCTAAACCTTCAAGAGATCTGTTGGTTCTTATTATATACTTTGCACATTTAAGTGGTAATATTACAATTCTGTGTCATAAAATTTGGGAAAGGTGGTAATAAAGAAGCCGTTAATTGCGACCTGAATAAAACATATAGCGCTTCCATGATAGTGAAAATTTTAATTTGCATAAGCATAAATTAGTGCATTAAAATTTTTTTATTGCATGGAAGAGCAATTTTTATACAGTATTTACTTAATTTTTAAAAAAATGATTTGCAGAACATTTATGTTTTTAATACTAAAAGGGGAAACTCTTTGAATTCCCATTTAGCCATTTTTTAAAACCTAAAAATTTAAATTATTATGTACTGGACAGTACTGCAATCTCTAATAAAATGATTACGTGTCTCAATTTCATAAATATGAAAAATCACTTTATTATGATGTCAAAAAGAGTTACTCTGACATTTCCTGAATACCACTAAAGAAATTCAAACATTTTATGGATAAACACTTTAGAAATATTTCTAATAGAAGGCCATTCTTACAAAAATAGTGTTGAATAAAACATGAAGATTTTCTTTAAGGAACTAAAAAAATACACAACAAAATTTGCATCTTTATAGAAACGTAAAAAAATTCAGTAGTAAAATGAATACGTACAGACGCAAATATTCTCACTGTATGGTCAAATTCGATTCTGATCGCTAAAATAAGTATTTTTGTTTGTGAAATGTAGGAAATGCAAAAAAGTATATATATTTATACATTTGCAGATACCATTTGCAGTAAAAGTATATTTCACTCACGACGCAAGAAAATTTTGAGAGAAGGCTATTTTTCTGTGTCAAAACTCCGTAAACAACGTGCTTTACTTTTGTTTGTTTCTGAGTTCAAAATCAATTTTGCAACTGAGAGAATTGTTTTTCTTGGAGGGGGTGAGAGAAACTATTTTCAGACATTTCCTATGCTTCTTTATTTTGTTTCTAAGTTGTAACAAAAATGCATGAAATGTAATGTGTGATCAATAGGAACATTATGTCATTGAATGTAAAGCCAAAACATTTTTCGATATACTCTTTTTGTGAAAAGGATTTCACCTACTATCGAGTTTTCCCTAGGGGTTTACTTAACTTACAAAAGACGGCCAAATTATAATAGTAGCTAAGTAAAAATATAAATATGTGACGAAAGATAGTATTATGAAATCTCAAATTTGAATAAAATCTCAAGTTTTACTAAACTTGTTGCTTGATGATTGCTAAGGCTTATGTGGTAAGACTAGCTGAAAATCCGCACTTCGCTACGTAGTACATTCAAATTAAATGCAATTGTCAATGTATGCAATTAATGCCAATATATATATATATATATATATATATATATATATATATATATATTTATAATATATACGACGAACAATGTATACATTTGATGTAAAAAAAATAAAATATATATTTATAAAAAAATCGTAAGGGATATTTTTATAGACAAAATAATGTAGAAGAAAATATTCAAATTAAATGTTATAGGACATACTTGGATAATGTCCAATCGTCTGCAGCATTAGCAAGAAATTTTTTTGTCTATTTAGTTGTTATGCACGTGACGATAAATTTATTTAAAGTAACAGAAAAGGAAATCACGTGATCAGGATTTAATAAATTAAATTCTAAAAATTAATCTTTCAAAATTCACCAAAAATCAGAAAATGGAGGTAAAGATTTTAAAAAGATCTCATTTTAAAGGAATTTTTATGATCTTTCTCGTGATGTAAATTATATAACCCTCAATTTATTATTTTAAATGTAAACTTAAAAAAAACTAACTGAAACAGCTTAAAAATTTAATTAAAAAAAATCTAAGAATTTTTCAAAAATCTTTCTTTGTGCACCCCTACACTATAAGAAGAATCACCATGCAAAATTTCAGCCTTTTAGGTCCAGCGGTTTGGCCTGTGCGTTATCTGTCAGTCAGTCAGTCAATGAACTGTTTAATATACAGAGGCTGTTCGCACATTTTTTAGACGATTTTGGTAAGCGGTAATAAAAAAGCGTTTGCTGCAAAAGAAATAATTGCAATTGTACTATGTTTTTAAAAGTCAAAATTATCGTCTACGGCTTGAAAGTTTTGTTTTTATTCAAAATGGCGTTTTTAACAAAGCAGTGGTTCGAAGGCTACATTTATGCTCTTTCCGAAGAGAAATATGCATACTCCGTTATCCAAAAACGATGTGAGAGTCATGGTTTTGTGATATCTAAAGCGTCGATAGGTAATATCGTCAACAAGAAAGGAAAAAAACGTCAAATTGGAGCCTCAAGTGGGACAAAAATTCCAAACAAGTATCCAAGGAAAAAACGGACATCTTCGACTATTGCAAAGGTACGTTGTTTAATGTTAAAAGAAAATCCCCCTAGTCAAAGGAAAGTTGCAAAATCATTAAAATGCTTGGTGTCCACTGTAAACAAAATGATAAACGTTGATTTAAATCTTAAGAAAGCGAAAAAACGCAATGTGCATCGTCTTTTTCCAAATAATATCGCTGAACGCAGGACACGCTGTAGAATTCTATATGAGAAACACTTATCCAAAGAAAAATGGAAAACAACTGTCACAATAGATGAATCATGGGTGTATTTAAATGATTGCAACAAAAAAAGAGCCATTTATTATCATAAAAGGGGAGAAAAAAATTTAAGTACATGGTTCAAAGAATCGAAAGAAAGTTTTTCTAAGGGATTCATGATTGTTGCTGGTTTTTATTATAATGGCAAGTTAAAAATAAAGAGAGCGGAAAAAAATGTCAAGATTAACTCCAAATACTATCAGGAATATATTTTATCGCCAATTTTTCTGAATGAAATACCATCGCTTTACCCACAGTGCCATCAATCTGTGAGACTCCATCCGGACAAAGCTAGCAGTCACACATCAAAATCCACTGTGAATTTCCTAAAAGAAATGGAACAAAAAACTGGTATCAAGGCCATACCATTCACTGATATCCTTACTAAATCTCCCGATGTATCACCTATGGATTTTTGTGCTTTCGGACTTTTAAAATCTGCATTATCCAAACGTCGTCCCAAAACCCTTACAGGACTCTGGAAAGCTGTTCAGGAGGAATGGGATAGAATACCTCTTCTGACACTTCTAAAGGCATTATTATCCTGGAAATTGTGGTGTCGAAAGATAGTTCAGAATAAGGGATGTCAAATAGAACATTTAAAACAGAAGAATTTTATGTAATTTAGTTTTGTCAATACAATATACATCGTCTAAAAAATGTGTGAACAGCCTCTGTATAAGGTAAGTTGTGGTAACTGGGCCATAGATTTTCAAAATTTTTATATACTATATTTTTAACACATTAAAATTATACTAATATGTATAATTTTCGAAAATCTTTGTATTACATGTACTTTAGTAAGTCTTAGGGAGTGTGTTTAAGCTATGATATTGGTTTTCATTATATATATTATATATAAATATTGTATATATTTTTTAATACAGGTGGGCCTAGTTCCCCTGATAATTGGGGTAACTGGAACACCCAGGTCTATTTCTCATAATTAACAACAGAATCAGTGACTGGATAAATAGGTCCAATGCTTGTATATCTAGAAATAAAAAAAGTGTACCCCCATTTAAAAATAATGTTTCAAAGCAATTACTAATGTTGCAAGATAGATTGTTGCGAACACCGGAAACAATATCACACAAAGTGATTAAAAAGCACAATGTATCTGATTATAAACACATTTTCAAAAGTACAAACATACTTTCTAGCTTAGTTAGTAGCTGTAATGGCCTTTTCTATTGAAAAATGTAATATTAATTTGAGTTTAAGCCCTGAGTTAGTTAATAAGTTAATAAGTGAATTAATGTGTCACTTGGAAAAAAATGTTTTTTGTAATAACTTTACCAGCAGTAAGCTTAAGTGAAAAAGAACACAAATGAGTGACTTAACTACTTAACTTATAATAGTTAAACTTACTCATACTCAAATAAACAACCTTTTAACTATGGAACACTGAAAATTAGACCTTTGTACATGGGAATTGGGGATCTAATCAATCTTAAAATATCTTCACAGAATGTTCTCCTCTTTTTTCAATCGCCAGTTAAACCAGCACTTTTCAGGTGCTTTATTTTCACTTGGTGTCTATTTAAATCTACAACTTGTCCAGGTTATTTTGTACCATTATACTATACAATAACATAGTCCTTTGAGAACAGTGATACCGGGCACAACTTTGTCTAATTCACAGTCCTCAGTGCTCATAGCTGTTGAGCCATCATCATCAATATCTGAATTCACTACAGGTTTCACCTTTTTAAACTTGCAAAGGCTAGAAGTTGAAGGCAATGGGTTTTCTAAATTTACTGAAGTCAGTGGTTTAAATCCAATCTTTCTTTTCTTTTTATGGTATTTTTCCTCGCATTGCATCTTCAATATGCTATTTATCTTTTTCTTTTTACTTTCAAGTTTGTCTTTGAGTTCTTTCTTCACAATGTAATCTTTTTTCTGTTTTTTAGGTGCTTTTCTTCTACTTTTCAATTTTTTTCTTGTAAAGCAAAATCTTCCAACCTCTTATATTCCTGTCCTTTTTTCTATGTAAATATGACGCAAATCTTAGGTGAGTTGTAAGAAAAAAAAGGAAAACATGTTTGAACTGTCACAAGCTCTAAAAGTATAAATTTCTCCAACAGCATTCTATCTAGAAAGGCCTATGTCCTGACTGACTTTATTGCAACTTATTAACATAACTTAATTAGTTCAGTTACTTAAGTTAGGTTAGTAGTAATTAATATAAGCATAAGTGGAACAGTGTGGGATAACTGGGCCATACCTGGACCCAATTGCCCCATATCACTAAATCTGATAGAGCAACTGGGTCATACCCCTCCACAGACCTTTAAAATGCAGGATAGGTTAAAAAACTACACAGAGGGCTATTTTGACATTAACTGAGCTAAAAATTCTTGCATTCAATTTTTAAGAGATAAAAATAGACTTATAAAAAATTATTGAATTCACCCTTGTAGAAAGATGTTTTCTGATGACAAATACAAAAAAAAACATTAGCAGCCATGAAACATTCTTCAACTCAGTTGGAGACCAAAGGGCTGTTGTTTTGTTGATTTCTGCTTACCAGTGTTGCCACAACAGAGTGGAATTACCCCCTGATATGTAAAGAAAAAATCTGGGAGGGGATGGCCCAGTTACCCCATGGACTCAGTTACCCCAACTTACCTTATAGATTACAATTTTTGTCCTCATTTCTTGCTGCACAGAAAATAAAGTATACAGAAAAAGGTCAACAGGGCTTCAGATAACTTAAAAAGTGATAGGTAGGAATATTTATTGGACTAATAAAGAAGGTTACTTGCACCAATAGAGCAAAATCTACTGTATACATGTTGCGACAACATTTAAGAGAAACATAACGTAATTATATTTATCTACAGTTTAGGAAGGGAAGCTTTAGAAATTTAACAATGGTATGAAGGGAAAAATATCTCATTGAAGAGTTTGGTGGTGCTAGATATTCATATGAGAAGTTGAGGTTGTTCTAAACACTGGATAAGTAATGTACCAAACCCGAGCGACGCGTAGATATTCTAAAAAAGAATTTCAAATACAGAAATAAATATGCCAGTTACCGCAAATTAAATAATAGCAATTTATCTAAAATTAAAACTTCAGTGCACTTTTAACAACTTGCAGAAGAGTAGACAAAATAAAAAAACGTTGAATCTTCACTGGAAGCCAACAATTCCAGTGAAGAACTTCACCTAAGAACTTTTCTTTAACAAGGTGGGATTCAATGACAATAATTAATTACAATATAACAATTATTAACAAGTAGCATACGACCTTTAACTTCCTTACCTCTAAGGACCTCGTCTTATAACAGCCGAGAATAAAACTTTTTACAAGAAGAATAGCACCTGTTGAAAAACCTCAACCGATCGCATCCAAACCAACTTTTTAACTGAACTTTTATTCCAGACTCTTATTCACCTAGGAAACAAAACCCGTGTTGCTACACCGCTCAACTAAGCCATTTTCCAACAATAGACCCAAGAGCAGGATTTAATTACTTATCCATGGTAGACGCGTGAACGTGCTAAACCATTGTTTTATTTATCGTGGACTCCAAAACATCGCATGCTGGCGATAACACGCCAAGTTGGCCCCAAACTCGTAACATTATTATAGCAGTTCAGTGTACACGTACTTTATTGCATGCACAAAATTACACACAAATATTGTTTAAATTATCTTTAGGCTATGTGTGTAAAATGTATATGAAAAATAAATAAATATTATGGAAATCCTATGAAAAGATATGCCGCATTTTACACCTGTAGAACAGGCGCACCATCTGGCACACAATTCTGCTACCTAGTGGCCGTGAAGGGTAAGGTAACGGTCAATCAACAGCGGCCATTAGTGTTGCATGCTTATATCATACTCTCTGAAAGATGCTGCAATGCCAGACATGACAGAGTTCGAAATAGGCATGATTGCTGGGGCGCGTTTAGCTGGAACCTCGGTGAGAGAAACATCAAACCTTTTGCGGTGTGCAAGGAGCACGGTGTCAGCCGCTGTGATAGCATACACGTAAGACGGTAGGATGGCGTCTGCAAAGTCCAACAGTGGGCGAAAGAGAATGTTGACTCAGAAGGATAGACGGGTCTTGAAGCGCATAGTGGCCCGAAAGCACAAGCAGTCGTTATCTGAGATAACATCCGACATGAACGGTCATCTGAAGAACCCTGTTTCAGCCAAAACTGTCAAAAGGGAACTCTATGCTGATAACATTTATGACAGAGTGATAATTCGCAAAGCGTTGGTGACATCGCGTGATGCTTCCCAGCGACGCCAATGGTGTAGAGCTCACAGAAGCTGGGCCCCAAAACAATGGCAAGAAGTTATCTGGTCTGATGAATCAGCATTCACACTATTTCAGATCACTGAGCACGTTTACTTGAAAATAACGCCCAGAGAAGTGTTTACTCCCGACTGCCTCTTGTTGAATATGAAGCATGGAGGTGGCTCTCTTGTGGTATGGGGTGCGATATCTTGCCGCGGTCATGGACCAATCGTTACTCTGCATGGGAAGATCAAAGTCACTTATTATCTCAGCATCATGGGAGATCATGTCCATCCTTTCGTTCAAAATTTATTCCCTGTAGAGAGTACGCTTTATCAAGACGACAACGCTCCTATCCATACTGTTAGTGTGGTCAAGCATGGTTCGAAGATCATGACGATGAAGTGGGACAGCTCGCCTGGCCCCCCTCAGTCTCCTGACTTGAACATTATTGAACATTTTTGGAGAATATTTCGAGTCCAAACTTCATGCTTGATTTACACCTTCAGTCACACGTTCGGAATTAAGAGACTGTTCTCAAGGAGGAATGGCTTCATATTCCATTAAATATTGGGCATGATCTTATGCATCTGTAACGAGGAATTTCGTTACAGGTTAGTTTATTTATGTTAACCTTACTAATTTTGATTCTGTAATCAAAACTTTAATAGTAATTTTAATATTAATTTTAATTCTGCTACTAATTTCTGTCCTTCAGGTTAACTCTTAATTCTTTCGCCGTTAGCAGTTTAATTTTTACATCTGCCTTCACATTCGTGGGAGGTCTTAAATTGATTCTTGGCACTCCTTCCTTTTTCCTACTGCTATTCTAGTAACATCTGGATGGAACACTTAGCCGTAGTTAAAATACCTCTCTATTTTGCTATGCTTAGTTTAATTACCCGCTCTTGTGTCCAGAAAATAACAAGCCTTATCTCCCCCGTCCGTCGCTTTGTCCACGTTATAATTGCTTGGACTTAGCTCAGAGGAACTTCCGATTTAAAGATAAAGGGCATTTTTCCCATTTTCTCCCCTGCTGCGTGAGAATATTTATTTTCGGTGCTTTACAGCCAATTTAGTTTTTACAAGAACTCTGAATATTCTCCCCCCGGTCGAAGTTCGCTCCCGATCAGGATGAGCCAATCAAAACCCTGTAAGACTTCTACGCGGACAATTTTTGGCTTGGTAGGGTTTCCCCTTTTGGCGATGTTACGCGCTTTTATTTTTGTGGACACTAAGTGGTTGGCGCGGTTTTAATATTGTGTTTCCCCTTTCTCTCTACGCGTTTGGCGGATAGTAACGTTATTGCAACCCTTCTTTCCTCACGCTGCCCAGGGCCTAAAAAAATATACTTAGACAGAGAGATTTGAATTTTGGCTACCTGTGGTTGGTATGTTTGCTGGTACCCAAACCAGGTTACGGTCTTCGGGCCTGAACTTGTTGAGGGGAACTTATTATCTTGTTCTTATTTCTTCATGTATGTGTTAGAGCATAAACTTGTATCTTCTTATTATGCTATCAGCTTCCGATCTGAATGGTCATGTCAACTTTTAGCTCCTGATATGATTTGAGCAAGACATCAAATAATTGTACATTGCTTCAGTATGATATCCTAGATTTACCATGTTTGAACTATGTTTAGTAAAAATAAAAATTAGATATATTTTGACCAGCCCAGTTTGTCATCTATTTCTGAGAAGCATTGAATTTTTATCCTGCTTCAGTGGCAGCTAGTGAACCATTGGTATCGCGGCACAACGTTTTTAGAAACACGCCATTCCCTCCAATATTGGCAGAGTACTCCAGTGTTCATCATTCCAGCCTTTAAATAGGAGGCTTTGGTTCTATTAGAATCTTCCCGTCATCATCATTTTTAAAGTTGCTAATTTCTTCATCAGCAGCATCATCGTCGTTTTATAACAGTTGATGATAATTCTTTATGATCACGCCTCTTGTGTTAAATATTCGAAGTAGATGTAGCTTGAGACTATGCAACAGGTCGTTCTTCGACCGCGTAGTGACTTCTGAACTATATCTTCATGCCACTGAAATATACCGAACGTTTTTCAATACAATGAACTTATTCCGGTGTACTGAACTGTGAACACATCTACTTTTCTACAGATTAATAATAATATATTTTCCTTCCACAGCATCCATCCCACATCGCATACAATGCGTACTTACGTCAAATAAAGCTTTTCTCTTATTTTACAGGTGTTCGAATTATTTTGTCTCTCATCTGTATAATTATGCATTATCAAATATATTTGAATGCAAAAATCCATAGAATTTAAAAGTATCTTAAAATATGTTTTCGTAGACATATCAGGAAAAAGGGTTTCATTTTGAATCATATAATTCAACAAAAAGCAGATAATTGCAGTTCTTGAACATCGGCTAACCTCTCAAATTTAGAGAACAACATGCCTGATGCTCTAGAACTCTGCCATACATTCTTACTTACTGCTGAAAGAAACTGTATTTTATCTAAATTGTAATGCTAAAGATTCGAACGCTTTACAAAATAATAAGAAAGTATAGTGGTCATTAAGATTGATGAGTAGAAAATAAGGATTTAATTACGTAAGGATTTAATATTTACTTTGCCTGTAAAACCATTTTTTCCTACCTAATAGTTTTGAGGCCAAGAAAAAAAAGAAAATGCTCCTAGACACTTTTAAACCGACATTACAGAAGAGCAAAAGAAAAAATACATTTTTACTCTTGTCGTAGTTAAATTGGTAAAAAGCCTTCCAAAATTTGAGTCAATTTTATTTAAGAAAGTTCTATTAAATTTTCCACTTTTTAAGCAAAGCAAGAAGAAATAAAGGGTATTTTTTTATGGAAAAATCTGAATTCTTAACGTTTGATGATGTCATCCTTTTTGAAGAGGATAAATGCAGAAAAATCATGTTTTTCAAAAGTGTATTTAACTTCTTGTTCACATGAATACTTTACGCCTGTCTATGAATACATATCCAGACTTATAAAAACTGTTGAAGCTTTGACGTTTTTAAGTACCCAAACTTATATTGCCCAAACTGTAATTTAAATTTATTGCATGTAAGTAGTACTGTTAAATATCACCATATAGAGTCTTCAAGCTGTCTTTGGTATTTGAATTTCTTTCAATAATGTGAATTTTAAATTACTTATATTCTGATAGTCAAACTGATTGTGTCCTCTTAAAGAAATGAGGTGCATAATCGTTAATATAGAACTTCCCTTTTTCTAGTTTAGAAATAGATTGAAAGCTCATCCAAAGGTATCTGAGATTTTGCATGCATTGGGGGGCGGGCGGGGGCAGATATTAACTGAAAACGGTAGATTATTTGAGAATATTTTGTATATTATTATTATTATTATTATTATTATTATAATTACTAGAAGGTAACCCGTAATTTTGACGTCATTATACTAATAATGACGTCATAATGGAAAATTATATGAAAGTTAAAAAATATCCCGAATTATCAAACAATATTGCATTTAATCCACACCTTGTAAAAGCAAACCCTTTCATTATTTTTTATTTGTTTAATTTTTCATGCGATTAGAGTAGTAGACTGCCATCCAGTTTTTTACAGCTCACTACGCGATAGGAATACTTGAGCTACTGGATTCATTCACATTCAAATTTGTTTACTTTCAGAATTCATCGCAAAAGTAAACAGATTTTTAAAAACTGTTAAATATACAGCTAAAAACATCCAATTTTTTTTTGCTCTGAATGTTTTATAGAAAAATAGTCTGAACAAACGTGATTTGATGGAGAAGATATTAGTTTTCAGGTAAAAAAAAATTCTGATCCACATCTGAAATTAAAATTAAGCCTAACCGGCCGTTTGTTTACTGAGGGCTTCAATTGAAAGATGATTACAGCCCGGAAGTGTTTTACAGAGACAACGGCTATTATATATAATAATAATAATAATAATAATTATTATTATAACATGTGCATGTCATTTAAATAATTATTAATTTATTCATTTGATATTGGAAGATGAGCCTCAGATAAAATGATAGGTCAAATAATATTCCTTGAGAATTTTCATGATCCTTTCACTTCGCTTATAAAACCTTTTTTTCCTACATAATTATATTGAATCTAGGAAACTTTCACAACTTACATTATAAAAAGTACACAATTGGATTTAGAAAAACAGATTTATTTTGACTTTTTTTCATATAATTCTTTCCCATTTTGCAAATAAATAAAAAAATAAATAAGCATGCAACGTTCAACTGCATAACATTAAATATTTTCATCTGACAGTATTTTTTGTTCATACTTGACATCCGGTGCTTTGTCTCTTTTTACTTTACTTTAAAACTGCTATTTTAATATTGCGACAGAAAGTTTCAACAACTTTATTTAACATTTAATAAAACTTTCTTTAAGTTAACTCACCCTGGCGACGAGGACTAACAGATTTCTCTTGCATATGTTCAAGAGTTTCGGAGTTAAGAGATGAATTTATCTCTGCAGTCTTCAAAAACCAACGAGTGAAGAAAGAAAATGTAAGGAAATAAATTCCTTGGAGAATTCTGCGATACTGAAAATTACTGTTGACAAAAGTCTATTGAAAAGTCTGCGCCAGAATTTACAGGCATGTTTCCAAGTCGTGTTTTGTTAAATACTGGCTGGGGTATATTTGAGTAAAGGTCTTAAAAGATAAGACATTGTTAAAGAAAATCACGTGGCGGAGCATTTGTATGCATCCTTCTGGGTACGATAAACTCGGGAACTTAAGAATAAAGGAGTAATATTCGACCACACGTTAACGATATGCTTTGTAATGATCTATACTTTTCTTTTTAGAAACGTAATCTGTTAAACTTTGAAGATGACGGACAAATAGACATTTACGCATGAGTGTATATAATATTTTATTTTTTTATAGTAATCTTTATTTTAAATTATTATTTGACTATCTTTTTAATGGCTATTTCAACACAATTTTTATGTTCAATTTCCATAATTATCATGAAACTGTTTTTTTCAGTATAGTAATTTTACATTTGTGTTTAGCTTCCTGGAATTGTTTTTTTTTGTTTACCTGTTCTTTCTTTGTCACATCCAGTTTTCTTCTCTTATTTTTGCTTATTTTCACTTCCCTTATTTTTCTTACCGTGTTCTCTTCTCTCCAATTCTTATCATCTGTCAGTTGACATTTTTCTTTACTTCAGAGTTTTTCTTTCAAATGAAGTGGCAACGTTTTTCCATGAAATGTCTCTCAATCACTGCTTGTAGCTAGGTCGTTGCTTTTACATCCTAGAAAAAAGAGATGTTTTTTAAAGTCTTGAAAATTTGTATTGTTTATCTAGAGAAAAATATATAATACTGCAGTTCCTTTTTACATTTTGTTCCCCCGTTCTAGTTTATATTTCTAATTTTTATGTACCCACATGAATGTTACATGTTGTTCTTTTTGTTTAATAACTGTTAATTTCACGTTGGACTTAAACAACAATGTTTTTCTCTTTAGATATACCATGCATAGAAGGAGTT
This sequence comes from Dolomedes plantarius, assembly GCA_907164885.2. Taxonomy (NCBI): domain Eukaryota; kingdom Metazoa; phylum Arthropoda; class Arachnida; order Araneae; family Dolomedidae; genus Dolomedes; species Dolomedes plantarius. The sequence continues at coordinate 37,398,521 of OU015493.1, read as the reverse complement.
ATAGCTACAAGTACGAGGTAAAAAAATTAAATGAATTTAAAGGATAGAAGGGCGATACATGTTATGTTTTATGTTAAATTTTGAATGTAATAATAGGGAAAATATATATAACATAAAAACTAGAAGTAATTTATTTTATTTGTGGGATGTTTTCATCACACGAAGTTTTCTTCGTTAAAAAGATTTTATCATTCTATTTTTTAGGTATCTATCTATCTATCTATCTATCTATCTATCTATATATATATATAATGATAATCACGGGAAGAAAGGAGTTAGGGATGAGGGAAGAAGTGGTGATCGCACACATGGAGACAGAGATGAGATACACGAATTACACAGTCAGTATCCATTGAACTAATTTTATTCATCAGGAAGTACTACGAAGACATTTTTCCAGCACATCACCATTAAGGAAGATTCATAGAAGGGGCGCAAGCGACAGTAATGACCACCGGACTTTCCACCGGGGCGCGAAAAGGCAGAACCATTATTACATGGCAGCTGGATACAGGAGAACAGAGCGAATAAGTAAAAAAAGAGAAAGAAGAGCAAAAAGAGATCGCAAATATCTTCTGTTAAACATTTTATACTGAATGTTTCCCGATTTTCACACTAGGGCTTGGAATTATTCAATTGGCTACAATCGGACATATGACCTATACATGTGAGGGATGAGTAATAATAGCGTGGTTTTCAAACATGCGATGTATGATGAAATAGTCTCGTGGCTTTCAAACGTCGTGGTTTTCCCGAGAGCACGCGCCTCTGAGTTCTGTTTGTCAGTAGGAGTTTAAAAATAACTTTATATATTATCAAGTGCCTGCGTAATTATTCGCACGTGCCTTAAGGCTGTAACACCCAATATAAACTCTCAATTACCTTATTTCTAGGTCGCAATTTGGAAGAGGGGTTGTGCTTTATTGAAAGGATAATTTAGAATACGCGTTAGCTTTATAAGACAATTAATAATGGTGGGGCGTTTTTGTTACACACATACATATATATATATATATATATATATATATATATATATATATATATATATATATATATATATATATATCGGATGAGTGTTCCTCTAGCCATAATTTTTGGCTGTGGATGTGTTTGGTGGAGCATTTTCTTGTTGTACGGCGCCCAAACCCATGAGAGTGAATGCATGACACGAATTACTGTAACACACCTAGAAATATGCTAATATAGCGTTCACCAGTCAGAGAACTTGTAGACGTATGAGGGGTGCTATATCATGGCAGTTCATCTTATCCCACACCATTACTGAGGGACTACCAGCCTGTACAATCCCTTGTTGGCATGCTGGATTCATTGATTTGTGGCGTGTTCTTAACACGCGGACGTTTCCAGCTGCCTGAATTAGTTAGAAACAACGCTCAGCACGCCAGGCTACTCCTTTTTAGTCATCCAGTACCCAGGGGTTGTGTTTCCGAGTCTAAACGGGGCTCAGAGCTATGTGCCACGAGGAAAGCAATGACACCCAGGTAAGGAATCGACTATCATTCCCAGAACGCTGTTCAGTACTCAGGATAACGCGAGCAGATAACCCTTAGCATTGAAATGCGATGCTATTTGTAACAATATTACAGTCCTTTCGCTTGAAATGATTCTCGACAGATGACGCCGGTCACGATCCTCCAGAGTCTTCCGATGGCACGCTATTGACGTAAGTTTGATGTTTTATCGGAATTCTTCTATTCAAAGTACACTTTTCGCATGGTCGGCCGTGAAAATCTAAACTTTGTATCTCCGAAATGACATTACCCATCACACGAGGACCATCTATAGTAGCTCACTGAAATTCCCTTAAATCATGATCACGTGCTATTGTAGCTTGATTGTCTGTCGAATTGATTAAGACTGTATATTTCACACACACTTTAATAAACCAAATCTATTTACAATATTTGAATACATATTAACGTATCGAATAACAAGCGTATCGAGAGACAAAAGTATCGTGAGACTTAAGGGGAAAAAATTTCCGCTTCAGCTTTTGTTGTTCTAGTAGCCTCGTTCCCAAGCGGCGCTAAAAACTAAGGAGACGCGCCGCACCGCCTAACGGGGAATCTATTCGACAGACAGTCACACACTGTCATCTCTTAAGGTATGTCCACACTTGCGCGCTTTCGCGTTCGCTTTCAACAGGCACGTAGAGAGGAATGTGAGGCATGCGCAGAGGCATGCCTCATATTCCTGTCTACGTGCAAAATTCTAGGAATTGGATAACGCATACCTTATCGCAAGCGTATCCAACTCGAGTGGATTTTCGTGCGTCAATCCATGCGTTTTTCTATTCTGCAAGGCAGTTTTCAAGTCAGTGTTCAGAATGTCGCAGTCTTCGGAAGAAATTTTAAATTTTATTGAAGATTATAGAAATTTATCGGCGTTGTGGGACGTCAACCATTCCGCATACACAAATAAACTTATTAATATATTTAATGCATTTGAAATGATTATTTAATAATAATATACAGGGCATTATATTATTATTGTCTATTGCTTTAAATTTAAAACTAAATGTCTTTTTAAACAAAGCAAATTGAAAAAAAATTTGAAAATTTGTACTATATCATTGAAATTTCGTTTTTGAAATACAGGAAGAATATTTCAAAAATAAGCATCAGCTAATTTGTTATTATAAAAATACGGAATAAAAAAATTCCCTATAGCTTATCATAGATATTGAAGACCCGCTTTGAAAAAAAAATAGATGTTTTAGTATTATAAACCTGCTTTTATAAGCACGTTACAACCTGAATTCGCATTTTGCGTGACGCAATTTTTCTTCCATGTCATGCATTTCTTGCATCCAAATGCGTAAGATCTAGCACATATCATTTTAATTATCCTTTTTCTCGGTTTAGTTCTTTACTTTATATTAAAGAGATATAGTATGAATAGCTAATGATTTTTCTTGAATTTTCTGTATACTTCAAAAGCAATATAAATGATCCTTTTATTCAGAAATAAATTAATATACCAGTGCAATTTTACACTATATATTTAAGAGATAGAACTTTAATAACAAGAAATATTCTTCGGTTTTCTATTCTTAGTATTTGTTTGGTTTTATAAACAAAGCTATAAATTGTAGTTCTATTTCTAATAACTTGGCATATAACAAAACAGGTCTTCTCTATATTCCGTATCATCAGTTATTATTTTTGCTATTAAAATACATTCATGTAGAACCTTCGTGTATAAGAAAAACCATCTCTAATAGATTACTGACGTATTATATAAAAAATAGTATATTTCTATTTCTATTTATTGTTTAGTCTTCTCATTTAGATCATTTTCCGGCGAGCGCACACACACACACACACATATATATATAGGATAAATATGCAAGTAGCAGGATACTATCTATTTATATACAGAGCACCGTACCAAAATTGTATTCTATTTTTGCTGCACATTCCGTGTTGCTTTACGCAAAAATAGTGATTACCTTATAAACTCTGCGAAATCACAAGAAACGCAGCAGTAACCGTCCGACTCATCCATCTCGTGAGGCAAATATATGTATCTCTCTGTTTCTCTCTCTCTCTCTCTCTATATATATATATATATATAGTAGTGGCTCCCAAAAGTGTTCGTACACTTACGATTTTCAATGAAATAGGGGTCTATCCCTTAATTAAAATGAATATTTCAGAATGGGTATTTAATAATTAGATCTATAATCTATTCTTAACAGAACTACATGAAATATTTTTGAAAACATAGAAAAACTTTATTTTTAAGAAACCAGAAATCAAAAAATAACAAAAACTTTATCTCACAAAAGTTATCGTACACTGAAATATTTTCGGATAAACTCATAATTCAAATTATTGTCTGGCGGTTTATTTTTATTTTTGAATTGTGGTGGCATTAAAAATATCGTTCGTAGGCAAGTAAAAGCTTCAATTTTTGCTTGCCTACTCCGTAATATTCTATTCATTATTTAAAAATCGCTTGTAGCCGTAAAGAAACAACAAAAAGCATTCGAAAATTGATTATTTTTCATCATAGTAGCGGTAAATCAGTTTGGAATATTGCTAAATTACTTAATTTTTCCCATTATACTGTGTAGTATGTGATAAAACGCTTTATAGAAGAAAATCGGATCGAAAGCAAGGTAAGAAAAGGTCGTCCGGCAAAGTTAACAATACGTGATGAGAGATTTATAATTAGAAAATTTGTGAAAAATTCACGTTTGAGTGCTGTTAAAACTTTCTGCAGCATTTAATTAAACATTTTCTACTTCAATTTCACCTGAAACTGTTCGATGCAGTCTCAGATCAGCTGGATTACATGGGTGTTCTGCCCGTAGAACATTTTTTGTGAGTGAGAAAAGAAGAAAGCTTAAGCATTCCTTCGCACTATCAATGATAAATCAGCCCCAAACGTATTGGAATAATTTCTTATTTGCCGATGAAAGCAAGTTTAACATTTTTTGGTTCCGATGGGCGTATAATTGTATGGAGAAGAAAAAATGAGGAACTTAATCCCAAGATCTTAGTAGAAACAGTTAAGCATGGCGGTGGAGGTGTCCTTGTGTGGGGGTGCATATCAGCATCAGGACTAGTTAATTTGGTATTAATTGATGCCATAATGAATCATGCTGTTTATATAAATATTTTAAGAGACAATTTAAAATTATCAGCCCAAAATTTGGGTATTGGAAACAACGTTGTTTTTTATCAAGATAACGATCCTGAGCACATGGCTTTCAACGTTCACCTCTGTGTTCAACGTGTCACTATAAATGTCCTCAAGTTTTGTAAATACCACCTCAATCGCCAGATTTAAACCCAATAGAACATACACTGGTGTAAGAAATTAAGAGAATTTGCAGACTTGGTTGATTATCTCTAGAACTACTGTACTTATTTTAATGAAATTTGATATGTACATACATTGATACAGTACAAAACAACTAACCATTCAATAATTCTAATAACCACGCATGATCGTGCGTAACACTCGTTGGAGTCGGAAGGTATGAAACAGCGGTTGCAGAATAAACAAAAAATGGGTTAATAGATGGGTTAGTAGGGAGTATGGTCCCCTCTTACAGATATACAGGTCTCGCAGCGTGATTTCATACTTGAAATAAGGCAGTTTATCATTTCCTGTGGCAATTGGTGCTACTCGTTCAGCAACGCTGTTTTCATTCCCTGGATTGTTCTCGGAGGGGGGTTGCGAGTTGCAATTGCCCTCCCCAGAACGTCCCAGACATGCTCTATAGGGTTAAGGTCTGGAGATCTGGCTGGCCAATCCATCCGCCGAATATCCTCACTCTCTAGAAATTCGTCGACCAGAAGAGCTCTATGTGGCCTCGCGTTATCGTCCATTAAAATGAACTCAGGGCCAACTGCACCCCTGAAAAGGCGAACAAAGGGCTCCAAGACCTCATCCCTATGCCTCACACCAGTCACAGTGCCTCTATCAAAGACATGGAGAGGTGTGCGGCCATCCAACATGATGCCCGCCCAGACCATTAAACCTCCTCCGCCATAATGGTCGATTTCGCGGACACTGGAGGGTAGGTAGCGGTCTCCATATGAACGTACGGCGAGAATCGGTGTTTAGGCTGAACCGGGACTCATCAGTGAAGAGAACGGTCGCCCATTGATCCATACTCCAATCTCTATGCTCTCTGCACCCTGATAAACGGATTTCCTGTTCGTAGAAGTGAGCGGGACGCAAACAGCAGGTCTTCTTGCAAACAACCCTCTCTCATGAAGTTTTTTGGAAACAGTCACCCTTGATACACGGGTTCCTGTGGCTGCATACAAGTCACGAGAGAGCTGAGAAGCTGTAGCACTCCTGTTACGCCTCACTTAATCGACAAATGGCGATATTCTCTGGCCGTCTTGGCTCTTGGACGACCTTACCTAGGCTTTCTCTTTATGGATCCGGTATCCTGGAACTGTTTCCATAAATTACACACGACGCTGGGCGTTAAATTGTGACTCTCTACAAATTTGGACTTGATATTGGCCAGCTTCTACCCTCCCCACAATTCGCCACCTCATTCCATCATCTGAACATTGGTGGTTACTCATTTTTACTGTTACAATTGGAAATTAACCGATTGCTGCAAAATAACACCAACAAATTCGCCGAGGTGTGCTAGAGAACGAAATACGTCTTAACTTACGCGCGCTTATAAAGCCTGATTCTCTACTGGCTCCGCCTACACACATGTGTACGCTTACGTATTTGACGTACAAGATTTGCATTTTTGTCTAGAAGCAGTGGTTTTACATTCAAATCAGTTCTTTTCATGACATTCGATAAAATATGAAAATTCTCTTAATTTATTTCACCAGTGCATTTGGAGAGAACTGGAGGTTCGAGTACGAAAACACGACATTCACATGAAAAGCGAACTAAAAACAATTATAATGGAAGAATGGATGAACATTGATGCAGAAATTACAAAAGAACTAGTACAATCTATTCCCAGACGTTTAAAAGCTGTTGTGGGTGCTAAAGGATATCCTAGTAAACATTAATTTTACGAAGAATTAGAATATTTATTAATATGTAGAGATTTTTTACAAGTATACGATGACTTTTGTGAGATAAAGTTTTTGTTACTTTTTGATTATTGGTTTTTTAAAAATAAAGTTTTACTATGTTTTTAAAATATTTCCTGTAGTTTTGCTAAGAATAGATTATAGATCTTATTATTAAATACCAATTATGAAATATTCATTTTAATTAAAGGATAGACATCCCTATTTCATTAAAAATACGAACACTTTTGGGAGCCACTGTATATATATATATATATATATATATATATATATATATATATATATATATATATATATACACATATATATATACACATATATATATACATATATATATATACACACACACACACACACACACACATATATATATATATATATATATATATATATATATATATACTCGTATATCCTTCAGAAACTCACAGCACGCGATTCCAACACGTGATCTCTTTGCTGTCTGCTGTCAGATAACATTCATTAGAGCCTGTGCCAGTGCTCTTTTAGGACCGTCTAAGAGATAACGGTTGTGTACTGACCCGAAGTTAATGCATTACAGAATCTGTTTCGCGGATGATTTCGTTTTAATCTCTTTATGAGTGAAACGTATCTATACGCCGAAAATTGATATATCAAGGAGAAATATTTGTATGGGAGAGAGTTATTTATCGGTTAGGGGTGATATTAATTAGGAAATACAAAAGGTTTAGAACTTTAGGTTTTTATATCTATAATGTATTCACGCAATGTCCTGGCTAATTGTTTTGCCTTTTATTTCCCGGACAAAGGTTTGAAGTTAAATTACTTTTCACAAAAGAAAGGAGACTGAGGTTACATAATTAATCTACACTTTACTCGAGAAGTAATTTCTTCCGATAATAGTCTGTTACGTAATGACAAGGAATGAAATTGTTAAGAAGTGTAGATGATTGATTATTTTATGCAGAATTTTCAAATAATATACTGCGCCAAACCAACAGCGGTAGGAACATAGGGAAACTTATAGAATAATACAGGGTGTTTAAAAAAGAATCTTCCGATTTAAAAAATCCTAACTATTCATCTTTTAATCCGTTTTGATCGAATAATATACAGGCAAAAAGAGGGAAATTTCGATTTTCATGCAGTTACCGACAAGTAGCGCTAACTCTCTTCCTTCGCTCGCAAATTCAGTGTTTGCAAAGATGACGACTGCACAACAGATATCGTTTTGTGTTCTACGCTTTGAGATGTGTGAGACCGTAACAACTGTTCAGCGTGATTTTCGTCGACAAAACCCTGGTAGATTGAAATTCCTACCTCTCAGAGCATTAGGCCATAGTATAAACAATTCCAAGACACGGGTTGTTTGTGTACGCATAACAGCCGTGAAAGCAGTGCATACAGATATGCTCGCAAACATTTGCGAGGAATTTGGTTACCATATAGACATATGTCGTACATCCAAAGGTGGGAATATTGAGCACCTTTCATTTGATTTCTAAAAAAAATTTATGATAAGCCATGTAATATATAATTAATTTTAAGTTTCTTTGTTTGTACAATATTTTTCATAATTTTCATATTTTGCATATTTTTCAATATTTTTCATAATATACTCATTTAAAATCGGATGATACTTTTTGAAACACCCTGTATATTTCTACCATTTTTTAGCATTTTATGAAGAATAGCTGAAGCTTACATGAAGTGGAACCCAAAATAAAGATCAATTTGTCCCTGTCGTTTTCCCCACAAACAATGTAGGCCAACTGAAGTGCTCAAGAAATACGTCGTAAAATGTTTAATACTTTAATCTTATAAGTTTCAGTGTTTAGTGAATGTGAAATAAAACTCTAAAGACCAGGAATAAAAAAGTGAAATAAATAATATTTAATGTATGCTACCACCAGTGACAATTTAAAACAAATATGTATGTAAAATAATTACTTTATCTTCCTGAGTTTCAGTAACTGTGTTGCGTTAAGACCCCACTAACTCATTGATAACTACAGTAGTTATCAATTTAAGAAAAGCCTACTCCCACACACCTGTGGTTGAACTGGCCAGCTTATAAAATCACTCAGCTTCCTGAAACCACTTATTCTATGTGTTGTTGAATAACCACTCCTACTGTACACCTTCATGTTTAATCATGCTGGAGTTCGGCTTCCTTATACAACACCGAGAAAAGAGCCAATTTACAGATATATTGTCTATATACAGATGGTGGACAAAATAATACGAACACTTGTGAAATAATGGAAAAATCTTTATTAATAGATTATTGGACCACCCTTTTACTGAAGTACAGATTTAATGCGACGTGGGATAGATGCATAAAGGTCATGGACAATCTTTAAAGGAATATTAAGCCATTCCTCCTGCAGAACGGTCTCTAATTCCGAAAGTCTGGCTGGAGGTGGAAATCGGGAACGAAGTTTGGACTCCAAATATTGCCATAAATGTTCAATAATATTCAAGTCCGGAGATTGAGGGGGCCATGCGAGATGTTCAACTGCATCGTCATGCTCTTCGAACCATTCTTGAACACACCTAGCAGTGTGGATAGGGGCGTTGTCGTCTTGAAAAAGCGGTCGCTCTCCAGGGAATACACTCTGGACAAAAGGAGGGACATGATCCCCTAGAACGCTTAGATAGTGATTGGATTTGATCCTCTCATGTAGAATAACAAGTGGCCCAAGACCGCGCCAAGATTCGCACCCCATACCATAATGGAGCCACCCCCATGCTTCACAGTCGGCAAGAGGCATTCAGGATGAAACGCTTCTTTGGGATTTCTCCAGACATAAACGCTTCCAGTCGTCTGAAATAGTGTGAACGACGATTCATCTGACCATATTACCTGTTGCCACTGGTGTGGTGACCAGCCTTTGTGATCTCTGCACCATTGGCGTCACTTGAAAGCATTAGTTGCTGTCACCAAGGGTTTACGAATTGCCACTCTGCCAAAAATGTTCGCAGCATGAAGTTCCCTTTTGACAGTTTTTGTTGAAACGGGGTCCTGGAGATGACTGTTCATTTGGGATGTTATCTCGGATAACGATTGCTTGTGCTTTCGGGCTACTATGCGCGTTAAGACCCGTCTATCCCTATCAGCTAACTTGGACTTTCGGCCAATGTTGTGCTTTGAAGACGTCGTCTTACCCTCTTTCGTGTACTCTGTCATAGTGGCTAATACCGTACTCCTTGCAAACCCCAAAAGGTTTGCTGTTTCCGTAACCGATGCTCCACTTAAACGCGCTCCAACTATCATTCCTCTTTGGAACTCTGACAGGTCTGACATTTCAACTTATCACAGACAGTTTGATAGAAGCATGCAACGTAGGTGACTGCTGTTGAGAGACTGATACCTTCCTCTTCACACTCACTAGGTGGCAGACTTCTGTTGCAGGTGGCGCGGCTGTACTGCAGGTGTGAAATACGTCATACTTTTTCACGGGTGTTCGTATTATTTTGTACTCCATCGGTATATAAAACAGTTCCGTAACTGACTGACTCACTGATATACAACGCACAGACCAAACCGCTGGACCTAAAGGGCTGAAATTTTGCATGGCGATTATGCTTATAGTGTAGGGGTGCACTACGAAAGATTTTTGAAAGATTCTTCCTAGATTTTTTTAAATTTAGGGGACAATGGTCTTTCAAAATTGTGAAATTTGTCCAAAAATTCGATTTTTCAATTTTATTGAATTGTGAAACTACGGACGAGTAGGAATGTGTTGCAAAAAGAATTTTCAATTTCTGTGATTACTTTCCTAGTTTTAGGCATTTGCATTTAATTTAGATATTATGTAGTTACTAATAGCAATAACTTTAAATGTGTTTTTCTGAAAATAAAAATTTTCATGTCATACGAATATTCAAACTGCTCCAGGCGCATTTCTAATTATCGTATTGCTTTGAAATTTAAGTTTTATATATTTAACTGTATATCAAATAAATCTTATTGAAAATAATTATGCTTCGTAGTTTAGAACTTCTAAATTTTGTACTTGAAAAGATGATTTATAACTTTTTTGCGTAATAAAAATAAAAAGAGTGTTTTCATTATTATTATTTTTTTCTCTTTATATTTTTAATGAATACTTAAAATAAGCAATAAGTTTCATTCTTAGTTCTATAAGGTATCCTGTAAATAAAAATTACCGTATTGTATGTAAAAGAAATGCGCATGGAACATTTTTAATTAGGCCAATTTTTGATATAATTAATAATTCATAACTCATAAATTATTAATATTTCATAAGTAAATTTTAAACACTTTTACATATCTATGGTACTAATCACATATTAAAATTTCAAGCAAATCCATTCAAAACAAAAAAAGTTAGGTTTGAAGGTCTATTGTCCCTTTAAATTTTTAAGCTGTTTTAGTAACATTTTTTAAGTTTGCATTTAAAATAATAATTTCAGGGTTATAAAATTTATATCACGAGAAAGAACCTAAAAATGCCTTTAAAATGAAATTTTAGCGAATCTTTACTTCCATTTTCTGATTTTTGGTGAATTTTTAAAGATTAATTTTTAGAATTTAATTTATTAAATGCTGATCACGTGATTTCTTTTTCTGGTACTTTAAATAAATTTATCGTAATGTCATAACAACGAAATAGACAAAAAAATATTTTTCTTTTCTTGCTAATGCGGCAGACGATTGGACATTATCTAAAAAAATATTAAAATACACTAAAAATATGTTCCTCAAACTGTACTATATTAACGGTACTATATTCTTTAGTATGTCCTTATTCTGGTTGGTTGTTGGAGAAAATACCGCAATAACTATAATTGTTACTCTTGCTCATCAAATGGTTATGGTCAAGGTAGTTAATTTTGGGTGTGTTGCCAATACAGAAATTATTTAACTACTACCTGATTGCTTGACCAGTTAGTCTCATAATTTTTTAATTGCGTTGTGTTTTTTAAAATAATCTAATCATCTGATTGAAATTATAATCGATAGATTTATTAAACAAACAAAGTACATATAAATACATTACAATACATATCATATTTATTACCTTAAATATCTTATTTTATTCTTATACCTTTAAATATATTTGTGGATTTCATTTTACTCAATTAAATATGATTAACTTATTCCTCCGCCATGATTTTATCAATTAGGTATTATTTAATTCACTATGGATGAGCGGTAGTTAGGCAAACACAGTATTACGGGATCAATAATTGACTGCCACACGTACCTTCACTGACGTTCTCATTTGAAAATAGCGGAACGCGTCTGGGATCACGTTGTACCTCACTCGGCTACGGATCAGGCGGGGGGTCCAGTGGGTTGCTGATGTCGGACCGGCCTTCATTAGGTCCCCTGGGAGCTGGTATCCATTCTCTCGTCGAGCGGTAAACTCTCGGGAATCACCTCTTTCCACGATCACTCTGTCATCCGTCGGGTCAGTGCTCTCGTCACGTCTCAGGACTCTCAGTCATCCTTTTTAGCCAAAACAAAATCTCTGTGTCTAATCCTTATCCTGCTTCTTTTTATATCTTTTTCTTCCGCCGCTAACTCCTCCCATATTCTCTTGATTGGATCATTATTTCTTTTTGGAAGTTTTCATCCCGCCCTGCTGAAAGCGTGTATAATCATCTCATTCTCACCACCCTTATCGGGGCTACATTTGATCTTTCCCGCTGTCATCTTGCTTACGACTTCTTATTATTTCGGCTAAGTCATATATATTCTCCCCATCGTTCATGCTTTTCTATTCACATTCCTCTTTCTTAAAGACTTATTTTTCTTTTTAAACGTTTCCCCATCTGTAATCCCCATCTGTTTTCCGTGCCATAATTGCTCCGTCCCACTTGGACCACCTGGACGTCACCTTGCGGCATTTCTTTTCATACCATAATTGCCTTTTTACTTCTTCAGGATCTAGCTAAATCCACCGCCTATTCATTTCCTGTATTCATCAATATTCTATTTAAACCTCTTTTATGGTCTATTCTTTCTCCCCTGTTCATTTCATCTTCCGACATCTTTCAAAGGTTTATTCATTATATATATATATATATATATATATTGGCATTAATTGCGTACATTGACCATTGTATTTAATTTGAATGTACTCCGTAGCGAAGTGCGGGTTTTCAGCTAGTGGTAACATAAATGAGAATTAAAAAGTAGCAAAAAACAATTTATAATTTAAAACTAACGTGAGATCACCTCAACCCATGATATACGGGTACCTAAAAACTTTTGGTATCTTCTAAAGGCGTTTTAAAAGATAGAGATAAATTATAGATATGTTGGGCTTTCCTAGGGTAAGAAAGTGAGTTTTAATGTAGGAAAATTATAAAAAAAAATTGAAAATCATGTCTTCCGTTTTTGGAAAAGAAAATTTTATCAAAACAGAAAAAATTGTGCTTAACACTACTGCATGTAATTTAAAGTCTAATCGCGAGCAGCCTGATGAATGACATCGGTATTTTACTCGAAGCATCAAAGCATTAATTTTATTCCTCGAATCTCATCCAGACATAAATGGTCGCATCATGTAATAAATCAATCCTTAATTTTGATATAAATCTGTATGATATTTATTTGGTAGAAAATATTTACAATAGAAAATATTTACTAAGGAAAATTCGAAAATCCGAAGTAATTGGCACTAAATGGAGCAGAAAATGTTCGTAATTTTGAAAACCAAAACTAATTGGGATTCTAAAATATTCATATATACATAAATTAATTATTTTTATCTAGATACTTAATTCTTCCAGAATCCGTACGCTTAAGGGGACAATGGACTTTCAAATTATCAAAAATGGAACAAAAATTGGAATTTCTTTTGGGGTGTATTAATATTTTAAAAATATATAAATATTGGAATAAGATGCATTTAAAATATGTAATGAAAATTAAAATGAAAACTTGGTGGCTTTAAAAAAAGTAAATATTAAAGGTAAGTGAAAAATATCTTATAAATGGCTTTTTATCAAAATGAGTAATTTCCAGATTTGCAAGTCTTTGAAATGATCCTTTAGTCAAAATTTTTGACGAAATTTTATAAAATTTATAATAAAGACTCCTATTATAGATTAAAATAAAGTTATGTATCCATTTCAGGTTTCGACATCGTTAAGATTATCAACGCTTAACTTAAGTATAGAAAAGTACAAACATTTCATGAAAATTCAGAGAACAGGCATAAAAATATTTCCTAAAAATCAACTATTCAACGAAAACACAAAATAATACATAACTCTGTTCAAAATGTATTTATAAGCAATATAAAAGCAAAGTTAAGGGGGGAAGCTGAAAATTGGATCGCAAGGAGCATTTTAAAAAACATAATAAAAATTTCCATTTTTAAATTATAAAAAAAAATCTCAATTTTTAAAATATAAAATATTTTTTAAATATTCATAAAATTTTATACGGTGTTTGATATACCGGGTACGTCATAAATTCATGCAAAGTTCAAAAATTCATGTGGGGCGGGGCACCATCCTGCATGAAGGTGAAAACAGGCAACGCATGTCTTTCCTGCAATAAAAGCTTAACGTGGTCACGCAAAAGCGCCCTCTTTCGGTTACTTTTGAAAACTTCTTTTTTTACATGGAAAAAAATCCAATGTCCCTCTGATCCTATTCGCCCAAACAGAAAAGTTTTCCGAGCATTATTTCTTTTATTATGAATTTTTAAACTTTGCACGAATTTATGACGCACCCGGTTGTTACACTTTAATGAATACATATGAAAAATTTCATATCTCTAAGGTAAAAATTTCAAAAAATTGCTTTCTAATCTCCACCATCCTCTTAAGCCATTAGTATCAAATAATTATATTTTATAACACAGAATTTTACATGCACTAAGAATTAGTATTTCCTTAAACTGAGAGTCAAAAACACCAAAATTTAAATTACTTGTAAAGTATTTTTCTTGAATAAGTGAGCTATATTTTATTTAGGTATGTTTTCCAAAACATTTCTGAGGGCTTTATGACCCCTCTGGCTTAAGAAAATTTTAAATACTCAAGAATCGTTTCGAAGCACATGTCGTTGAGGAATTTCAAGGACCTACATACCTGTTTGGTTCGTGTATGCATTTTAATCAAATTTCATTTTCAAGGAATCTCGTTAACTCAAGCTTAACTTGTCAGTTATTCCGAATGTAAGACGCAGCTAGAAAACTGTAGCTTTACCGGAATGGGAAAACTGGATGATAAGTTTTGTTTGAAGTAGAAATAGATTTTCCGATTTAACGGTACATAAATCGGGATAAACAAGGGAGTATAATTACCTATTGCTTCTCTTTGAAATATTCAAATTTTCAACTCTCTAAAAAACATTTCCCTTCATAGAAGATAAAAAAAATACATGTGAGAGATAAAATAATATACTGCAAACATTTAATGGTCCTTTCATTTGAATACAAATATATAGCTATAGATTTTCATTCTTATAACATAACTAGCTTAATACCCGTTATGGCGGAGCGTAAAAAGAAGGTTTTCGATTTTGTTTTTGCCCTAGTGCGGAAAAGTTGGGTACTGGTGGGTAGATCACGTATGCAAAGTTTTGGGAAAAACAAAAAATGGCTTCTGTCTCCATTTCGTCCAGTTTTTTTTTATCAGATTTTTACCATATAGTTAAAAATGTGTATTTCCATTGTTTTGTATGCAGCTCTTCGCTTTTTTTCTGAAATAAAATTCAGAAAAAACCCAGAACTCACCACGAGGAGGTGGCTGCATTGCAAGTTCCACCCATGCCTACCCATCCACCCAACCATATGGTCACTTAATTCCTTTGCTCTTGCAATTATTCCGATTTTACTAGGCACTCTCATTTGATTTCAAATAATGGCATAGCTTTTCTTGACCCTGTTGGGGTTCTAACTAAAGCGTCACACTTATTTTCTCCACACACAGTCGCAGAAACCTCTGTTACAGTTTCACGAAACGTTCAACACTTTGGATGTAGCAAGGAAATTTTAGGCTTCCCAAGTGTTGAGCTACAGACTCTCCACTGGAAATCAAATTTCTCAAATCCTCTTCTGTCAAGTAAGATGTTATTGGGGATTCCGTCAAATTACATTTCGGCCAATCAATAAGGTCTATATATGAAACTGCCTCGAAGTTGAGTGACAGAATGTGGTAGTGTCTGATTCCTTCCTTTTATTCCTTTCTCCCTCGTAAAATCCTACGCAGTCCAAGTTCTCGAATGAGTTGACTGTCTTCTGTGATCATTGACTAGATTATTGCTTCCGGATGGCCAAAATAGCCCTTTCTCTGGATAAGAGGATCGACCACAGTCTTCAATTCATTTTTAAGATAGTGGGAGACGCTTATTGTCTTCCGCAAATTTCGTGGACCATCCATGCAATATGGATTTAATTTGACTGTAAATCACATAGGTGCGTACACTTTTGTGATCAACTCAGCAGAGTTTGAAGTTGGTTTGAAGGCTCTGAAGAGCTAATGTATAAACGCATTATTCGATTTGCAGTTGTTGGCCAACGTGCATGAGGAATTTTCCCAGGGTGCTTTAGTGACAAACTTTATGAGCAGTTTCCATTTGTGACAGTTTTACAAATATTCCAAAGGTATTGATTTTCTGTGCTAAGATCCTTTATGTTGATTTTTGGAAATTCGCTCGAAATGAATACAAATCTCACAACTGGGAGGTTTTAACAATTTGCCAATGCTGTCCCAATCAGACCAAAATATATGTATTAGGGTCCCTCGTTCCACTATCCAAATACTGCACTAAATGTCGGAGTGGCAACTCATTTGCATGTAACTGGCAGATACACCAGTGCAAGGGTTACCCAATGGCTTTCTCAAAACAACGAATTACGTCGGTTTTATATCCAGTATTAACGACTGTCGCATCGCACCCTATTGAGACTGACTTAAAGGATCTTAGCACAGAAATCCGATACCTTTAGGATATTTGTCAAGCTGTCACAAATGAAAACTGCTAATCAAGTTTGTCACTAAAGCACCCTGGGAAAATGCCTCATGCACGTTGGCTAACAACTGCAAATCGAATAATGCGTTTATACATTAGCTCTTCGGAGTCTTCAAACCAACTTCAAACTCTGGCAGAGTTCATCACGAAAGTGTAAGCACCTACGTGATTTACAGTCAAATTAAATCCATATTGCACGGATGGTCCACGAAATTTGTGGAAGACAATGAACGTCTCCCGCTATCTTAAAAACGAATTGAAGACTGTGGTCGATCCCCTTATCCAGAGAAAGGGCTATTTTGGCCATCCGGAAGCAATAATCTAGTCAATGATCACAGAAGACAGACAGCTCATTCGAGAACTTGGACTGCGTAGGATTTTACGAGGGAGAAAGGAATAAAAGGAAGGAATCAGACACTACCACATTCTGTCACTCAACTTCGAGGCAGTTTCATATATAGACCTTATTGATTGGCCGAAATGTAATTTGACGGAATCCCCAATAACATCTTACTTGACAGAAGAGGATTTGAGAAATTTGATTTCCAGTGGAGAGTCTGTAGCTCAACACTTGGGAAGCCTAAAATTTCCTTGCTACATCCAAAGTGTTGAACGTTTCGTGTAACTAGTAACAGAGGTTTCTGCGACTGTGTGTGGAGAAAATAAGTGTGACGCTTTAGTTAGAACCCCAACAGGGTCGAGAAAAGCTATGCCATCATTTGAAACCAAATGCGAGTGCCGAGTAAAATCGGAATAATTGCAAGAGCAAAAGAATTAAGTGACCATATGGTTGGGTGGATGGGTGTGTTGTGGGGCCGCATGTTACGACGCCAAATGGGAAGCCGCTGCGGAACAAGTGGTGATTAGAAAAAAGCTAAGCCAGCCAAAAAATGGCGAGACAAGAAAATGCGTTGTGTATTAAATTAAGTTACAGATTTAACTTCAGGAAACAATGCGATATGAAAGATAACCCAGACAGGTTGTCTCAGGTAACATATATATTAAATAGAGTAGTTATTTTAGGTTAACCGCTCTTAACCAAGTACGAGATAACTAACCCTACAGACAGCCTGACCCACGTGCTAAGCAGATTACAATACTCATCAAATTAATTCACACAAGTGAAACATTATCTTTAAAAGTAAATTAAGTGACAGACTGTGTGGGTTAAGGAGCAAATAAGAAATTTATTTAACAAAACATAATGAAAAATAAAATACTTAATTGAGATCTGCCATGCCTTGCTCCTCACTCCCAACGCCGGACACCACCTCCAAAAGTGTCACCTACTTCGTACGCTTTCAAGAGCTCTCGCTCGTTATTTTTTGAAGCTAACCTTGAACTGCGCCAAGCTGTATTTCGCACCTGCGCAATACGGGCTCAAGCCACTAGATTTGGCGTGCATCGCCTTTCATGGCGATAATTTATTTTTTATTTTCTGCCAATATATGTCGGTTACGAAAGACAGTTATAAAGACTTGAATATTAATAGATATACTCCATGAGTCTTTATAACACTCTCCCCCTTCACCAAGTGAAGAAAAAAAAAACAAACGAGGGAAAATTTCCCAAAGAGAGTTAAGTTAGAAATAACAACCATCAATGTGCTAGGAATGGGAGTTGGCAGGCTTACAAAAAGTTACATTGAAGATCCTTTGGAAAAAAATGATTACACCAGTGCATTACAATGTATTACATTGAAGACCCTAGATGAGGGAAAAAAAGTTCATCAATACTCATATTGAGTCTTCTTTACAATGGTATACATTGGAGACCCTAAATGAGGAAAAAAATTGTTCCTAATTTTGATTACATGACCATAAAAGTTACACAGGGTATGTACATTATACAAAAGAACACTAAACACTTCACTTCGGCTGGCCAGCCATTGTAATAACATAAAAACACAAAAAACAACCCTGTAAAAATTCACATAGAAAAAATTAAAGTTACATTGAAAAGCGATGAATGACAATTACAAAAATTATGTGTCCTATATAGACAAAGTGTCATAGACATGTAACAGCACTAACAGTCAACATTGTGACAGAGAGCATGGTGTCATACACAAGAGTGTCATTAATGTGTGAAAAGTTTAGAGACACCTTGGATGAAGAAAATAACTTGTAACACAGTGTATCACACTGTACCATGCATATTACAAACAGTAAAAGTAAATGTGCATAAAAACTTAAAAAAAAACAAGTGCAAAAATTGTGTTGGGATACCCATTGTGATGAGTATATACCCTAGAATATTTAAATGAACCATAAATTGTAGGACAATATAATAACATGTTATTCACAAACAAATATACAATATAACACAAAAATACATGATTATATTCAAGAAACTGTTAATGCATTACCCACTTCACAAAGCTAACAGGTGAGTTGCATTCAATATGAAACTATAAAAGCTTCACCTATATGCAGCAGGTGATGTACAACTGCAGGAGATAGTGACCATGTTGAGGTCGAGAACCTTCAAACCTGTATACAGTACATAACAGGATTCGATACATTTCAGGAAAGCTGGTCACCCAGAAAAAATACACAAAAGAATAAGCTAACACAAAACATATATTTACATAAATATGAGGACATATTCCTGAGAAATGAAAACAATTGCCTTGTACAATAAAAAACTTAACTTCATTTCTCAAATGACAAAATCGAGAATATTTTGGCTGATTACCATATCACAGGTTGCACATAAGGTAGAAAAAAACATAGTCAAGGAAACTCACAAATGAAAAAAAAACTGATAGCTGATATCAGATGATGTTTCCTGCAATTCAGGCGAAGTGTGAAGCAAAACTTATTGACTATTGCTAGGTTATTTACAATGGTATATGGGAGAACCAAATGATTTTAATTGCATATTATATTTTATATCAACAAAGTGGTTACATTAGCATTTTACTTTACTATTGGTAGACTCAGTAACAACAGAACTTTAGAATTTAGAGTGGAAGCCATTATCAGCTTATAGAGGTTAAAGAAACAAGGTTGTGCATAATTAACATAGATATTTTAGGAATGGAGTACTTTCACAGATATTAAAAACTTTAAGATACAGATGTATACCTTATGCAGCAAGAGTCCTAGTCCACACAGGAAGACAGGCAGAAGAAGAGTTGGACGTGCCAATCGCTGGGTTGTCCATCAACTGGAGAAGACGTGCCCGCAAACATCTTTACCAGAACCTCATCTCCTTGGCCTGAGGTTGTATGGACAGGGATTTTTCACTGCAGTAGGAATTTCTGGCATCTTGGAGGTTATTGCAGTTTCTGGCGGTGGAGGACTGGCATGGGTGAGTCCAACAGGATCCTGAACTGGAGGCGATTCTATTTGGAGCTGAGGAATTTCAAGAAGCATGGATGGATGTTGAAATGACGACTGCTCGTCTGCTAGACTTGCTTCTGGGGCCTGGAACTCATCGTCTGGAGCAGGAGGAAACTGTTCTCCATCAGGATAGTTCCCCTCAGTGGCATCCATGGATTGGTCATCCTCTGGAACACTTGCAAGACTGGAGTCCAGCACAGGATCTGAAGGATTGGACACTGGAACAGCCATCTGGGCAACTGGATGAAAAGAAGAGTTAATTGAGATCTGCCATGCCTTGCTCCTCACTCCCAACGCTGGACACTACCTCCAAAAGTGTCACCTACTTCGTACTCTTCCAAGAGCTCTCTCTCGTTATTTTTTGAAGCTAACCTTGAACTGCGCCAAGCTGTATTTCTCACCTGCGCAATACGGGCTCAAGCCACTAGATTTGGAGTGCATCGCCTTTCATGGCGATAATTTATTTTTTATTTTCTGCCAATATATGGCGGTTACGAAAGACAGTTATAAAGACTTGAATATTAATAGATATACTCCATGAGTCTTTATAACAGGGTGGGCATGGGTGGAACTTGCAATGCAGTCACCTCCTCGTGGTGAGTTCTGGGTTTTTTCTGAATTTTATTTCAGAAAAAAAGCGAAGAGCTGCATACAAAACAATGGAAATACACATTTTTAACTATATGGTAAAAATCTGCTAAAAATCACGGACGAAATGTAGACGGAAGATATTTTTTGTTTTTCCCAAAACTTTGTTTACGTGACTAACCCAACAGTACGCAAATTTTGCGCAATAGAGCAAAAACAAAATCGAAAACTTTTTTTTTACGCTCCGCGCTTATACCCGTGCTTCGCTACAGAGTACATTCAAATTAAATACAACGATCAATGTATGCAGTTAATGCCAAAAAATAACAAACAAATATTTTTATAATAAATACAACGGCCAATGTATGCAACTAATGTCAAACTCCCCTCAAAAATATATTTATAAAAAAATCGTAACGGATATTTTTACAGAAAAAATAATGTAGAAGAAAATATTCAAATTAAATACAACGGTCAATGTATGCAATTAATTTGTATGTTTAATATCCATAAAACATACTAATTTGAATTAAATTCTTAAAAAACTTCCATCTCAATTAGTCAAGTGGTTAAATTTTATCTTGTACCGTATTTTAATATTTTTTGTCAATTTATTTCGTTGTTATGCACATGACGAAAAAAATTTAAAGTATCACAGAAAGAAAATAAACCACGTGATCAGCATTTAATAAATTTAATTCTAAAAATGAATCTTTAAAAATTTACCAAAATCAGAATATTGAGGTCAAGATTCGAAAAAGATTTCATTTTAAAGGAATTTTTATGATCTTTCTCTTGATATAAATTTTATAACCCTCAAATTATTATTTTAAATGCAAACTGTAAAAAATGTTATTAAAACCGCTGAGAAATTTAATTTAAAACAATCTATGAAGAATTTGTGAAAAATCTTTCTTAGTGCACACCTATACTATCGCCATGCAAAATTTCAGCCCTTTAGGTCCAGCGGTTTGGTCTGTGCGTTAACTGTCAGTCAGACAACAAGTTAGTTACGGACCTGTTTTATATATATATATAGATTAATTTAGAAGAATGAGATTGGTTGGACCTTCTTGAAACTGTGAGTAATATCTAGTAAACTGAAAAATATAAATATTTCCCATGTATTCATTTGGCCCCATAGCTCTGTTGGAATATGAATTAGTATTTATATTCCAACAGCTCTCAAAGACTGTCCTTGAAAAGGCTTTCAGAATGATTAAACACGTCTAACATGCACCCCTCTTGGTAAGAACTTCTAAATGCTACATTAAGAAAGAAATATTTCCAATGACAGCGTACGACCTAGAAGTCGGACTATTCATGGCCTATATAGAGCTTAATACGGCGCCATACAATAATAGTTCGTCCAAATGTGACGCAGCTAGAACCATAACTAACATCTGATTATGGGAATTACATGCAAATTAAAAAAAATTTCTACTTTTATATTCTTATTTTTCTGACATGAAAGAAACTATAGAAATCTTAGCTAATTATTCGTAGTAGAAGTTTCACTGTAACTTTATTTATATATATATATATATATATATATATATATATATATATATATATATATATATATATATATATATATATATATATATATATATATATATATATATATGTATATATATATATATATATATATATATATATATATATATATATATATATATATATATATATATATATATATATATATGGTGTTTTTAAGGGTAATTCCTTTGGTAGATAGTCTCTTATTTCCTCACTACTGAAAAGTTTTGTACTCTTTAACCGAAAATTTTGAGGAGATCTAATGTTTTGATTTACAAGGATGTTCATCTATATTGGTACGAAAAATTTACAACTACTAAGAATCTTTGTGTAATTGGTCAAATATTAACTGAGTTCCGACCAATATTTATTTATTTATTTATTTATTCAAAATGCACACTACAGAAAATTCCATTTACAGTTTTGCATGAAGATACAACTTAAAGCACACAGACAAAAGAAACATCAATACAAACATACAAAGCTACATAAACAATATATACATATACAATACACAAAATAATACATGAATTACGAACACAGAAGTTGCAAACATTTAGCCTTAAAAACAGTAAAGGGCATATTAAAATTATCAAGGTCTTATGAAAGATGGTTAAAAAATTTATAAAATTTGTACAAAGAGAAATTACCTATGTAATTAAATTTCCTGTAGACATTTATACATAAATGCCGCTCACGAAGACATCTGCTCGGCACAGCAAGCTGAATGCAATTGTGAATTTCAACACAATCGATAATATTATTAATGACTTTATAAAAAAGTAACATAGAGGAAAGATCACGACTGGATTTTAAACCGGGAATATTAAAAATGTTACGAAGGAAAGAAGGGAACAAATCCAGAGGACAATAGTAATTAGTTTTATAATATAAGTATCACATAAATTTTGACTGTACCTGCTTTAAAATGTTTATTTTATTATCATAATATGGATCCCAAATAAGACTGCAGTATTCAAGATTTGAGAAGGACCAAACTGAAATATAAAATTTTAAGCGCTTGTTCATTAGAAAAATCTCTAGTTTTACGTGTAAGAAAACCAAGCATTCTATAGGCCTTAGAAACAATACCAACCATATGGCGGGAGAAGTTGAATAGTCTTGTGTCAAAAGTAATACCCAAGTCAATTACAGAATCAGAGCGAAAAAGTGGATGACCATTGATATGATATTGATAAATTAAAGGCTGAGATATTACAAAGGTACTAATCCGTAATACAGATTTTTATACCATTCCACGCACAAGAAATAAAAAAAATATATTATGGAAAACTTTGAAGAAAAATAGTATATACCTCTCAAGATTAAAAACAAGATTATTTCAATAATGACAAAATTTCATTTAAATAAAAAGACGCTTATTCGGTTACAGTGAATCTTTGTTTGATTTGTTAATACTTAAAATTAATATTTACAATTGAAACATAAAACAGTTTAAGTACAAGTAATTGTTCAAGAAGTCTGGTATTTTTTCGTACGCTATTGTTAGGTGCAGGTACATTGCCTACTCCGATTTTATGAATGTTGTCGAAAACATCTTCTGATATCAGATTTAATCCCAGGAAATCCTTTTTATAGGATTCTAACGACAAACCTAATACAAAGGAAATTATTTGATAAGTCATTGTTCGATAAAAATATTTAAATAATTTCTTACATTTCAATCTATATATGACTCGTTTCGTGATATTTTTAAATGGTAACTTGTTCTAAGAATATTTAACTAAGATGTCTATACTTTCAGTCATGTCAGAAAAATAAAAAATTAAAAGAAGAATTTTACAACTTCTAGGTGCGATAAAATTACTCCCCACATTCTATCCTTAATCCAAGAATACGGGTAACACTACGAATGTTAGAATCGTTTGCATGATTTAAAATGCGCTGCTAGGTACTAAAGTGACATCATTGCATTTGAGGCATAAATTTTCACATGAATTCTTTAGAATCAATGCATTCATAATGAAGAAAGAACTGCTCATTTCCATATCACTCAAAGACTCTAGATTAACGATTTAAAGGTAAACGAAGAATCTCGGATGTATTTCTTTCAAAAACTTTCTTTTCCTGGATAGAATGAAAATTAGACCTAACCCTGAATAGAAGTTATCAAGAAACTTCAATTCTTCCTGTTTCATAAGATAGCGACATATTCAATAATCACACTGAGATATTTTTAAGGAATGTTAAAAGTTGTGAATATTCAAATCCTAATTTCCACGTCAACCGAGATGGCTTACTGTGACACTAATATGGGATTTCTAGCATAATCTAACAAATTTTTCCAACATAATCTAAGCCGAAGGATGTAGGGATTACAAAGTATATTTTACTTGCAAAATAAATTATATATATACATATATATATATATATATATATATATATATATACACTGAAGTGCCACTGAATTAGGGATACCTACCTAGTAACAAGTAGAAACTCCTCTGGCCTTGATAACGGCTGCCACACGACGAGGCATAGATTCAACAAGTTTCTGGAAACGTTCCACGGGAATGGCTTGCCAAATATTGTCTAAAGCTGTCCATAATTCAGTAAGGTTCTTTGCTGTGTGATAGCCTTTCACGCCTTGTTCCAAAACATCCCAAAGATGCTAAATAGGATTTAAGTCTGGGCTTCTTGGGTGGCCAATTCATGACAGAGAAGTCAGAGTAATGCTCATCCAACCAGCCAGTAGCCAACCGGGACTTGTGAGAGGTACAGTTTTCTTGCTGGAAAACTCCATTACCATGCGGATAACAGAACAGCATAAACGGATGGAGGTGATCACCCAGCAACTCTACGTACCGAATTGCATTGTGGGAGGTTGGTACACGCACCAAAGATCCCAAACTGTGCCACGAAAAAACACCCCAGACCATGATTGAGCCACCATGCCCTTGTACAGTTCCAGCCAGGCATGCAGGATCCATAGCTTCATAAGCCTGACGCCATATTCTCAGCCTCCCGTCGGCGTTAAGTAGTCGGAATCGAGACTCATCACTCCATGCTACTCGTTTCCAGTCCTATACACTCCAGTATCTGTGCTCTCTTGCCCAGGCAAGACGTGCATCCCGATGGCGAGTATACAGCAATAGTACTCTCGTAGGTCGACGGCTCCCGAAACCCATGCGGTGAAGCGAGCGTTGCACAGATCGTTTACTGACTGTACGACTGGCACCGTCATTAAACTGGGTGGTAATTTGAGCTAATGTTTGGTTTCGCTGGCTACGTACAATACGCCTGAGCCGTCTCTCACCACGCACTGTCAAGGCTAATTGTTCTTTGCAGTTTGCCCGATCGCTAGTTTTTTTTCCACCATTCATGTATTCTTGGTATACTCTTGACACTGTCGACCTTGAAAATCCTAGCTGTCTGACGATTTCGGAAATTGAATGGCCCATGAGTCGCGCACCTACGATTTGTCCGCGATCGAAGGCGTCTAAATCAGGCAGTTTACCCATACTGGCAATTCCAACAACTAATTCAGAACAACCACAGTATGCGCTATATATGCAGTTACCACAGATCCCTCACTTGCGCATACATGATGCGCAGCGCTACACAATTTGCATAGGCTTTGCTATCCCTAATTCAGTGGCACTTCAGTATATATATGTATATATGTATGTATGTATGCATGAATATATATATATATATATATATATATATATATATAAATGTGTGTATGTGTGTGTGTGTGTAATAACATACACATAATTAATGAACAATGAATTTAGGGAGGAGGATGAAATGATGCGTATTGATCCGCAAACACACGGGGATAGTCGAAGGAAGGAAAAGGATGCGTAATCATTTCAAAAACTCAAAGGAGATGCGGTCGTGGATCAGAATAATATAGAGAAAGGCCAAACGGAGTTGTCCAAAGAACTTTATTCAGTTATAGCATCCTGGAAGCAGAATTTAGCTGCCAACACAAAGTGGAGATATCAGTTTAGTAGTAGTTGTCACTGGACTTAGCCGGAGAGCGGACACAGAACACGCATGACGCTTTTTTCATGACAACGATAAGTTACAAGAGCAGAAATTTCTCCCGTTCAGACATATATAAAATGGATATTTCCCTGTTTCCCAGCAGGGAGGGAATTTTTTGATTGGTTAAAATAAATCCCTTGGGTTCATATCCTCGTGTTTGTGAAATGATTTTAATTTGTTGTGCAATAGTCCATTTCCTGACTCAAGGACCGTGATGTGGCTGTACGATCCTGCAAAGCCGTCCTGACAACATGTTTGTCCTCTCGGGCAATAGTGGCGGGAGGCCGTTGAGATCCTGCATGGCGTTCAGTAGGATCCTCCTGAACCCATTGATTCCACATTTGCATGACAGTCGTTAGATTCCGACCAATGCGAGCAGCAATAACGCGGAATGATAAACCGCACTCTCGATAAGCCACGATCCTGCCGCTATCGAATTCCGACACCTGCTGGTAGTCGTTTCTCCTTCTTATACAAGTCTTCTTATACATAACACGATCTTCTCACAAACAACCAGCATTCTAATGTGAATGAGAAACCCATTGCGTAACTTCCCTTTTATACGGAGTTTGAGATGCCGTTTGCTTCTCCTGCGTCTTAGATGCTAACCATTTGCATATCCTAGCATCTTCTTCCATTCATACGAATTTGTATCATCTGTTCTTCATGGTGTTGCAATTTTAATGGCAAGCAATGCATACATACATATATACATATATATATACATATATATATATATATATATATATATATATATATATATATATATATATGTATGTATGCATATATATATATATATATATATATATATATATATGTATGTATATATATATTCATTCGTGGGTGTACTGATACATAAGATTTTTAAGTATAGTGGCAGTTTATTTTATGTAGTCATATAACCTAACAACAGTTACACCTCCACACATTTATCAAAGAAGAGAATTACAACTGTTTTCATACCTTTCACAAAGTACGTTGAAATACATGTGTAGTCTGTGTTGAACAAGGAAAGAAACCCACAATAGACGCGAACGAATCGAAATTTAAAATGTTCTTTTAATCAGGTATATGAGATTTAAAAAGAATAGGACAGAACAGGAAATTTTTCTGTTTAGGACAAAAATAATCAAACGATCATACATACCATACAAAGAGTAAGAAATCATAAAACATCAAAGGACATAAAATAAATTAACTCTTTATTTAAGGGAGAAAAGATAATAATCCCTCCTTAAAATTGGTTTATTTTGTATTTATTTTTTGTATCGTATCTAATTTTTCAAAGCAACAGCTGGTGTTTGTTAGCGCAGAATTTCGAAGTGACCTTTTTTATCAGAAAGTACTTACAATTTATGTAGATGTCAAAAAGAAAGTTTTTAGCTTTCGAAGAATCAGAAATCTAGACACCAGATAGTACGGTCAAGCATTTTTAGCTATAATCTATTTCGGTGATATGTGTTCAGAGCTTTTTTCTCTTACGGAGTGGATTTCTATTACATACTTTTGCAATTGTACATTCTATTCACGACTCCGGTTTTGCTGGTGTAGATTGGACGAAAACAAAAGACTTGCGAAAAGAAAGTAATGTATTTCAAGATTTCACAACCACATATATGAGTAAAAGCAGAGGAAGGAAGAATATACTTTTGAGGGACAAAATATGTACTATTTTTGTTACAATACGATTAGACACACATATATTAAAAAAAATTCTAAACTTTTGAGGGATCTGATCTGAAAATTTTTCTATAAATTAAATCGGATTTAAAAACTCTAAGTATAAAACAATAATACATGAGTATTTCTTCTTAAATTTATTTTTAAAATACCATCTAATGTATCATTTCTCTATTTTTATTATTTTTCAAAATGTTTTGAAATGCAAAAGGAAATTATGTATAAACTTTATTTTTCTGGAATTTTGTGTATAAAATTTACTTAATTCAATTTATTTCTCAGATGCTTAAATGCAATTTAGGGGTAATACACGTACGAGACATTTTTTTTCGTAATATTCATAAAGTTTTGTCAAGTTCAAAGCTCTATTTTAATTATGTACAATATTTTATTGAACTATAAGAGGTTTCAATTGTTCCAGTAATAAGAATAAAAAGGAAAACACCACCAATGATATGACCAACATAGAACCTCCCTCTCATCTGCAACGTTATACCAATAATAAACCGATGGCTAAATCACACGAAAAAAATCCTTTATTTTATTATTGGTTTTTGGCTCTAAAAGTCTAAATCTGATGTCTTTTATTCTTCGGACCCGACTATCCATAATCCCCGAATTTGTAAGATCAAATCCTCCCCCTCTCTGACATTAATTCCTCCAACAACGCAGCTTTGGTTTTTTAAAGTCTTGATGATCCACGTCATGGTCGTATTTCAGTATGTCGCAGACTCCATGGTTTACCATGGTTTTCACTCGTTGTTTGATTTACCTTTGTTGACTCCTGCCACATTTCGCGAGATAACTTTTTGCTGTTTGGCAACACGCAATTAAATTTTGAGTTTTATTCTTTTCTTTTATTATTGTTATGTTAAGATACGGCGCCTGTTGGTGAGTATATTTTTCGGTCCCGTTTTTACGGTAAGTATGTAACTTTGGTCTAAATTAATATATATATATATATAAAGTTGTATGTGTGTGTCATTAGTAATCTGAATTAAACATTTTAATATTTCTCGATATTATATGAGTACCTAAAGAATAACATCACAGGATCTGTTTAATTTAAAGGAGCTCCCCCGGGACAATGGAGGTAGGAATTTTGCTTACCCTATTAGTTCGGTGTCACTTCGAAATATTTAATTTGAAAGTTGGGCGGAGTGACAACATTTTTTGGCATCCCTGCCGGGATGCGAGCTCTTTGAGATAGATATATAAGAAAGAAGAGATTTGCATAGATTTGGTTTAGAACTGAAGTTTGATATTAAAAAAAATAGTGTGACAGACATAAGCATTAATATGGCTGATGACGTTTTGACTAAGTTAAAATTAAACGTACTAGTATTAGATCATCAGTCGCTACGGATATTAAAAGTTTTTGAAACTGAAGTTAATAATTCTGAAGTTTCTATAGACGTCTTAGAAGAACTTTTAGAATGTATAAGAAATTATTCTAATGAACTAAAAGCTATAAATATAGAAATAGAATCTGCTGTAGATCTCAAGGATTTAGATAATGAATTAAAAGGGCGGCATATTACCAAGATAAGATAATAACATGGACATTTCGCGCAGAAAAGAAAATACGTGAGTTGTCAAAAAGTAATTCAATGGAAATTTCTACATCAAGTTCGTCTGAACTAAGAAACAACACTTTTGTAACGGAAAGGGCTAGTGTTAAATTACCGAAGCTTAGTAATAATCATTTTTATGGAGTGAAGAATCAGTGGCTTACGTTTTGGAATACTTATGAGACCGCGATACATAAAAATGAATCATTAGATAAAATTACTAAGTTTAGTTAGTTAAGAACTTATTTAAAAGGATCCGCACTTGAATCAATCGAAGGTCTGGCAATAACACCAGCAAATTATGATACTGCCATACATATTCTGTCATCTCGATTTGGAAAAAAGAATATCTTAATAAATACTCATTTAAACAGTTTATTACAAATTCCACCATTGAAAAATGCAAGAGATCCTATATCATTTAGGAAATTTTTCGATCAAGTCCAAACTGAAATTAGAAGTCTCGAATCGCTTGGAATTAATTCTGATACGTATGGGAACCTTTTAACGCCTATGTTAATAAATTTATTACCTCGACATTTAATTTTTGAGTTTAATAAAGAAATTGGAGAATCCGATTATGATTTAAAGCAGATGATTGAGTTTTTATCTGAGCAACTGAACGCAACGGAAAGGTCCCATGTAAATTACCACATCGAGAGCAAAGCAAACAGGAGTTGGCGACGAGACTATGAGTCGCACAAACCGAAATTTTTGGCGGAAGAGAATAAAAAAATAAATAGAGCAGTATTTACCGCGACAGATCTACTAACCGTTGAAAAGAAAGAAAGTTGCTATCCGTGCATATTTTGTAATGAATCTTCACATGAATTGTCGAAATGTAAATTTGCTTTTTCACTGCCTTTGCAAAAAAGAAAAGATATTTTAATGGAAAAGGATTATTGTTTTCGTTGCATAAGGCACGCTAATCATTTATCGAAAACGTGTAGAGCCCGAATAACTTGTAAATTTTGTTCAAAAAACCATTCTGACATTTTATGTTATGCAAATGAAAATAAAATGGCTAAAAGTGAACCTTTAAATAGTAATATGCTTAATGGTGATATTGATGATAGCGTACTTGCTAATAAATCATTTTCGAAGCAAGTGTTTTTGCAGACCTTAGTTGTGTGCGTAAGTGTAAATGGTTTAGATTATTACGTTAGAATATTACTCGACAGTGGATCTGTAAAATCTTATATCAGTAAATTCCTGGCAATAGCTTTAAAATTAGGATGTTTAGGAGAAGAAACTGTTGTTCATGGTCTATTTGGCGGAATTGAGAAAAAGGAAGATCACAAAAAATATTGCGTGAATATAAGTAATATTGATAACAGTTTCTCGTACGAGTTAGATGTTATGGATCAAGAAAAAATTTATGTTGCGATACCCAAAATCAGTAATTCTGGGATTATCAATAAAATTAAACAATCTGGCATTTTTGTAAGTGATATTTCTATTAACGAAAATACTTGCATGTATGAAAGAGATCCAAACGAAATACATATATTAGTTGGCGCTGACTTTGCAGGAAGATTGTTCACCGGTGAAATCAAGCAAATATCTGAGGGACTGGTTGCCATGCATACTCGTTTAGGCTGGACGCTGATGGGAGATTCTGGAGGAAAAACTAGATGCTGTGAGACTCTGCTCTCTCTACATATTAGTTATTTGAATATCCCAGAATTATGGCAGTTAGATACAATAGGTATTCGAGATTCTGGGGAAAATCAGTCTAAAAAGGAATTAGAAGAGGCAGCGAAATTACATTTTCTCCAAAATGTTAAAAGAGATCACGAAGGCCGTTACGGGGTAAATTTACCGTGGATAAAAGATCACCCTCCTTTTACTAGCTGCAGAAAGATAGCAGAAAAAAGACTTGTGAATTGCGTCAAATCATTAGAAAGGATCCGAAAATTACGCGACTACGAAGAAGTGTTTAATGAGTGGGTGAAAGAAGATATAATTGAAAAAGTTGAATCCTGTCTAGAAATAGCCGAATAACATTATTTACCACACAGACCGGTATTTAAGGAAAACTCAACCACTAAGGTTCGCCCAGTTTTTGATGGATCTGCGAAGGAAAAAAATTCTCCATCGATCAACGAATGTTTGGAAAAAGGCCCGAATCTCATTGAGCTTATAACCTCTATAATAAATAGGTTTCGATACGGTAGATTTGGGGTAATTGAGGATATAAAGAAAGCTTTCCTGCAGATTGGGCTACAAGAACGTGACAGACCATTTTTAAGATTTCTTTGGAACGAAGAGGGAAAAAACGAAAACCTGACTGTTTATCAACACAAAAGAGTAGTATTCGGGATATCATCTAGCCCATTTCTTTTAGGGGCCACTTTAGAATTCCACTTAAAGAATGTTCCAAACCATTATTGGGAAACTGCGCATACTCTCTTAAAGTCATTTTATGTAGATATTTTGGTATGCAGTGTTAACAGCAAAGAAGACCTGAATAAATTGATTGCTGAATCGCAAGCTATTTTGAGTGAGGGCAAATTCGAACTCCGAGGGTGGGAGCACACTCCGACTTCCTCCGAGCAAATTACGGTCAACCAAAAGACTGTTCCTGTGTTAGGATTGAATTGGATACAGAATGAAGATTCTCTAGCCATCGATCTGAAACCCTTTTCCGATGAAGAAACGGTGGTAACTAAGAGGAAAATTCTTTCAGCTGTCCATCGAATTTTCGACCCGATAGGCTTTACCTGTCCCGTAACGTTGCAGCCTAAAATACTTTTGCAAGAATGTTGGAAGAACAAAGTTACGTGGGATGCAGAACTCCCTATGTCAACGAAGAAAAAGGTCGAGTGATGGAAAAACGAGTTGATAAATTTGCCGAAACTCAGAATACCAAGATATCTTTTAGCAGACTTTCAACAAGAAGCTGACCTGTCCTTGCACACCTTTTGTGATGCTAGTAAATTAGCATACGCAACCTGTGTTTTCTTGAGATGTCAAACAGAGTATATTTTTCGGTCCCGTTTTTACGGCGGGAAGTATGTAACTTTGGTCTAAATTAATATATATATATATAAAGTTGTGTGTGTGTCATTAGTAATCTGAATTAAACATTTTAATATTTCTCGATATTATATGAGTACCTAAAGAATAACATCACAGGATCTGTTTCATTTAAAGGAGCTCCCCCGGGGCAATGGAGGTTGGAATTTTGCTTACCCTATAAGTTCGGTGTCACTTCGAAATATTTAATTTGAAAGTTGGGCGGAGTGACAACACTGTATAAGGATGTTCAATAGGATTTATATCTTAGCTCAAAGTCGGCCAAACCAACTCTCTAACGCAACTGTGAGCAAATCACTTTCTAATAACAGTATCAGCAAAACATTGTCTGCTGTTATGAGTAGGATACCTTCCCAAAAGCACTGTAATGGAAGCATAACTAGGATTCCTAGAATTGCCTAGAATTTCTAGGTACTGACAATCATTGATTGAATTGTTGATAATAATTTGTTTTTTTTTAATCCTACGCCGGACCTTGGTTTTTCAACCACCAGTCTCTGTCGGGCAGCCCAATATAGTCTTCGAACGAAACGCAAAGTCATCCTCCGCAGAATTTCTATGTGCGACGTCAATAAACCCAGGACAAGTATGGAGGTGGTCACTAGTCATGTCTCAAAGGCCGCACAGTGGGCAAGTCAGAAAATCCAACAAGCCAAAATGATGTAGATGCTTCTGTAAAAAGTCGTGGGCCATCTCGAACCGGAAGTTAGCTTCTCCCACAGCTCTATGGAGGGAGAACGGGATAGGCTTCCTTAGCAAAGATGCCCAGGATTTTTTTCTCGTAAATTCCCTGTAAAATGTTTTTTCGGAAGGAGCCAATCTTTGATTTAACAAGCCTTTTAACAGTATAATAGTCCAAGGTTGAACAAGGTTGCTGTAAGTTTGAACCAGCCTTAGCTAGTTTGTCCGCTTGGTATAGATACCGCAATGGCTGGGGATCCACTGCAGAACAATATGACGTCCCTCCTCCAAAAGAGCATTAATTGCCCTTTAATAATGATACACAGCTTTTATATTGCTCAGAGTGATTGAAGACAGTGATTTGATGCCAGCCTGTGAGTCAATAAAGATTATAATATTATTCTCTCTTCCCCTGCCAATTTCGTCAAGTGCCAAAGACACTGAAGCCACCTCACCATTGTAGCTGTTATAGAATTCCCTACAGCTTTGCTTAGCTTGAAGCATTTTGAATACACACCCGCACCAGCATTGACAATAATTAGTGGAATATAGTTATCATTGATACATTCTGATGTGATCTACTGCCTGGAATCTGCCGCTCAGAGGAACGACGAGGCAATGTGAACGTCGACTCATCTATTTATATGTATGATTTCTTCGGTCTAGAGTCCAGAATATACTCACCTTCTCCGATATGAATAGGTACTGAGCATTTGGGACTACTTAAGACTCTTGGAGACAGTTGACGACCACAGTAGTGTCATATAGAAGATACTGCATAAGTGTTGTCTTGCAATCTCATAGGATTTTTGCGTGGCCTAAATTTTACTTGTGTCGTTCTGTGTATATTCTCTCGTGTACTTTTGTTAATTTTGGACGTTTTTCTTGATACTCCTTGGTTGACTCAGCACCATTTCTCTTTCATTTGCACATGACGAAATAAATAATTACCTTGGGAATTATTAAGATTTGACAAAATAACTCGAGTGTTTGCTAACTTAGGACTCTCCTGTCATTCCACACCGAAAGATAGTTTTGCTGAACGCTGCATTTGTCACGTTCACTATCACTGCTGTGTATTCACAGCCTAGAATGCGGTAATATCCGATACAGTAACATGTTGCATGTAAAATTCCTATTTTTAACATAATATTATAATATAGATATTAATTGTAGAGAGGTGTATTTCAGTGTTAGGCAGTTAACTTGAAAATTGAAAAAATATTCATAAAAATAAAATTGCTGTTCCATCTCTAAAGAAGCTGTGTTTCTTTAGAGTGCTATGGTTATCTTCTACAACAAGAAGCCCTGAATTGTGGCTAGTTCTCCGTTTTAAATGAAATTAAATTTCCTGCTTTTCAACCAGTGATTCTGCTCAGCAAAAGTAATTTTAAGTATATTACTTAACAATGAAACACGAATGTTTTCTGTTTGACCGTGAAATTTTCTAAAAGTTTTCCCGTTTGATAAATATTATTCAAATCTTCTTATAACGCTCATACAATAAAAATTCCCAAGAGATCATTTAAAAAATATTGAACAACAAAATTAAGATTTATGCTGTATAGAGTTTAAATGTGATGATGGAAGTTATTGTCAAAATGACATAGGTTAATAACGTCACCAGCGGGAAATAGTAAATTTTGAAAAGTGGAAAAAAGTGATATTTACTATGGCGAAACCTCGGAAAAAACGCAACTGGCATGAAGTTGAAACAAATACTAACTTTTGTACATTTTCATTCTCGAGTGACGATATTGAGGAATACTCCACTTGTGCCTATGAGAATTCATTATAATATTTTCCCATTTTGAGAAGGATAATTCGTGTTTTTATGTTGCAGCATGATAGAGCTAAATATTATGAGATTATTTTTATCCGCATTATTGAGAAAAATATAGCTGGGATGAAATGGATTTCGTCAGTTTAACTGGATCAGTAGCTGAAAGAATCCCTAGACTAAGTATACGAGACAATAGTCAACATTTTGTTTCGGAAATAATAAAGGAGAATTTTACCTCTCGAATAAAATGTAACGTGTTAATATTGTTCGGGCATGTAACCGACGATATAAAATTACCTGTGAAAGATAAAATATCCCCATGATCAAATTTTCAAAAGTTAAACTAGTTTGTAAATTATATTCAACGAAGTTTCTAAAAAGTTATAAATGTTGAATATCTCACTTGATACCCAAACTCAGATTTTAATGGACTTTCAATAAGGGAAAAGAATAATCAGAAATTATCGCCAGGATAACTTAGAGAGAACCGACTTTTAAAGTGAGTTTTAAGTTGCTATGTTATAGAAATATAGGTCTAAAAGCTTAACATAATTCATTCTCATATTTATAAATATGGCCGAAAATTTTTAAATGAATGTGGCGGTGATATGTTTAGTTGTAATTGTCTAGTGGTTAGTACTTTTAGAATATTTTAACAATGACATCATTACTCTGATTCAAATAATAAACTCTTTTATTAATAACCAAAAACACATACGTATACACTTATTATATTTCAACATAACTACCTTCATGAAAATTACTAAATAATACATCAATATACCAGTTTTAACATCTATCATTTTCTACTAAGCATATCATTTGTATAATTATCAACATTCCATTATTAAATATTATCCTTTATATTCATACAACTCTTCGTTCATTAAATTGTCATAATCAACCCTATTCGTAAGTTACTTAATATTATTCACCCTTCATAAGTTTGACAACACAACTCATACAATCCATTTATCATTAATCTCATTAATCTAATATCACCTATCCTCACTACGCAGTACAATGTACACTATATCTCATATGCGCGAATTAACCTACACGAATTATTCATTTTTAAATTGAGCGAAGTGAGCATTTGCCAGATAGATTGGATAACAAAGACGTACCTCCCTTTTGAAGTATGCTCTGGAATCTACGGTTTGTTGACATGGTTGTACGGGAGTCACTCTCATCACAGCTATGGACATCGGTTCGGGCTGAGGGATCTCGGTCTGCGGTGCAGTTTGATCGACGATGACAGGCTATGTGGCTTGCTTGTCATCTATTCCGCCTCGCTAATCTTCACTGACTAGTTCTGATTATGAGACACACAGTCGAGGTGCTGAGCTCGGCTGTGTGTCTCATCATCGTCTTTGCATAGGCGACGGCTCGGGCTAGCCTTCTACCAGTCGGCAGGGGCTGATTGTGTAGTTACAATGGTTTCTGTCGTATACTTCTTATTCGCCAGGGCCCACTCGTTGTTCATCGTTTAAAGTATAATTTCTGTCATCACCACGTAGGGTTTCGCTGGATACCTTTCCATTCTACTACTGGCCGATAGGCGGGAACTAACATCCGCATACAAACTGATTGGTTCTCCGACTAAAACACCAAAAAAACATGTCTCTAGTTATCGGAGCTGTCTAATCATCAACATATCTTTTTCTCTTCTTTTTCTTCCGTAAATATTTTCTTTCTTCCAGTTCCTGATCCACCTCCATAAACCTTCCATTGGTTCTTTACCTAATTATTTTTCAACTCCCCTTCTCCTTATTGGTTTGTGGTTTACAACTTATATCCCTTCTTGATCCTTCCTCGACTCGTAGGCGTATCAATATGTTCCTTTTCAACCTCTCCCTCTCCCGCACTGACCTCCCTGTATGTGGGGTCATTTTATTGCTACTATAAATTCTACTCCAATTATTCTGTCCTGCCCCCTGTCGCCTCCTTTTATTGCTCTTTTCACAATTGTGTCTCTCTGCATCTTGCATCCCCTAATTTTCTTCATATCTATTATTCCATCTCCAATTATTTTCCTCTCTCCGACTGCCTACATCTAACATCTTATATTTCGGCTTTTCTTTTTTGTACAATGCCGTGGGGCACCGAGACAATGAATTTCACATAATCTATATATATAAAACAGTTCCGTAACTGACTGACTCACTGACTAACATACAACGCACAGACCAAACCGCTGGATCTAAAGGGCTGAAATTTTGCATGGCGATTCTTCTTATAGTGTAGGGGTGCACTAAGAAGGATTTTTGAAAAATTCTTCTTAGATTTTTTTAAATTAAATTTTTAAGCTGTTTTAGTAACTTTTTAAAGTTTGCATTTAAAATAATAATTTGAGGGTTATAAAATTTATATGACGAGAAAGATCATAAAAATTCCTTTAAAATGAGATCTTTTTCGAATCTTTACCTCCATTTGTGATTTTTGGTGAATTTTTAAAGATTAATTTTTATAATTTAATTTATTAAATTCTGATCACGTGATTTCTTTTCTGGTACTTAAAATAAATTTATCGTCACGTGCATAACAACTAAATAGACAAAAGATATTTTTTTCTTGCTAATGCGGCAGACGATTGGACATTATCCAAAAAAATATTAAAATACAGTAAAAGATATGTTTCTCAAACTGTACTATATTAACTGTACTATATTCTTTAGTATGTCCTATTACATTTAAGTTGAATATTTTCTTCTACATTATTTTGTCTATAAAAATATCCCTTATGATTTTTTTATAAATATATATTTTTTTGTTTTTTTTACATCAATTGTATACATTGACAATTGTATACATTGATTATTATATATATATATATATATATATATATATATATATATATATATATATATATATATATATATATATATATTTGGCATTAATTGCATACATTGACCGTTGTATTTAATTTGAATGTACTCCGTAGCGAAGTGTGGGTTTTCAGCTAGTATAAAATAAAACTATATTGGTTTATAATGGTTATACATACCGAAGCGCCTCATTAAACTTAGATCTAAGAAGTGCTCACTCTTTAACAGACTAAAGATCTATATTGTTTAACAAGAAGTAACTCATCATTTAACAAACAAAGGCAAATCATATGCATGACCTTATTTTTCAGCAAATGGTATATTACTCATTCTTCGGTTGATTTATGATTTCTATGCATTCAAATACATATTTCTTGAAATATATCGTCTTTTAATTTTACAGTACATGATTACAGAAAATTCATTAATAAATAAGTCTGCTGAAATAGCAACAAAGTGAACATTAAACTTTAAAAAAAATCTGATTGTCCCTTTTTATAAATTCTTTTACTCGAGAGCACTCCCCCCCCAAAAAAAAATGTATTTTATATTCTAAAGTATTTATTAAAGGCTGATCATTCAGAAATAATCCATGTCAGCAGGTTATTTGCATTTAAAATCAATTGCCTTTCCTCTCTTTTCTTGAATTAATGTCTTGTTAAAATTAGTCCAACAAATGACAATAAACTTTTAGTTGCATTGGTTATATGTTTTTTATGTTAATTCCTAATCGCTTTAAAAACATCTTTTTGATGTACTTCCGAAAGAGTGGTTTTATGAAGATAAATAACCCACCAAGGAAAACAGTGTTTTGTTAAATTCATATTATGCCTGATTTTGTCATCTTATTCGCAGAAATGCATTTATTAAATTTTAGCTTTGCGGAAAAAAATTAATTTTCTTTTTTTGAAAAAAAAGATAGGGGTATGTAAACTTAATTTCAGATCATTAAGCGTAACAATTTTATTAACTGCTGACGACTAAGACTGGAACTTAAATTTCTCAACTACACTAGTTATCAAAAATTAAGGAAAAGTCACAAAAATAGCGATTACTTAAAAAGTTACACGTAGAATTTAATGAAACTTATACACATTTTACAATACATAGTTGGTATAAAACAGCATAAAAAGAAATCGCCAGACAATTATGGCTAGTTATAGAAACTAGCATATGTATACAATGAACAAATCGAATGTGTCAGTTTGGTATAGGAAAAGTACCTTTAATATGGCTTAGGATCCCCCGAGAAGCAATACAGCACATACAGCGATGTGTGATGCTGTCAATTATGTGGTAAGTTGGTTGAGGCAGCATATCAGTTCACTTAATTGAAAATCTGAGCTCCTCCAGTTTTAAAATGTTTTGTAGTTAATTTTCTTACGAAATAATTAATTATTAAAGAACTTTTATCAAAAGAAAATTAAAATAGTTTGTTTTGTAACAGTAAATTCTGAAAAAGGAATTTTTGTAGACGCATAAACTGTATTTGTAGATTTCCTTTCAAATGCGAAAAAAATACCTGAACTCGAAAATAAGCATTTGTTCCTCCGTAGTTCGAACAGCAGTAGGAAAACTCCACATAGCTGTAGCTTAACATAGGATCTGCTAGATAAACTCCTACACCCCCTTGAAGAAAAGTTATAAATTAATTTAATCAATTTTAAAAATTTAAAAGGTAAAATTTAATAAGATTTACCTATGAATTTGAGTTAATAAATAAGAGAATACAATTTTCCGTAATACTGGTATTGCAGCTCAATGCAATTTTATTGTTATTCTTCTGTTATAAGCTTCAATCTCATGCATCCTTGATGCATGGGGGCCAGTGATTAATAAAGTGGCTTTGTAATACAAACAAATTGCAGCTCAGAATTTTTTATAATTTCGCCTGCACGTACATAAGGGAACGCAACCACGGGTAGAGAAATTAAAAATATTTATACTTAAATTTCGTATTTTTATTTTTAATCCATTAATATAAAAATATTGGAAAAATATCTGGAAAGTGAGGGGTTGATTATCAAGGGGAGTTATCAATAGGCGTAGTTATCAATAGGGAGACTTTAAATTTCATGAGATCCACATTTCTATACTGGGCAGTCAAACAGGAAGTGTGCCGTATATAATATGTTGCAGCCTTTTAAAATCGGGGATAAACTGGCTTATTAATCCCAAAGTGATTGCAACTATCGACTTTCTTATATCAGACCTCAGTAGAGTTTTTTGAAAAGCTAACATCACACTTCAGACTCTCAATTTCCATTGACTCCAAGAGTTTCATAGTAGTTCATAAGTCAGTCACAGATATCCTACGACTCCCAGAGTTTCATATGAGATCATCTGTGACCTCTCAGTGTTTCAGCCATATTACAGGTTGTTCAACCATTAACCTATGACTCCCAAAGTTTCAGCCTTTGTTCTACTGGTTGGTGTGTTGGAAGCGCTACTGTCATCTTTAAATATATAAGGGTAAAAGATTTCAAACAGGTATAAATGCACGTGCTAAACCGAGGAGTTTGCAATGATTGGCTAGAAATTCGTGAGTAGGAATATTTTTGATGCTGGAGCATAGCATTTCGAGGTGAATACTTAGACAAATATCTCAGTAAAGAGAGCATGATAGAGTTTTAAATCAAATGAACTCATCCGGAAGTATCAATATGTATAAACATACTTTATTTTACAAATTTCAAACAGTGCTCTGTGTTCTTGATTGTTGCATATTTTCCTCTTGAATAATCATCATTTCTTCTGAAGGCAAGTTAAATATAATAAAGTTGCATTTTATTATAAACCACTTGCTTTCTTTATAAAAACTTGCATGAATAAACAAGTATACCTAATTTATTCTTGTTTTACCTTCTTTATGCAATACTAGGTGAATACCCGTGCTTCGCTACGGAGTGCATTCAAATTAAATAGCGGTGATCTCCAACAATGGCGGCTTCTCTGGCTACTGATTTTGGCAGGAACCACACTTCACAGAAGTCTATAAATTTAATCATTTGATACTTGGTCAACATGTTATCTACAAAATAAATTTTGTTGTGATATCTCTTGTCTTTCTTGGTGTTGCAATTTGGGTGGCCAGGAGTGTATATAGATTGTCGATGAAGGAGAGTTTTTTAAGATGTGATATCAATGTAGAAATTAGCTGCGCATATGGAGAATGAACGTAATTTAAACCCGTAATTATCAATTATGGTTGGAAATAAGTCAATATAGGTTTAACTTTTTTAATTGTATGGAAAGAGGATGATATACCTGATTTTCCTTTTCCCCAGAAACAAGCAAATACACAAAAAACTTGCATTTTTTATTTTCATTTGCATGAAAAATATGTAAGGCAAAATGAATGCCCAATTCTGTAGATTACTCTGTGTTTTTTAACCAGACTCTCTTCAATTATCCTAAGTATTTATCACCTGATTAAGTCGAAGACAATTAATGAAGGAGATGTGACTAACTGTTAAAAAATATGAAATGAAATCATAATAATTGATGGGATATAGTGAAAAAAAATTTAACATTTGGATTTTTCATACTTAAACGTCCTTTCCCTCCTCTAGTTTCGACAAAGGTCAGCACTGAAATCGATAAAATAAAATTATAATTTATTTAAAGCGCAGTTTGAAAACTCTAGCAAAAAATTTTGATGATACTAGATTTTCATAATTCCTTCTGCAGATATCAATTACCTTCAATATCTAAAAGAAAATTCTTCGCTAGTGACAGTTTGTTTTGAGAAAAAAAAACTGTTCTACTATAAGAATTACTTTGGAAAAAGTCAGAGAAAAATATTATATTTTATAATTTAAATATAATGTATGTATGTTCTCATATACTAAAGAATATTTTTTTAAGCATAACAGTACATTAAACAAACTGAGTTCTTTCAATATCTTTATGCTCATATTTTTTAAGTTATTTTTTTAGTACAGTTAAGAGAGGAACATTCTTTCTTATTCAGTACGCGAAAAAAATTCATAATAGGATTATAGAATTTATTTTTCAACCAAGAAAAAGAGGAAAAATGAATAAAAGAGCATTTGAAGGTTTATTATGAGGATATATTTGGAGTTAATTAAAAAGCTTTTTTTAAAGTATCGAAGGATAAACAAACATTCACATGCTTATACTGTATTATTATTAAAGCACGGTTATTAAATCTGAAAATTTTTTTATGATGTGTATACTATAACGTTATAGCTATCATTCTTATTAACTTTTTTCTAATGTACACAAAAGACTAGAAGAGAGGTAGAGAGAAATAAGTTAATAATAAGAAGTTTTAACACTATAAGGGACTATTGAAAAGAATTCCTTATGTATTTGAGTGTAAAAATTATGAAGACCAAACGATGTACTTCCCATTTCATTACATTTTAGATTCTGATAAATCCCACTACAATTAGGTGAGTTCTAATTGATTTTTCTTGGAAAACATTTGGTTATTGTTTTTATTACTTATGCTCTCTGGTCGGAAGTATTCCGGATGAAGTTTATGTAGGCTCGCGGGCTGTGTCTCCCGTTTATAATGGCACCACAAGGGTCGGAGTAAGACTTAGCCAAGTGCCACCTCAATTTTGATTGATCGCCCCCAGGGGAGACATCTGGGGATCGTACCTCCTCTCACCCTCTATGACCTCATAAAAGGACTTTACTGTCTACAGATTTAATATGCCCATACCTGGCCTAGATACGGAGGTATTTAATTAAGTTAAGTAGTAATTAAGTTAAGAGTAATTAAGTTAAGAAAATATTTTTACTTAAATAAAGTTAATATATATCTATGATGTCCGGTATGAAGGGCTTAAGTCAAAAACAGTGATTTAAATATACCAAGTTATTTGCTTTTATACCAGTCGCAGAACAATAATTTTGACTTGAGTCTTTTGTACAAAGTAATGTACTTTTGTATGCAAAATTGATATATTTAAGCCTTTTATACAAGTCAAAAGATTTTTTTTATCAATACTAACAAATATCTAAAAATCACTTTTTTTGACTTAAGCCCTTTATACCGGGCACCAGAGATATACGCCATAGAATATTTAAGCAAAAAATCATAATTGATTTTTTTACAACTATAAACAGGGTGCTTCAAAAATAAATTGAGGTGAAAAAATAGAAAGGAATTCGATGTTAAGAAATGATGTACAGCATAGATCTTATGTATGATGTATATGTTATGTAGGAAGAGATATGCACTCTAACTACAATATTTTGTAATATAATTTGTAATAAAGCGATGTATTAATCACATATTACAAACTGTATCATAATGATAGTTCTTTTATAGTTGTTCTTACATACCCATTGTTTAATATTTAGTTTACAAACGAATCAATTGAAATATTGCATTCAAAATTTATTCTGCAATTTTAAAAAGAGCTAGATTTGTTTTACTGCATTCGTGTACTCTGAGCGATTAGTTAGCCAGGCATCTTTTGATTACGCTGTAGAATATATAATTTCTCGTAGCTAAGAATTCATTTTAAATGGTTATATTCTCACTATTTATATTTTTCATCTTTAATTGATATTACCATTGTTTGGCTAAGGATGTATGTTCCCAAAAAGTCGAATTCAATAAAAAAATTCAATGTTATTAAATTTGGGCGCAGTAAAAAATCTTTTCGAAAATTAAAAAAAAATCTTTAAGTAATCAAAATTAGTAGATTAAAATACAGGGTGATTTTTATTAAACTGACACTACTCAGAGCCACCTGTAGCGCGACCTATCAGCCGGAATTCTACCTAAATTGATAGATAGTAAGGACGACATGGGAGAGAGTTTCCATGAAAATAAAAGTAGTTCCAAAAGTCCCCGATATGAGAAGATATGGCGCTGTCGTTGGCACACCCGAGAATTTGCATAAAACGCAAGTAAAACAACAAAATACAAATTCATGACTACATAGTCTGAAGCAGTGCAAGTATTTTCGGATATATAGAAAGGTGCGGAATCTGTTGCGCCATCGCTTTACAAAAGAAAGGGTCATCAGTCGCATTTTTTTCCACTTGCATGGCCACCTCGCTCCCAGGACCTAACCGACGTGACTTCTTTCTGTGGGGTTCTTTAGAGTCCAAGGTGTATCTTGGTGGAGTCTCTAACTTGGCGACCCTAAAGGGCAACATATCCCGGACTGTGATGAACATTCTTGATGACATGTTACACTCAGCCCTTGAGAGAACTAGTGCTCAGGATGCAATGTGTTGTCCACTAGGATGGTGGTCACTTTGAAGGAAGGAGAAGTGAATTTGCAGCATAAAGCGGTGTTGCAGTGAATTTTTTTGTTATTCATTTGTCTGCTTATTACAGCTTTTTCGGTATTCACCCCTTTATCTTTATAGCTGGAAATACTGGCTCTGCTGTCGACTACTGT
This sequence comes from Dolomedes plantarius, assembly GCA_907164885.2. Classification (NCBI taxonomy): domain Eukaryota; kingdom Metazoa; phylum Arthropoda; class Arachnida; order Araneae; family Dolomedidae; genus Dolomedes; species Dolomedes plantarius. The sequence continues at coordinate 37,354,563 of OU015493.1, read as the reverse complement.
AGTCTTGAATTTGCGTTTTGATCTTTTACTTGCGTTTTATGTAAATTCTCGGGTGCTCCGACAACAACAGTGCCATATTTTCCCCTATCGGCGACTTTTGGAACTTTTCTTTTTTTCCCACGGAAATTCTTTCCCATGTCGTCCTTAGTCCGTGTATCAATTTTGGTGGAATTCCGGCTGATAGATAGCGCTACAGATGCCTTTGAGTAGTGTCAGTTTAATAAAAATTACCCTGTACATTAAATTACAAACTTAAATTGATAAAAAAGAGAGCACATAGTCTAAGTTCTATAATAGCATTTCTTTCCAATTTAATAACTGTCAATCAATACTTGAAAAAGCACAGAAAGGAAAAATATAATATAGACTTAAATAAGGAAATAAGCTCATTCTTTCTCATGATTCTGCTGGCTGAGATAAATATTCCACTGGAATATTACTTTCCTAAGATTTTTCTGTAGCCGGCTGAAAGATGAATAACCAGCTCAGTAGGAAAATTGAATACGGCTTAAAATTGTTATTTCAGTAGAATTTGAGAGAGATGGTATGGGATTTATTGATTGTGAGCTTCTTTTATAGTAATATAATGAAAGGATTGAACCTGAATTCCTTATAAAATGAGAAATTTACAGGTCTCGCCAATAAACTACTGCGTTTAATTAACTATTTATAAGCATCAAATTATAACTGATAAACGCACCGTAGAATTATGGCAGCTTTCGGAAATTATGAATTATTTTCTGAATAGATAATTTAAGAAGTTTAAAACTGGAAGATAAATCTACAAAAACTCGACAATAATCTGATAACACTCCTACTTATAAAATCTTTTAAAAGTTCCGAGCGTTTTTGAGATAATGCGGTACGATGAAGGGATCTGAGTTTAAATTTAAAAAGATTAACCCCAAGGTACTTCTTAAAAGTCTTCTACGCATCCCTTTAAGAACAAAATCCTGCAACAAGGTGAACGTAAATTAGTTTGTTCAGGGATATTAAAGCCGCATCTAAGTTTTACGAGAAACATCTGTTTTCTGTTGATGATGGTTTGTAAAAATGATTCGGATACCGTTCCATCGCACATACAATGGGAGGGCGAAGGAAGGATAAAAGAAATGATTGCAATAGATTATGAGAAAGTACGAGGAAGTTTGCATTAGTTGAAAGTTCAAGATTAATATTTATATACGTATTCGAATCCAGTTTTCACGAAACTTTTGAATGTTTCTAGAAAATGTTTTTATTCTCTATATAGGTTTTATCGTCTAGCCCTGGAGTGGGGAAATTTTTGTCAGAGGACCACACCAGTAAAAAATATTTCTCATAGGGCCGCACTTATTATTATCTATCTATCTATCTATCCATCTATCTATCTATCTATTTATATATATATATATATATATATATATTTCTAAATTTCAAAAATTGCATAATTTATAAACGTAATTACGAAATATACTTTTGTTTTTTATTTGCAAAAAAGGAATAGAAACAAAATATTAGTATCAAATATTTAATTGTTATTTGATCCTCTTTGTGTTCGTTTTCTAGAAGATAACTTCTTTATATTTGGTACCAATTTAGATGTACGTAATTTTAGTTGATTTTCCAAATGTATATGTGTACACTGTGATCTCAAAGACGTTTTTATTTGAGCTAGAAGAGCAAATGTAGATTCACAACGATATGTTGAACCAAAGCATGTAAGCATCTTACGAGCATGATCACGAAGATTGGGATAACCAACGGCATTCTTTCAAAATATTGAAAAAATCTTTTGAAACTATGATATTATCTGTTTAAAGTTCTATTAACTCCATTTGTAGATTTATTGGAGCATCTGAAATTTCTACAAGGTGTGGCTGAAAAGCCAATCTTAATAACAGTTCTTTTGATTCAAAGTCTTTGAATCTTTCATTATAAATATCAATCAAAGTAGACAAAATATTAGCATAAACTTTAAGTATCTCTTTTGAATCTTCTATATCAGAAATCGTTTTGTATAAATAAGGAAAATGAATTTCCTCAAGAATTCCTTAGTTCAAACAAGCCTTAAAAAGATTAATTTTTTCGAAAGATTGTTTTTAATATGTGGCAGAAAATACAGACTTTAAATCACTTTGTGATGCAACATTTAGTAAGTTTTGATGGTGCATTATGTTTTTTTAGGTTTATTATATGCACATTATCATTCCTACCATGAAATAAAGCTATTAATAGGAAATATACCGATAGTCGGATTTTTAAATTGCAGTAAATTAAAAGTCAAAAGTTAAATCGGGCCGCACAAATATTTCAACGGGCCGCATCTGGCCCTGGGGCCGCACTTTCCCCAACCCTGCCTTAGCCTTTCATAGAAAAATGATGCGGTACTATTTCAGATATCTTTAAAAGTGATGCAAAAATTCCTTTGTCTTCACGAGTAGCATAGATATAGTCAACCACCGCAGTAGTCACGAACACTCACTGTACAGGGTAACATATTACATCTGAAAGTGTAGACAGGTGATAAAAACAATTACACCTTTAATTACAAGAAAAAAATGCTTGTAATTACAGCAATCCTTGCAATTACAAGCAAACCTTTATTAGTCTCACAAATTGACGACTTTACTAATGACTTATAGTGGTTAGAGGGTTGTTATATCAGATAAAGAAATAATTTTTCCTGACAAAATTAATTTTATTTGTTGCTTGAATTGAGTGTAAAACTCATGATTTTTTCCTCTTTGTTTCGAAATCTATATTATGATTTTTTTACACCCTAATAAAAAATACTCGATTAAAATTTCTAGAGTCGTTTAGTTGCATAAGTTATCATTATTTTAAAAACTATATATTGCTTCCTACTTTGAAATAATTATTTTGAAATTGAAATAACTATGTTAAAGAAACTGTGGATTAACTTGAACACAAAGTGTTTTAAATTACAAATAACGTTTATAGTTTGCCAAATTTTAAAATTCTACCATGATTTATATAAAAGAATATGTGATATTATGAAATTTAAATTTCTGTTGCTTTATTCATTGAGTAACAAGAATGAAAAAAATATTAGCCATTTTTTGCTGGTTTCACTTAGAGTTTTTTGAAAAAGTATTGGGGCAAAAATTTATAGTTTTTTTGAAATTTTTAATATGATTTATTAGACGGTAACAGGTAAAATTATACAAATGTAATTTATCTGGATCCTAAAAGGGAAGACTTAGACAATTTATTAACCCTCCAGATGAGGACGATTTTCATAATTTTCTGTACAAAATAATGGGTGAAATTTACATCGTGTTTATTTTTATCTGATGGAAACTTTTAATGCAATACAAAAAAAATCGTCAAGAGTAAAATAAGAAGATAATTTTATTTCTGAACTGAAAACATGAGAGAAATGCGAAATTCACATTTTACAAAAATACAGAAAATAGTAAAGGAAATAAAACATTTTCTGGAAACAATATCATTTAGAATAATACGCATTTCTGAAATCAATAATCTCCAAGAGGTATATTGAGTGAAACAGCGTCTCTTTATATTTAAATACTTTTGACGGAGAAATCACGTTTCTCGCAGTACAAAAATTCTCAATATTCATTGCGACACGAGAATAGCGTGTCAAAATTATCAGAAAATACGAACTCGATTTCGGCATCACCTGAGGAGGGTTAAAAGACTACTAAATGCTGGCTTCATAGTTTCAAAAAATAAACATTTAAAAGTGATGAAACAATTTCTTTATGTTACACGAATTTAATACTTATAACACAAGAGAAAATTACAGAAATCTAATAAAAATTGGAATGGAACACGAAGAACACACACAAAAACATGCAGGAAAAATTCATTGCTTTCGATAAAAGGAACGAAAAAAAATACCCATTAAATTCTCAGTTCGAATTTTTTTATTTTACTACAAATTTAGTTGTCAATGGGCCAGTAATTTCTTCTATTATTTCAAAGTGAAAGTAGCTTACATATTCGGGCTTATCAAAGTTAATGCATTGAAAATTAGAAAACACAAGTTAAGCTCCGGAAAGGTGTTATTCGACGCTGCACGATCTTGTGATAATCACTTGTGTTAACGCTAAATGGTTACCCATTCTTCTTGCTTGCAACTAACATTCTGTGAATCTTCTCTGGGTGCCAAAAACATTAAAACAGAGGGGCTAATTTTGCTCTAATTGCGGAAAGCATTAACCCAGAGATGTGCCAAAAGATGATGTTATGTGTTTCATGAGTAGTTTCTAAAACTGCTGTTAAAAGTCAAGAGATTAAATTCTCGGACGTGGAATGTTTAGTTGATAAGTTTTTATATTTCACTGAGCATGAACTATGTGCAAGTTTTTTTAAACTTTCACTGAGGAAAATTTTTTTAACCAGTAAAATGGATTTAAGCTTTAACTAACATTTCCTGAATATAATAATAAATCAATTAAAATTGGTCAGCATTTTAGATTTTGCCCTTCCAAAATCATAAAAAACCAAAACTTATTATTAAAACTTGCAGTGTTTTAGTAGTTTTTTTAAGTTCTATATTTAAAAGCTATCAAATTGTATTGTTATATAATAAAACTTAATAAATCTCAATCATATATCATTCGATACGATGTGAAAATTTTCTTTATAGTTATATTCTGGATAAGATTTTTAAAATATCATTTTTTGTCTAGTCGGATAACCTTACCTTTGAAAATCCGTGATTATAGGATCATGTGACCTACTTTTCATTTCACTGTCATTAGATTTTCATAAAAGGTTGATTTACTGACTGAACTTTTTCCCCAGTTAGTCAGTAAAAATGCATGTTGGAAATTCTAGAACCTCAAAACCATGAAAAAATTTTCTTGAATATCTAACTTTAGTGTGGTTGGGAGTTGATGTGTGACAGCAATTTTATTAGATGGGTATTTAAATTTAAGTATTATGAACTATTTGAAATAACTAAAAATATTTATGCAAGATGATTATATTCTTGACATATACTTACGTAAAAGACGAAAATAAACCTACAAAAAGAAATACCTTGGCTCAAGTTAATGAGAAAAATATGAAGACTTCATGATAAAATCAGAAAAAAAATTAAAGGAAATTGCTAACTCTACAATGATATCTTATTTCACCTTCAATTAAAATAAAACTTTTGTAAGTTGATCTTTCAATACCGCCTTTCACGAAACGAGAAAATGTGTTTAAAAAAAGTAATTTATTCTCCGAAGAAGTGTATCAGTTTTTTTTCAGATATCAAACAATGAAAGTTACTTTTCTATGAACGAAAGACATTTCGCGGCGCTGTTTTCCAACGTAAATAAAAGAACAGATCTGTAGCTTCTGGAGAAAATGAAACTTATATATTTACTATGTTATTGCTTCCAGAAATAAAATATACCAGTTCGAGTAAAAGAAATTAAAATATCCTCAGGGTTTAGAAAACTATTGCATTTTAGAAAACTTCTGTGTGTATATATATATATATATATACAGTGGTGCCTCGGAGTTCGTCGGTAATCCGTTCCTTGGAAACCGACGAACCCCGAAACCGACGAACTCCGAATCAAATGATCCCATAAGAATTAATGGAAAACGAATTAATCCGTTCCGCGACCTCGTGGTCGACCATTATCTTTATTATTTTCGCCTTGTTTTTAAACTACTATTATTACTAAATAATAACAAATTAAGTTGAATTACATTGTTATTACAAGAAATGTAAATAAATAAATGCTAAATTAGAAAATGACGGAAGGCAATTCACTTCGAGGAGTCTTTTCTCTGCGCACACTTTTTATCCCACTAGGACCTTGTTGAGGCTCATCGCTAGCTGTTTTTTCTACCGGGGTTTGCTTAAAATAGCGATCGAGCGTTGCCTGCCTCTTCCGATTTCTTAGTAAATTATTGAAGAACGGCATGATGAAATCATTCATCGTATTGATGACAGAACAGGCCATGGTTTTGTTCGGGTGGAATTTGTCTATTGTAACTTCAATTGTTTTCCACATATGAAGTGTTTGATTTAGTTCACCTGTCGTTATTGCTTTCTGCTCTTACTCTTCCTCCCCCTCACTACCAGCAGTAATTATTCCGCCCCTTTCAGCACGTTGGTTTTCGTCCTGCAACTGTTGCAAGTCTTCCGTGGTGAGATCTTCACGATTCGAGTCCACCAACTCCTCGACATCGTCAGCATTTCCTTCGAGACGTAGATCGTTGCAGAGGTCTAAAATCTCTCTCATCATACTCGCCTCCTCCCGTATTTGTTCCGTCTCTAACACCTCAAAGTCTCGCTCGGAAACAGCTGATGGCAGTAGCTTCCTCCACGAAGAGTTTAGAGTTCTTCTCGTGACCTCGGTCCAAGCCTTATGTATCAGTTGAACAGCCTGATAGACATTATAGCAGTTTTTCCGGAAATCTTTTAATGTCAAAGCGGTCGAATTGGTGATATCGAAACACTTTCGAAACATGTGTTTCGTATAGAGTTTCTTTAAATTGGCCATCACAAATTGATCCATGGGCTGGATAAGGGAGGTGGTGTTAGGTGGCAGATATTTCACAGTAATCCATCCAAATTCTGCTTCCAATTCTTCAATTCTTCACCTAAATCTGGTGGATATGCCGGTGCATTATCGAGGACGAGAACACATCGCAATGGCAACCCCTTTTCCTTGAGATATTTTTTCACTATGGGCGTAAACACTTTCCTGACCCACTCGAGAAACAATACCCGAGTTACCCATGCCTTAGCGTTAGGATGCCACATCACTGGCAAACTGTCTTTGCACACATTGAAACGTTTAAATGCCCTAGGTTTTTCAGAGTGGTACACTAATAAAGGCTTAACCTTCAAATCACCAGTCGCGTTTGCACACAGGAGAAGCGTGAGTCTGTCTTTCATGGGATTATAACCCGGAAGAGTTGCTTCTTCTTCTGTGATGCAGGTTCTTTTGGGCATTTTCTTCCAAAATAAACCTGTTTCATCACAGTTAAATATCTGTGATGAAACAAAACCCTCAGCTTCAATAAATTCCCCGAATTCTTGCACATACTCACCGGCTGCTTTTTTTATCGGCTCTTGCTGCTTCGCCGTGTCGAACGACGTTGTGTACGCCATGTCTCCGTCTGAAACGCCAAAACCACACTGAAGATGCTAGAAAGTCCATCTTTTCTTCATCTTCTTTCGTTATGTTTCTGTAAATCTCTTTCGCCTTTTCACAAGTAATGTTTTGATCTACACTGTCACCAGCACGCTGCTTTTCATTTATCCACACCAAGAGAAGTTTCTCCATTTCATTTAGAGCATGTGGTCGTTGCTTAGCACTCACCGCATGTGACATCGTTGGTAAAACAGTAGCTTCTATTATTTTGTGCCTATGATTCCAGTATGTACTTGCCGTTCTTCGTAAATTATACTGTCTAGCTACATCTGCCACTTTCATGCCTTGCTCAATTTTTAAGATTATTTCCCTCTTAGTTTCGATTGATACAACGTGCATTTTTCTTTTTTGCTTTGAGTCAGCAACAGCAACTGTTTTCGGACCCATTTTCGAATACTATTTTGAACAATTTCTATAAAAATATCACTGTATACAGTACTATAAATACAGTACACTGTATATACACTACACTTCAGTATATATATACGCACTAAACGCAATTTATAATGGGTATTAATGCGAACTTTTGTTTCACAAACTCGTGCTTTCAATCGATGTGTACTACTCAAAGGTCGACGCGAGACTGGACAACACCTTCTCTCAGCGGAAAGCCGGCTCTCACGTGACCTCAAAATGCGTGACGTATGTTTCCGCTGAGAGATGGTGTTGGACTGGGTCCTTTGTTTCAATGCGCTCTCAGCTAGTGGGCGCATGGGGGGAAAAGCGACGAACTCCGACGAGACCGACGAACTCCGGTAACAAATCTGCGACGAACTAATCGACGAACTCCGCAGCCGACGAACACTGAGAGCGACGAACTCCGAGGTACTACTGTATATATATATATATATATATACTGAGCGGCCACTTTATTATGACCATCTGACAGTTTTATGCAAATGAACTATTGCGTCACAGTGTTGCCACTAGAGGGCGAGATAGCTATAAAAAGGGAATGCAGGACAAGTGAACCCAATTAACAACACTGCTCAGCCCTGGTCCAATTCCTGTAAATATCTGGGTATTACCCTTGACAAGAATCTCACTTGGAGCCCCTACATAAAACACATAATTGATAAATTTCGAACTGCTAAAAGAACACTCTTCCCCTTAATTGCTCGGAACAGTTACTTAAATCTAAATATGAAGTTGCCCATCTACAGTGCATTCCTTAGACTTATTTTAACCTATGCTTGCCAGGCCTGGTCATACTGTCCTGAATACCAAATTATTAAAATCTGTGCTTCTCAAAATAGAACTATCAGAGATATTGTAAATGCCCCCTATTATTTTAGAAATTATAAAATTTATGAAGAATTAAACTTCCTCCCCCCCCTTACTAAATTCATCCACTCCCTTAATATTAAATTTCATAACAACATAGAAGCAAATGAACTAACTATCCTAACTGATCTTGCAGATTATGATTTTAAGAAACCCTTCAATAGAAAGAGGCCAAGAGCCTCTCTAGCTCTTGAATGGTAATTCCCCTCCTTTAGTTAACTCTCGGTAGCACAGACGGTAGAGCGCCGATCTCGCAATCTGTATGTTGTGAGTTCGAATCCCCTAGCTATCACTTTTTTCAAAATTACCCCTTCCCCTCTAGTAGGCTGGGTTCTGGCTAGCAAACTCCTTTCTAGTGTCTGTCCTTAATTTATTTATAAAAAAATTATATAAAGTTTATAAAAATAATACGTAGACCTCGGTCTACAGCAAAAAACATTTAAAAAATTTTGAAATTTATACTCGAGCTTGGTTTCAAGCTCAAGGTAAAAAAATATATTTTTTAATTAACAATTATTCTCCTTTTTAGTTATTTTCCTTTTCCCTATCCACTAAACTTTCTCAGGTTGCAGAAATTCGAGGAAACAAACACACTTCTCTCCTATCTCTTTTTTACTAACATCCACCGACATTTATATTCAGGCAAACTCCAGAAAAAGTCAAGTTAATTTCTAGAAGTTGGGGGTGAAATTTTACCCAGGAGCTTCTACCCAATCCTGTTGCTCTTTGCTCATTGCTCAAGTGAACCCTCAATTGCACTGTGCTTGCGAAGATATGGGCATAAAACATGATTTAACTGAGTTCGATCGCGGGATGATTGTAGGCGCTCGAAGCGTCGGAACCAGTATTAGCAAAACGGCTACACTTGTGAAGCGTTCGAGAGCAGCAGTTATTAATGTTTACAGAGAGTGGACTACCAAGCAGAAAACCGGGTCTCAGCGTCAGGCTTTTCGTCGTCACAGGCTACTGAATGCTTGATCTGAAAGGAGACTTGCCAGAGTTGTCCAGTCCAACAGAAGAGTAACAGTACATCAAATAGCGGGGAATCTTAATCAAGGAGCTACTGCGAACATCTCTGAATGAATTGTTCACCGCACATTACACCGTATAGCCTATGGAAGCCGACGACCTGTTCGAAACTGTCGAACCTGTACTGTCTGCTTTGAACAACAACAGACGTCTCCAGTTCAGAAAGGAGCATAAGGATTGGACAGTAGATGACTGGAAAAGGGTCATGTGGTCAAACGAATCACGTTTTCAATTACACATGCAGATGGCAGGGTGAGAATATAGAGAAAACAGCACAAAAGCATGGACCCCAACTGAAATGCCACAATACTTCAAGCTGGTGGAGGCAATATTATGGTTTGGGGGATGTTTTCTTGGCATTGTATGAGTCCTTTGATTCCTATAAAACAACGTCTGAATGCCTAAGGGTGTTTAAGTGTTATCGTAGATCCAGTACATCCTGTTATGTTAATGGTGTGCCTGTCGAGGATGGATACTTACAGCAGGACGATACTCTTTGACGGAGAATTTACCTTGCTTCGTTGGGCTGCACAATCACCAGATCTCAATCCAATGGAGAATTTGTGAAATGAGATTGAACGGGGCACCAGGCAGCTGGATCCAGTACCATCAAATCTTAAAGAATTGGAAAGTGCAGTTCACCGGATATGGTCTCAAATTCCACATACCACCTACCAATATATCATGGAATCCATGCCAAGAAGAATTCATGCAGTTTTAAGGGTGAAAGGTGGTCCAACATTGTATTGAGGCGGGTGGTAATAATAATTTGGCCACTCAGTATATATATATATTTCATAGAAATGGCAAAAGAATAGGGGAGATATATATCAGATATATATATATATATATCAGATATATATATATATATATATATATATATATATTTCATAGAATAATGGCAAAAGAATAGGGGAGAAATGATATAAATGCAAATCTTTTCCACCAGAAAACAATTAAAAAAACATATAAAATTTATTTCAAATCATTCAATTACATCTCTGACGAAAAATTTTTAAGATCCTTTGTTCACTTAGCTTTCAATTATTGATTTGCTTTTTACAGACTCACTTTTATACTTTAAGGTAACAGTGCAATACCGAGACTTTAAAAAAGCTTGCTTTGTACTTGTTAACATTTAAATTTCTTGGAAAATTTATATAAATGCGAAATATAGTTCTCTAGGTGAGAGGGGTTATTTGAAATATTATAAATTTATACAGGGACAAAATTACTGATATATTTCTTGCTAAAAAGTTTCTTTTACGGGGACATATTTGAAGAAATACTCTAAATAGCTATGGAAGGAAAGAAATGGACGCCATCTGTTAATATTCAAGGCTTCCAAGAGCATAAATTGAATGCGAAAAGAAGAAAAGTTTCAGTCTCTTGGAAGCTAAATTCCAATTCATTAGCCCTTTCATGTTTTTTTCTGTCTCATATCAATATATTCCATATGTACCAATAAAATAACATAAGGTTTTATATAACATATTGGATAATATGAAAAGGAATCTATACTCAAGCCCCTCTGAACTAATTCTGTTTTTGCTCTTTCCAAATGCGATGTTTCAGAAATAGATTTTAAAACTTTCTTTGAAGATTAAAGTTTCGTATAAGTAATGCAAATTGTAAAAGATATTTTAGAAACTTTTCAAAACAAGTTTTCATTTTTGCGGATTTTATTTTTTAAGTAACTTAACACGTTTTGCCGATATTATGAATTTTAAAAAAATGCTTGGCGCATTCATACTTCCCATTACTTTTCTATACTTAACTAGACTTCGTACTTACAAAAATCTGGTATTCTACTAAAATATACGGAAATATTACAAGATCTTTATACAAACCGTGAGGTTTATGGTTAGGGGAATGGAATATCTCTCACACTTAAGAGAATCATAGGTTAGCGATGAACTAGATCATGAAATTTGTTTGAAATTCCAACATTCGTAATGATTCTACTTTACGCCACTTATTCACGGAAGTTATCGGAAGGATTTTATTATTACTCGATTGCCGTCAGAAAATAAGATAAGGCTGTGACATCCTCAAAATATGGTGTCCCACTTCATGATAAAAGCATCGAGCTGAAAAACAACCCTTTTGAACCTATATATATATAACAGTTCCGTAACTGCCTCTCTGACTGACTGACTGACATATAACGCACAGACCAAAACGTTGGACATAAAGGGTTGAAATTTTGCATGGCAATTCTTCTTATAGTGTAGGGAAAAACTAAGAGAGATTTTTGAAAAATTCTTCTTATGTTTTTTTAATTAAATTTTTAAGCTGTTTTTGTAACATTTTTTAAAGTTTGCATTTAAAAAAATAATCCGAGGGTTATAAAATTTATATCACAAGAAAGATCCTAAAAATTCCTTTAAAATGAAATCTTTTCGAATCTTTACCTTTTTTTTTGGGATTATTGGTGAATTTTTAAAGATTAATTTTTAGAATTTAATTTATTAAATGCTGATCACGTGGTTTCTTTTCTTTTTGTGATACTTTAAACTAATTTTGAGTCACGTGCATAACAATGAGATAGACAAAAAAAAAATATTTTTTTTCTTGCTAATGCAGCAGACGATTAGACATTATCCAAATAAATATTAAAATACAGTAAAAGAAATGTTCCTCAAACTGTACTATATTAACTGTACTATATTCTTTAGTTTGTTCTATTAGATTTAATTTTAATATTTTCTTCTACATTATTTTGTCTATAAAAGTATCCGTTACGATTTTTTTGTAAATATTTTTTCGTTTTTTTTTACATCAATTGCATACATTGATCGTTGTATTTATTATATATATATATATATATATATATATATATATATATATATATATATATATATATATACACTGCTGGCCACCCAAATTGCAACACCAAGAAAGACAAGAGATATCACAACAAAATTTATTTTGTAGATAACATGTTGACCAAGTATCAAATGATTAAATTTATAGACTTCTGTGAAGTGTGGTTCCTGCCAAAATCAGTAGCCAGAGTAGCCGCCATTGTTGGAGATCACCGCTGCCACACGCCTCGGCATTGATTCAAAGAGACTTTGGATGAGTTCTTGGGGTACAGCAGACCAAGCTGCTTCCACACGTTGCCAAAGGTGATCTGCTGTGGCAGCTGGGGATGGAATCTGGGTCAATCGTAGAGCAACCATGGACCACATGTTTTCTATCGGCGAAAGATCCGGAGAGCGAGGCGGCCAGGGAAGCAATTCAATCTGGCGATTGACGAAGAACCGTTGGACAATGCGTGCCACGTGTGGTCGCGCATTATCCTGTTGAAATATGGCTGTGGGCAAGCCCTGAAGATAAGGAAGGACAACTGGCTCCAACACCTCGGAGATGTAGCGCTGGCTGTTTAAAGTACCGACAATGCGTACTAGAGGTGTGCGAGAGTGATATCCAATACCGCCCCATACCATAATACCCGATGCAGGACCAGTGTGGCGGTGCATAACGCAGCTGTTCAGCATCCTCTCTTCACGATGTCTCCAGACTCGAATGCGACCATCATGGTGTTGCAGACAGAAGCGTGACTCGTCAGTAAAGACAATTTCATTCCATTTTGCCGTCCACATCCTTCTGTCATCGCACCATTGGCGGCGGAGACGTCAGTGGTTCTGCGTCAAGGGTAGACAAAGCAATGAACGTCTTGCGGACAGACCACTCTGCTGTAAACGGCGTCGAATGGTACGCGCAGACACTTTATGATGCGTTACAGACTGCATGTGCTGTGCTATGGTTCGTGATGTGACTGAGCGGTCCGTCACTGCCATGCGCACAATTTGCCTGTTATCACGTGAAATGGTGCGCTGAGGTGGATGCGATCGAACACGCCGGTCCGTCGTACCCTCCTGTATCCAACGATCACATATCCGCATTACAGTTTTTTGGTTTCGTCCAACACGACTACCGATTTCCCTGAAAGATAATCCACAATCTCGGTAGGCCACTATCCTTCCTCTGTCGAACTCGGATAGTTGATCAAAAGATGATCGCTGTTTTCGACGAGGCATAATTGATCGTTTTTTTTTTAAAAAAACCACAAGAAAAAAACAATTGCCGAACTTGAAATCGTCGAAATCTCCAAGCCTTAAATAGCGCTTTGAAGTGGCGCCACAGGCGCGCGTGATGTGCGACTGCGCTGAAATTCTAATCATTTGCATATCTCACCTCTGCTAATACATGTTGTAAATTTCATGTTATTTGCATGTTTCCTTCAGGGTGTTGCATTTACAGTGGCCAGCAGTGTATATACAATGCTTTGTCTACCCTTGACGCAGAACCACAGACGTCTCCGCCACCAATGGTGCGATGACAGAAGGATGTGGACGGCAGAATGGAATGAAATTGTCTTTACTGACGAGTCACGCTTCTGTCTGCAACACCAAGATGGTCGCATTCGAGTCTGGAGACACCGTGAAGAGAAGATGCTGAACAGCTGCGTTATGCACCGCCACACTGGTCCTGCACCGGGTATTATGGTATGGGGCGGTATTGGATATCTCTCTCGCACACCTCTAGTACGCATTGCCGGTGCTTTAAACAGCCAGTGCTACATCTCCGAGGTGTTGGAGCCAGTTGTCCTTCCTTAACTTCAGGGCTTGCCCACAGCCATATTTCAACAGGATAATGCGCGACCACACGTGGCACGCATTGTCCAACGGTTCTTCGTCAATCGTCAGATTGAATTGCTTTCCTGGCCGCCTCGCTCTCCGGATCTTTCGCCGATAGAAAACATGTGGTCCACGGTTGCTCTACGATTGACCCAGATTCCATCCCCAGCTGCCACAGCAGATCAACTTTGGCAACGTGTGGAAGCTGCTTGGTCTGCTGTACCCCAAGAACTCATCCAAAGTCTCTTTGAATCAATGCCGAGGCGTGTGGCAGCGGTTATCTCCAACAATGGCGGCTACTCTGGCTACTGATTTTGGCAGGAGCCACACTTCACAGAAGTCTATAAATTTAATCATTTGATACTTGGTCAACATGTTATCTACAAAATAAATTTTGTTGAGATATCTCTTGTCTTTCTTGGTGTTGCAATTTGGGTGGCCAGCAGTGTATATATATATGTATATATGGCATTAATTGCATACATTGATTGCTGTATTTAATGTGAATGTACTCCTTAGCGAAGTACGGGTTTTCAGCTAGTTAATTATAGTACATGTCGATGACTTATTGTAATATCAAAATCTAACATGGTGATAAGTCTATAGGATTTCATGAATATTATTTTATGTCTGTTAATTCTTTTTTTTTGTACCTTTGCTTTTAAAGTTTAATTTTCTTTACGCCGATCAATTTACTCACTGCTTATACCGTCTGGTAGCTTATTCTCGTTTTTCCCATAGCTGGCTGTCCTTTTCATTGTTAATTTAACTTAATCTAATTCCTTTCTTACATTTGAAAATATATTTACGACAGAAGTAGCAAAGCACTCAATCGGTTCACAAATCCTGAGTGTGTAAGGATATCTTTTTATTTCCTATTCCTTTTTTTATACTACAATCCATTTATAATCATACGGATTATACTTATCTCCGGAAAAACAGCATTTCGGATTTTATTTAGTAATGTAATGGATACTGAAGACTATACGATATTTCATTATTAATCTAGTGGAATGTTAGGATGACTGTATCTTTTTTCTTATATGATCTAATGGACTTTTTTCTTATATAATCTAATTCATGCGAGGGCTCAAACTGTCGAAAATAATTCTATCAGAAAAAAATCTTTTTTCAGTATCAATATTAAAACTCCTCTTATTGTATCCTATATAAGAATTGTGTAGTATCAAAAGTAGCAATCTATTTTTCGAAATTGAGTTAATGATACTTTCGTATAATATAGCAATCAGCTAAAAATGGAAATTTTTGGAAAATGGCGGACTAATAAAAAATAATGTCCGAATTTTTCAAAATGTAATTTCAAATTTATGTCTTCAGAAATATATAAGATGGAGTTCCTTGCCAATCTCCATCAAACCTTTACCAAAATAAAGGTTTGATGGAGATTGGTAGTTTTGGTCCTACACCACTCATATGTGCACAATAACGCCTGATGATAATATTCATTATCATAACTTCTAAATACAGAATATAAATCTGTTAGTAACGGTATTAACACAAGTACTTTTACAAAAAGACAGCTTTATCCTACGAAAGAAGATAAATTTTAAAATGTTGACACTAAAAATCAAAGTATAAGAGAAGACAATAAGAAGATTATGAAGAGAATGAATTACTTTTTTCTTTATTTGGTTATTCTCATTTTATAGATCAATTTTAAATTCCATTCATGTTACAAAAGCTATTCAGATGAATGAATGGGAGGTGCAAAATGCAGCACTGTTTTATTTACCCAATTCTTCCCAAGATTGCGAATTGTGTGCAATTGACATCACGGTACAAAAAATACCCCCA
Source organism: Dolomedes plantarius (assembly GCA_907164885.2). Classification (NCBI taxonomy): domain Eukaryota; kingdom Metazoa; phylum Arthropoda; class Arachnida; order Araneae; family Dolomedidae; genus Dolomedes; species Dolomedes plantarius. Next base: position 37,338,653 of record OU015493.1, on the reverse strand, counting down.
CGGTATGAAGGATATTTTTTAAGTTTTATTCTGCTTATAGAATATCTTGTATTAGTCGACAACAAATGTGTTTCTTTTAAATATCAACAATACACGTTTCACAGACTATGTAGATGAAACTAATACCAAGAGAGTCTACACCAAATCAAGACCACATTGAGAAAATAAGTGGCCATTAACACTCAGAGAGAGTTTCTTCGATAATTGAGTTGTAGATCGTCGTCCTAACAGGATTTCCATCTTCTGACAAATAAGCCTGAATTAAATAGGAATTATTAAACTTACATATGGAGCATGCACAATAAACAAGTAATGTCCCCCAAGCACTAGAAGACGTTTATTTTCTCTTGTGGGAAAAAAATGCAACTTAAATGGCTTGGATGGATTATAATGAAGAATACCATCCAAAGTTGTTTACTATACATTTTCAACCAAAAGAAAGGTTCGGGAATGCATTTCGTAACACAGTATTGGCTTTCAAGTATGTAAACAGTTCTTTTAACCAACAGTGTTACTTTGTGAAGCAATTTGATGACGACCATTAGAGACTATTTCACTTTACCAGTAACTGCATCTTTTAGGTCAAATATGCTCTTAGTCATCAGCAGAAAAGAATCAGTAACATTCCTGTAGTTCTACAATCTTCTTTGAACCGTAAGAGGTTCAAGAGTCACAGAGAGAAAAAAGTCGGTCAGTCGCCGGAATAAGTGGGTTCTGCAACCCACTTCGCGTAGGTTATTGTGAGAGGTGAGTTAAACAAACCACTACCCATGATTTTGAACGCGGATCAAAGTGGGTTAAAATACTACCGAGTTATCGCAACTGTGTTATCGAAGCAAGTGTGTCAAATAACTTATGTTATGTGTGTTTACTGAGTTGAAAAACCAACTTTAAGTATTAGACCGTAAATGTCACAAAAAGCTGAAATGAAGTATTCGGGGTGAAAATTTTCGAATGTACTTAAATTTTTATCCATTATTTTTTATAAGGAATTTAATTTTTGGAATACAATGTCTACTTTTTTAGACGAGATTAACAAAAATTCTTTTCTATTATTCCAAATCAATTTTTTGTTTATATTTATATTTTACATATTGACTATTGTTCTCAACTTAGAAATTATTTCCTTTATGTAGAAATGTTTTCCTTTAAAAGAGTATCTTTTAAATCCAAGTTATTGAAAAATTTTGTAGAATTTTTTTCATAAAGTAATAAATGTACAAAGCAACTATCAGTTTCAGATAAATTTTTTAACAAAATTAACATTCTTTTACGAAAAGAAGCTGTAGTTCTTATGCTTATGTTGTTAATATTTTACGCTTTGATCTGTAAGGCAGACGCTTATAGTTCGATAATAAAAGGCTGGGATTCGCAGGTTTGCGTTTTCATACTTTTCTCCTTAATTTTCGAAGGGTTAGCTTAATAGCTTACTAATGATTCGCACGCTTCATAAGGAATACTTGTGACAATATTTTTAAAAAATTAATAAATAAAAGAAAGAAGTCCTAATTATGGGACATCGCTAATAAAAAATCGCGTAAAATTGATCGGTATAGAATAAACCTCCATCGCACAGCTACCAAAAAGTTATGTTTTATACACCCTTACACACACATATATCGGATACATTATATACGCATATATAACACAAACAAAGATTATGATTATTTTCATTTTACAGACTTTGCGACACTGAAGCTGCTTATGGAAAAAAAAAATTACAATTGTAACTGTAAACTATATTCTTCTCCAATATGTTTTTTTTTTCAAACCTAATTTTATTATAATTTACCAGGCCAAAATCTAGCCACTAATAGCATCTTACATTCACAGAGCATTGACGTTTATGATTAACAATAGTTTAAAATGTATATCTTGATTCATAACTTTTAAAATATGAAATTTGTAATTCTGAAAACGACTATTTTAACAGGTATAAAGAATTGCAATTAGCAAATAGAGGTAATCTTTTCAGTTTGAATTCCATCGTCCGAGTTTCCAGAGGAAAACGTGTTTTCACATGTGTTCGCCAGAGACAGGAAATAGCCTTTGTCCGATTGCTATTTATTCCCTCGTTCTTCAAACGAAACGGTGGGTCTCCGCCATATATTGTCTAGTACGTTCCCGTAAGCATGGCGGGAATCTTTTAAGAAAAGACATCTCAAATAAGGTGTCCCAGGTGTTCTAAGATGTACTATTAAGTACATCTTAGAACGATTAGTAAGATGGTAGTAAGATGTGCCCGACCACCGACTACATATGTATATTTATGGGTGGGAAGGGTGTTAAAGTTTTGAGGGCAGTGTCAGCTCATCGTACTACAGTACCCGACTGCTTCACATTGAAAATAGTTGGAAGTGGATTGCGGCTTCAAAATCATCCCTTTTCTGAGCTAAGGTGAGTGCGATTTATTTAATACTTTTATTATTGAATCTTATTCTATGTCAATGAATGTAAACCTTATCTATTTTACTTTTTAAAATTTATCAGTAATATGCAATAGTGAGGAGGAAAAAAAACTATTGTTTTCATACATACTGTATGTGTAAATTTATAAAATTAGTCTGTTTTGTCTGTTTAAAAAAAATATTGTAGCTGATCATAAGGTTCCAAGTATTAAAGACCAATGCCCCTAAGACCTAAAAATTTAAAAGGTCAGTGCTTTCCCTGATATAGATTTACATTTATTTTTATTGGGCTGAAATATATATTTCTGTTGTTTGATTTTACATATTCTGTTTCTATATTGTTAATTTAGTTATTAAATTTACTAAGCATGCTATGAAATAGGATCTTGGGATTTACTTTATTATTGAACTTAAACTATTCTTAAAAAAAGTGACAGCGTATTTAATTTTTTATGCTAACATTTTTATTCAAATAAGTTTAAAAATGTAATTTCCAGTAATTTTTGTCTTTCTATTTATCATTATTTATATATACATACATATATATCCTTCTATCCATCTATCTATCTCTCTCTATCACATATATAGATACATATATATAGGAAGGGAATTTGGCAATATATGATAATGAATTAATGCACAGTTTTTGTATTCAACTGATGAAACATTCATATTCTGATCTAAATTTTATATTATAAGTATGTAAAAATTATAGTTAAAATTTTCTTCTGATGTAACTATTTCAAAAGGATTTATCAGTAATTTTATCATTAATCTTGGAATGCTGAAAATAAAACAATACAGGATACTGTGTTTCAGCCATACATAAAGTTTTAATTTTTAAATACAAAATGTGAGGTTTATAGAGAATCTATGCTCACTTCTACCCAGACTTGGGTGTATATAATTTGAAGTGGCACTCTATTTGAATTATATACAAACACAATTTATACATGAAACAATGTTTATTGGATTCATTGCACATATAATTGGCTTTTACATCAATAAGCATGCGTACTACTTGTACGGAATGTAAATACAGCTTTTAAGGACAATATATTTTTATACTCACGAACAGTAAGTCAAACCAGCAGTACTGCCACGTAAACTTCTAGCCCGTTAAGGACTAGAGCAGGATAACACCTTTTCAACCTTAACAACAACTCCCTTTTTCATTAATGACGCTGCGTGGTATTTATACTAAGCGCGTATGCCGAAATTAGCATATCTAAAGCAGCTTCTTTAATTCACTCAAAAGTTCGATTCTTGAGAATCGAATCTTGTGTATACCTTACAGGTTCTCCCTCTCTTCAGTTCTTTTTATTTTAGATGAAATATAAAAAGGAAGCATATATGTTTTTCTTTTTTAAAAAAAAATTCAAGTGCTGTAATTAGTTACATACATAGTTTTTGTTAAAAACCAAACTGAATTTCATGTGTTAAAACCTGATATTTTGTTTCCATTTGTTAATTTTTGTTGTTTATATAACTTTCCTTAAGTATTTTAATAATTAAAAGTCCCTTAATAATTTTTTCTGTGGTAAAAACTGAAAGTATAGTTCAGTTTTATGTTTGCACAAATACTGCCTAATGTTTATTATGCACTTGATGTCTTACTCGTATAATGATAGTATTCTACCTTCATATTTAAAATCTTTGTATATGGCATATTTTTTTCACCTCTCATGCAGGACTTATTTATTCATATTATTAAAAAGTAACCCCTATCTCTACTCTGTGGCTAGTTTTACCCCTAATAAACCAAAGTACGGTTGTCTATATGGATTGGTAAAGACATTGTAAGTAATAAATTTTGAAAAGTTATTTTTTTATTACAAAAAAATATTGTTTTTGATTCTGTTGAAAATTTTTATGTCTATTGATGAGCATGTTGAGGATTTATTTATTAAAGTGAATTCTTAGGTTTTTTTTTTTTTTACTTTCAATCAAAACAAAAGTTAATTGTGTTCTTTTAAAAATAAAGTAATTAAAATTATTGAAAACCAAAATAATATTTTAGCTTATATGTATTTCTTCTTAATTTTGAGGGAAATAAGTATTCTGGTTTTAATATAAATGTCTGTTAAAGAGGTTAAGCAATTTATGAATTTTAATTTCGAAATATATATGGCACACCTTTGGTATTTTTGTAAGTTTGGCTGTATTTTAAAGAAAGTGGGGAGAAATATAGATGAGTTTATTAATGGTCTGAAAAAGTATGGATCTGCATTCTCAAAAGAATCTAAAAATATAAATCTTGCCATAAGTTATTTAGGATTATTGACCATTGGAATTAATGTGTTAAGACAAAGTCCTTTTTTTTCCTTTTTGAAAAAAATATCAATACAGGTTAAGAATAACATGTCTATATAATTTTTACTGCAGACAGTTGAATATTATTTAAAACCTTGAAGCAAAATTACTTTTAACTTTTCCCAAGCAAGTTTGTATATGTAAATGTATTATGCTTTTTAACATCCTTTTTTAAACAATTTAAAAAAACTTTATATAAGAGTTGTATAGATGCGAATATGTATAAAATGTTGCTCCACAGTTCTTATTTTTATGATTAATTAATTTTTTTTCTATTTAGCTATTTAGTCTAGAATCAATTAGTGTAGGAAAACAATTTCTTCATAACATCTGCACTTCATTAAGTTTTGTTCTCTATTTTTAGATATTAGGAGCTCTTTAAGACCTTCCTGGCTTTTCACATTCCACCAGATCCCAAAACTATCAACTCAACAGGAACTTGAAATGGTAACAATATGGATTTATTACAAAATTGTACTTTGCTGTATTTGAAACATACGTTACACTATATGAATTTTGCACCTGTATCTAATTCATGCATTAAAATAAATTTATCTTCAACATCATGAATTATAAAATTTTGGTTATGCGCATTTTGAAATTAATGTATTAGTAGTACCTGTATGAGATTCATCCTTAAAATAATAATAATAGTAATAATGCACACATTAGGATTTATACTTTGGAGGGACTAGTCTCTTAATCTAGCAGGTACTTTACTGAAACATGGAGGATCAGTTCTCTATGCTGCAGCTGCAGTTAAAATTTTGTTATGGACTGGTAATGACAGATATATCCACTCATTCTCACGAACCTTTTTAGCTTAATATGGAAAAATTTGTTCGCTCCTGTGTGTCATTTCTTGCTAGCTGTTTTCAAAATTTCAAAATTTCAAATCCTAATGTCAAGATCTGACAAACATTGCAATAAAAATTGAGCAAAAAAGTGTCCATTAATGTAGAAGCTGTCACTGGGCACTTTAAAAGTTTAACTACGTGAAAATTAAAATCAACTTTGATACTGAAATGCATAACATTTATGAAGTTTATTTTATATTTCAGATGAATACTGCAGCCGAAAAAAAGCTTGACTATCTGAACTGAAGATTTTGATTGAAAATAATAAATTTTTGGTTATTTAAATACAAAAATATGTACATATATATGTAAATAAAGTTTCTCTGTATTTGTAATTTTGTTTGCTGGGATTTTTTAAATTTAAATGTGAGTTTATTTTCTTTCTCATTAAAGTGTGAATTTGAAACCATTTCGCTTTGAAAAGATTTAGCAGGAAGGATGAATGCAATTTACATGAGTTATTTCATTTCTATGTAGAAAAGTATATTTATAGTAAATATCTATTAGCACATTATAAAATTTTCAGGGAGCTATTTTTCCTGGAGCTATTTTTGTTTAGAGCAACTAGGTAAGTATATTAACACATTATGAAGTTTATAAAGCATGTAAGTATAAATGGGTGATTTATCGAATAGAGCTAGTTTATACTTGTCAAAAACTTGTCTTAGAAAATAATTATCTATATTTCCTGAAATCTTTGTTGTTGCAGTTTGAGATATTGTAATTGTCTCTGAACTAGTTGTTTGGGATCATGGTATCTCTACCAATTAGAAATATATATTACTGAACTCAAAGTAATTAATTTTCTGCTTCATTTAATAAAATGTTAATATCTCTCCTATGTTAAAGGTAAGATCTGAAAATTCTTTGATCAAATATTTGTACCTCAGTTTAATCAAACTAAAAGTTGTAAAGAAAGCTTTTTGCCCAACGAAATTTTAAGGTTTTATACATTATAATATTCATAAGTTTCCTGTAAATTTTATTTCACTGGTATATAGAAGCACCACCACTAAATCTCATCATAAAATTCAGTTAAAAGTTGTTTTCTTTTAATTTGGGTTTTTTTTTGTTCCTCTCTGTTACACCGTGACGGAAACTGATTTAAAAAAAAATAATGGATGCTTGATTAACATTTTAAATTTCTGATATCCTTACAATTTTTAGACAGCATTTCATCACTTATGATATAAGTTTGCAAGATTTTATAACAGATATTTAGCTTTGCTTTTATGAGACTTTGAAAAAATATCCTTAAATTTAACATCAATTAAATTTCAAATATAGGTGTATAGCGCAGGGTGATTTTTCTTTCCACGAGAAAGAATATGAGGGAATTGAGATAATAAATACATAAACAATGAATAATGAATTACGGGGAAAATAGGCGACCTTTCGAATAATATAGCTTAAACTCATTTACTTAAAAGAACTCATTAGACATGGGTTTTATAACCCGAAATAAAGTGAGATATTGAACTCGAAATAAGAGTTCGTCTGCTCATGTTGGTGTGTTTTTTCGACACACTTTAAAGTGAGTTGTATAACCCATTTTAATGAGTTGGTGGTGGGTAAATCAACCCGCTTGGGATCTGGGTTCTAGAACCCACTTTCCCACATGGGTTGTACGACTCACCAAAAGCGAGTTCCCCTGTGCAGTGGATTTGAACTCGGAGAAGTGGGTTCACCGAACGACTTTTTTTTCTCTGTGTGCTTTTATACTTACAGCTACTCTTCGAGAAATATGGTTCGAAGAAACACCTACTACAACTCCCAGCAAGATAGAAAACAGCCTGGAACATAATCTAAAGTTCACTGTTAGTAATGGGAAACAACTGCCAGAAAGTAACTAAAGACTCTTTCTTTACTTCAGAACGCATAATCTGCGCTTAAAACTATTGATTATTAGTTAACTACCTACAGATATCAACCTTGACTGAGCCACGACAATGTGCTACAGACATTAGGTGCAAAGTCTATTCAATGCAAGATCAGCTTATGACTAGCGAGCTTTTCATTTCGGTACTGATTTTCAACGATAAAACTTTGCTATCTCAAAATCTCTGATGCAATTTCAGTTATGCGTGCTTAACTTACCAAAAACTGCATTAAGTCTACAAATTGAGATTTTGGATTATTTTAAGATGATTGCCAAATATGAGTGTCTTGTTTTATTAAAAAAATGTTTTATGGTTACTTTTCCTTTCGTGATGATAACCATTCATTAAACACACCATATCGAATAAGTGTCGCTAAATAGAATTTCTAGGAGCTGCAGTTCCTTTGAACCCCAGTATTAGCACAACTTGCGATAAAAAGATAAGGAAACGAGGTATTCCATTTATCATTCAGCTTCAAAAAGAGGAAATTCAATTGTTATTGAAGTTATTATATTGAGAACTGCTGTTTCTGGCAGTCAGTTATTGTTATTTAATGCGTCTGATACTTTTATACTTGTTCTCTTTTTGGTATATAAAATGGCTCTCTTTGCCATCATTCTCTGCATATTTATGTATAAAACCGATTATGGTAATTATTTGTATGAACAAAAAGATTCAATTTTATTGGAACATAAAAATGACATATTTTCAAACCCTTTGAAATGTTTATAGTTTCGAAATTTTTAATATTAGGGATCTTTTCTTTTTATAACCTTTGATATTTTTACAACTATAAGAAAATGATGAAAATATACAGAACTATTCAAGAAAATAATAAAGTCTCTGATGTAAAAATTGCATAAAAAAATAAAAATTATCACAAAAAAGGGGCGTTTGAAACTTTCCAAAAGAGTCAGAATTGCTACAATCGCTCATGCGTCACCTGTTACTACTTTTATGTTTCCTGACGGAGGGTGATATGGTTTTATGTCACCAAAAGGCATAAAAATTATATCTTTTTGAAATTATACGACTTCCTTTTATTGTAATGCTCTGGACAGTTCATTGAATGAAGCAAAATTAAAGTCATTAAAATTACAGAATTATATTTTGAATGGAAAATAATTGTCCCTTTACTATTAGTGGTTTGTTTATACTTATTTTTCTAACCCAGACGAGTAGGGGATTGTAGGATGCTAATACAGACAATTGTACACGCGTGAAAAATTATGAATGTGAAATGTCAGTAAATGTCACTTTCATTGACCTTTTCCCATACAAAATTTTTACTAACTTTACCGAATTCTATGAATTAATTTCAGTACAACTGCTGGTTCTTTTTACGCTCATCTCATTAACTAATGAATGTACATCAAAATCCTTTCATGCTCATTTAATAAAACTTCAAGGTTAGTAGATAAGGCAAACATATTTACTTGAATCAAACCAATACATTTTATTCGCAAAAATAAATTCTTTTACACTCAAAGCACAAAGGCTAACTAATTATTTACACGTAATCAAACATAATATAAGCACTGCGTAACGTCAGATAGTTCGTCATTTCATGTAGTTTAGCTTGCAATAATCTTACAGTAAATGTTCTCAAACACACCTGAGATATTCATTTCACGTTCAAACTTCCAGACATGAAAGGTACGATATATTTGTTTACACTGAGGTCTCATTTTGGGAGTTCCTTTAATGTCTGTTTATTGGGAAATGTATAATACAGTTTGTGCAAAGTTTAGGATTTTGAATGCAAACGGTATATAGTATGATCTACATCTAAGGAATATGCTGCAAAACATGTTTGTCCTATTGCCTGTCCGGAATTTAGATTTTTGGGCGTGAATCGTAGTTTATTTGGGTTAGTACGTATTAATTTATAATTAAAATTATTTGGTTGCGTTGTGTTTAAGTTATTTTGTTGAATCGAACTCAAAGCTCTGGACACCAATTGACAATAGCGAATAGATCAAATAGACATAAATTAAACAAACTCATTACGTTTAAAATAGATCATAATTTATTTACAAAAAAAACTAATATTTACAAATTATGCTACGAACATTTATAATCATAACCTTCTTTGCAAAATATTCAATTTTCAACTATCAGCTTTTTCAATATTTCAAATTTTAAGCTTACACAATTATTTAATTAAAATTATTATCAATTTATGCACCACCTTTATAGGATTAGGGAGCGTAAAGACTTTAAACTATAAATCACTAATCTGACCCTAACCGAAATAATCCAAAACTTATCCTATTCCTCTAACACACCAAAACGAACTCGAAACCGTGGGAACTGAACAAATAAAAAAAAATGCAAAACAACACTCACTCAGTTTGCTAATCTTTTATGACCGTTAATCTTCCATTTACTGCGATGGGTCCGGGGATCAAAAGAACTTGCTTGGCATGGGGCGGTTGAGTCTGGCTTTATGATGAGGGAACCTTCTCGTTGTCTGGCAGGATGTCTGAATGGTCTCCACTCTATACTTGCATCAATTCTTTATCTTAAATTCGGATGCGGCCTTCACGTGATTGACAGTTGATGACCTCTATGCGAAACCTAAGAGGCGGGCTCCACTCTAATAGTTGACAATTTGCGTTTGCTGCTGGCTCCACTTAGCTACGGCCTATTTGTATCTTTTTCGTAAATTTATCTGTACGAGTGACTAACAGCTTCACTCGTCAATACAAGCTTCGAAAACCAAACACAGGGATGCCGGGACCTTACAGCTTCCCCGACGAAATCTCAATCTAAGATGCTACGATAAAAATTACGGGGGTGCGGGGACTCTACAGCTTCCCCGTCAATAACTTCATCATTTTTTTTCTCTCAGAACCATGTATATATTTCCTTTCATTATCTTTGTCTAAAATTAATCCCGCCTTCTCATAAAACCTCTAGCCATTCCACGTTCAGCAATGTTTTTTTATTCGTCTATCCAAAACACTTCCAATCGAAGATTTGAGAGATATCAAATCTTCGATTGGATATCTCTCTCCAAATGGGTGCGCCTCTCAATTTCGCCACTCAAGACCACCCAAAGTCCACTCCACGTGTCCTGCCGTAGATTCCCCCTCGTTGACTCATAAATTTGTTCACAAAAGGCTTTGTAGTTTAATGTCACTTCTGGCTCCAACCCCGCTATCTTGTCTGGAATCGGAAACCACCGACAAACCGCTTTCGTCCCCCTTCTGTCTTGCCCAAACATAAAAGACACCGTCTTATTCTTTAATTAAAAGTCTCTTATGCCGGTACACTTCTCCAAAATGTAATGCTGCCGCCTTTACATATTTCTTCTACAGTATTTCAGATAACTTTTATCCAAATTAAAGGCGCATCATTACAATATTATTTTTGGAATAGTTATACATCCGATGTAAATAGTGCTTTGATACAAAAATCCGAACGCTAGCTAAATATAATGCATTAAGAATGTCTTAAAACTTAAAATTTAAGTGTACGTCAGAGAGTGGGACAAAGTTAGTCACATATTTAAGTGAATATGAGACTTATTTATAATAATTGTAATGAAAAGTTACATTTAAATCAAGTAAACTATAAATTTTTACATGTATACGGAAAATATGCATTTAAATTTTGTTAAAATGCATATTAATTTAATGGATGATTAATCACATTTGAAGACATGATATGGATTGCCTAGATAAGGTTTGCATTCTCATCAGATGTACTTTTCATGAAAAAACTTATAGCTACTCAAGCTATATCCCAACAAGAAATACAATTTATAATGATTCATAATGGCAGATATCATAGAATAGATTTTGCATATAATCTGTCCTGTGATATTTACCATTTTGTATGAATTTACATTGTATTCCTTGTTGGTATATAGGCATTATATATACCGGGTGAGCAGAATTAAAACTCCCCTACTTTGACCTCCCTGTACATCGAACTATTCAGTGTCAAGGCTTCAAATTTTATACACATACTATTCAAGACAGGTGGAAACGGATTACGCGAAAAAATATTTAGTTCCAGAAACACTGATAGATGGCGCTGTACTCCAGAAAATATGAAAAAAAAGACAAACGTTATAATAAGGTGTTCCCTATAGCACAGTGTGGAACGTACTGGGGAAAATGGTACCTTGTTTCCCGTACAAAATAAGTCATTATCAACAGTTGCTGGCAACCGACAGGGAAAAGCGACTGACTTTTGCACTGCCCTCTCATTCTAGAGTTGAAATATATGCATCGTGGCCATGGCAGATTCTGTGGAGCGACGAGACCGATTTCCAACTCAGTGGAACAGTGAACACCAATAACTGTCGAATTTGGGACACGAAAAACCCTGTACATTCCGAGCGATTCCATTCCACTCATCGAAAGTTAAGTCTGATATGGATTCACAGCCACATTCATGCTTGGATCTTAGATTTTTGAAGAGACTACTCGCAATTGCCCTGTAATATGCACCCTGATGGAATATTTTCTAATTATTTACGCAGATTATTTTCGAATAACTCATGCTAAGGACGAAGCAATATAGTAGATGAAAAAACATACAATGTGCTCCACAATAGATGGCACTTCACATCACATGATTCTCGGATGAGGCGTCGTTCCATTTGTCGGGTTATGTTAACTCGCAAAACACCCGTATATGGGCTGCTGAATATCCCTTTGCCATTTACATAAACACAGCTCCATGATCGGAATTTCGGTGTTTGGTGAGCGATGTCTCGGTTAAAAATCATAGGCCCCACTTTCTTTGACGTCACCGTGAATACCTATGTGTACCTGGTCATTTTTCATCAGTTCGTGAACCAATTGAGCGGTCCTGAGTTAACGGAAAGTTACTTCCATCAAAAGGAACAACGTGTCACACATCGAGGAGCATGGTGGAAATTGATTCCTTCTTCAGCAACAGGGTAATTTCAAATGGGCTGTGGCCACCACAGTCGCCAGATCAAACACCAGATTTCTGCAAGGTATGTAGGCGTTTTTGTGGTCCATATTGCTTTATCCCAGCTAGAGTTACAGAATATTCGGGACCTCTTTAGAGTGAATCATCCTATATAACTTTAATTTTATCATTTATCTTTTAGTATTTCTTTCATACGCAGAAAAAATGGATAGATAAATTGAAGAATATCCGCTGGAGTCATCCGCTAACGCGGGTTAGGAGTGCTCACTCCAGTATGTGTGAGTATATATATATATATATATATATATATATATATATATACCGGGTGATCCAAAAGTCAGGACGAACTTTAAAAATGAATAATTCGAAAACGAATAAAGAAAAAAAGATGCGGTTTGCACCAAACGGATGGAAAAGAAGCCGGATTTTGTGTGGCAACGAAAAAATAGTTCTGTTGGCGACCAACAGATGGCGCTGTCTGCTTTCTGCTATAGTATTATGCAAAGCAACAAACGATATAAAAAGGAGCAACTGTAGCAGGTAATGGTAGTCGAAGCTTATATGCATCGAAATGCTGTCCATAGTTGAGAAAGCCCTTTTAGTTAAACTGTATTATAAGAATTCGGAAAGTGCCATTGTTTCATTGCGAGCATATCGCTACATGAAGGGTATGCGAGATAGTAAAGGACCAATAACGTCTTCTGCATTGAACAAAATGATGAAGAAATTTGAAGCTACAGGTTCTTTGGCGTCACGTCCAAAAAGTGAACGTCCCTCAGCAGGCGCTGCAGTTGCCACGACAGTGGAGCAGACGGTGCAATCCATGTCGGCTGTTTCTGCACATAGGGAGTGCAGTGATCGAGAAGTTTCGAGGCAGACAGGAGTGCCGTACGTAAGTGTCTGGAGAGCACTGCGAATAACCCTGAAACGGTATCCCTACAAGTTGCAACATAACCAAGAACTGAAACCTCTTGACTTCGACTCTCGCCAAGATTTTGTGAATTTGGTATTCAGTAAGATGGAAGAGCAGCACGACTGGCTTCACACTGCGCTTTGGACAGATGACGCGCATTTCACACTCTCTGGCGCTGTTAACACCCACAATTGTCGAGTGTGGACCACAGAAAATCCATATGCATTTGTTGAGGTACCCTTGCAACAGCCTAAAGTGACAGTCTGGTGTGGCTTCACTGCTGATTTCATAATTGGTCCATTTTTTTTCGAGGAAGTTACAAAGACGGGTTTCAAAACAGTTTTTGTCGCTGGTCAGCGATATGCAGCACTGTTAAAGAACAACATTAATCCTGAACTGCAAGCGCGACAGGCACTCCAAACAGTCACTTTTATGCAAGATGGAGCACCACCTCATTTTTCTCTGCCTGTGCAAGGCCTGCTACGCTCAACATTTGGGGAGGATCCCATTATCAGTTGATGCTTTAATCACGCATGGACTCCAAGATCTCCCGATCTGACACCCTGTGACTTTTGGCTGTGGGGATTCATGAAGTCAAAAGTGTACCGCGACCAACCGGCATCACTAGCAGCACTGAAACATGCCATCCGCCAAAATGTGTCTGCCATAACGCAAGAAATGCTACTCAATGCTGTGAACGGTGAGGTGACTCGTCTCACAGCGGTACTTCTGAAGATGGACAGCACATTGAACATTTAATGTAATTAACTGTAATTAAGCTGACTTGTAACTTGTAAACATTTTTTCATTTGTAAATCATCTTTTGGTGAAATAAAAAACTATAGCGCCATCTGTTGGTCGCCAACAAAACAATTTTTTTTTCATTGCCACACAAAACACGGCTTCTTTTCCATCCGTTTGGTGCAAACCGCATCTTTTTTTTCTTTATTCGTTTTCGAATTATTCCTTTTTAAAGTTCGTCCTGACTTTTGGATCACCCGGTATATATATATATATATATATATATATATATATATATATATATATATATATATATATATATATATATATATATATATATATATATATATATATACGAATATATTTATACGTACAAATATATACATACATACATATATATATATATATATATATATATATATATATATATATATATATATATATATATATATATATATATATATAAGAAACCTATTTATTTTACCTATTTTAATTCTACACAGCATGAATTTAAAGAAAAGATATTGTCATAAGTTTTGATTGAAAATCTTTAAAATATACAATTTTATTGTTTATAGAAAAACTTCATTCAGATATAGCAACATTTTAAATTTATTATACTTAAAGTGGAGCATTAAGTGAGGTACCGAAAATTTTAATTTTAAATTCTGTCTAGACAATATAATCTGCTGTAACGCAAAATGCATTAGCTGTATAGATCTCTCCTCTCCGGTGACATCTAATAAACGAGAGGAGATGCTGGACATCTGCAATGTAATTCCTACACATAAATCACATACACAATCGAAGATTCAAAACTTTTGAAATTGATTTGCGTTCGAAGAATTTTGTCTAAGAAAGTTCGAAGAATTTTGTCGAAGAAAGTTCGAAGAATTTTGTCGCTTTCTTCTCCTAGAATTCCTTACGCATACTAAAGACAGAACATTACCTATTCAAGAAATGAGGTTTCAAAGTTATTTAAGTTAATGTAGGCCATTTCAATAACTATTACCTCGGGGTACCAGATTATCTCTAAAATTTCTTTTCATGGAGCGATATGGACTGCATGATTTAAGTTCAGTTCATAATCCAGGCGTAAAATGTATGTTAAAAAGCTTCTAGATATTTAGAAAAGTCCATTAGTTCAATATTTATCCTAATAAAGTGGCTAGTAATATTACTGATATTTTAAGTATTATTCTTATACCATTCGCAGGGAATTAAAAACAGTTAATCAAACAATCGTAACGCAGTTGGGGGATAGTTAGTTTGAAATGAAATGTTACTTTGAATTTAGATTCGGTGTAAGAAGCTTAAAAGCCCTATAACTGGAGAAAATTACCAAGAATTAAAACTAGCAGTAAAAGGGCACTGTTAAAAGTAAAAGGCACTTTAAACGAAAACCAGTGGCTGAAATGTCCTTCTTCGGGAGCCGCAATGAAACAACGTTTTATATCTAACAGTCCCGTGCTATGGGGAAAGAATATTGTCACTTTCCTGAAGCGAAAACACAACAGAAGATCCAATTACCGAAAGTTTTAACGGTATACGGATAAAATTAGAAGGTTAAAATGGAAGGAAATTACCAAAAACAAGGACGAGTGTTTACACAGGAGCGATAAAAGAACATATAAATAAAACTTAATTAAGAATGAAAAAACAACAAAATTTATTTATTGAAAAATATATATAAAAGATAATGCGAAAATATTCTTTAAAAAATATTGAAGATAAATAAACAACTAGATAAGTAAGAATAAAATCAAATCACTAAAAATAAAATTAGTGTGAAATAGAATGTTGATGTTGCAAGAAACAAACAAACATTAAATATTCAAGTACATAAAATGAGCCGGGAGAAGGAAAGGTATATGCTTTTGAAAAAGTAAAACAATCATTCGATATCCAGAAAATTAAAGCAAAAAAACTAAATGTCTCATTTAGTGGTATAAATCACTTACTTTTCTTGGTGGAAGTCCCGCAACACCCCTAATTTAGAGAATATGAAAAAGATTATACTCATAAGAAATAGAGTAATGTAAAATCTCTAGCATATCCCATACAAAAAAAAAATCCAATTTTTAACTGGTTCTTTGAAGACAATCTTGAAACCAAAATGATTAAATATTTGAGAGGCTTTATACAAAAAAAGGTGAGAAAAATGATAACAAGGTTTAACTTTGAAAAGAAACTTATCCGAAGAAGCCATTCTGTATATGTCAAGATTTGTGATTGAATTTCCGGCAGTATATTTGAGAAAAGTAATTTCGGAACAGGGGGACAACAAATCGGAGCAAAACTCCTGAACAACACACTAATTCTTGTAAAAAACAGAGAATTTCTATTGACGCATATAATAATTACTACGAAATCCATGAATGGAAATCAGTTCCGGGTCGATTATCAACCGAAACGATCTTGTCTTGGTTTGCACGGTTGCGTATTTTCAGAAACCGCTGATGACCTTGCTAGCGCCTAACGTTTCTTAGATAGGTGCAAAAAAAACCCCAAAAACATCGGATTATAAATCAATTCAACAGAAATCAATAAAATATCGTAGTAATATATATGATAATGTAATCTAAGGAATTGGTCAAGACCTGGGGGATGTCTGGAAGTTGGCACATGCCACAATATCTTGTGATGTCAGGGACATTTAGAGCTGGTATTGTAATGGTTTTCCGATTGTTATGCCTAATATAGGATGAACCAAAAGTCTTACCCTGATTATAAAAATTCATGACAAAAGAACCGTTTAATATACACTGAAGTGCCACTGAATTAGGGATAGCAAAGCGTATGCAAATTGTGTAGCGCTGCGCATCATGTATGCGCAAGTGAGGGCGCTGTGGTAACTGCATATATAGTGCGTACTGTGGTTGTTCTGAATTAGTTGTTGGAATTGCCAGTATGGGTAAACTGCCTGATTTAGACCCCTTCGATCGCGGACAAATCGTAGGTGCGCGACGCATGGGCCATTCAATTTCCGAAATCGTCAGACAGCTAGGATTTTCAAGGTCGACAGTGTCAAGAGGATACCAAGAATACATGGATGGTGGAAAAAAAACTAGCGATCGGGCAAACTGCAAAGGACAATTAGCCTTCACAGTGCGTGGTGAGAGACGGCTCAGGCGTATTGTACGTAGCCAGCGAAGCCAAACATTAACTCAAATTACCACCCAGTTTAATGACGGTGCCAGTCGTACAGTCAGTACACGGACTGTGCAACGTTCGCTTCACCGTATGGGTTTCGGGAGCCGTCGACCTACGAGAGTACCATTGCTCTATACTCGCCATCGGGCTGCACGTCTTACCTGGGCAAGAGAGCACAGAGCCTGGAGTGTATAGGACAGGAAACGAGTAGCATGGAGTGATGAGTCTCGATTACGACTACTTAATGCCGATGGGAGGCTGAGAATATGGCGTCAGGCTTATGAAGCCATGGATCCTGCATGCTTGGCTGGAATTGTACAAGGGCATGGTGGCTCAATCATGGTCTGGGGTGTTTTTTCGCGGCACAGTTTGGGATCTTTGGTGCGTGTACCAACCTCCCTCAATGCAATTCGGTACGTAGAGTTGCTGGGTGATCACCTCCATCCGTTTATACTGTTATGTTATCCGCACGGTAATGGAGTTTTCCAGCAAGGCAACTGTACCTCTCACAAGTCCCGGTTGGCTACTGGCTGGTTGGATGAGCATTCCTCTGACTTCTCTGTCATGAATTGGCCACCTAGAAGCCCAGACTTAAATCCTATTGAGCATCTTTGGGATGTTTTGGAACAAGGCATGAAAGGCCATCACACAGCACCAAAGAACCTTACTGAATTATGGACAGCTTTAGCCAATATTTGGCAAGCCATTCCCGTGGAACGTTTCCAGAAACTTGTTGAATCTATGCCTCGTCGTGTGGCAGCAGTTATCAAGGCCAGAGGAGGCCCAACTCGTTACTAGGTAGGTATCCCTAATTCAGTGGCACTTCAGTGTAATAATGTAAGTTTTGTATCGTTAGATAGGTCAGTTTTAGTAGTTTGTTTTGTGCAATAAATGACGAGAGTGCTCCTTCAAGAGGGAATCAGGGGAATATTTGTAAGGAGGACATCATTTTCGGCCGGAATGGCTTGGATTCAAGAGAAAGCCCATAAAGCGTTACCCCTAACATTTACTTAGACTTATTGCAACTTTTTCAGAAAGATGGCGCACCCCCACACTGGGGATCTTTAGTGCGTTATTTCCTAGACAATACATGTACTGTGTGTACTGTAACAAAAGACATGTTAAATAACAGTTGGCGGGAACTGGAATACCGCTTCGACATTCTCCGAGCTACCAAGGGGTCACACGTTAAAATTTACTGAGGTAAATGGTCTTATAAAAAAATTTATAACAGTACTTACAATATATCCAAACAAACATAGGTTCAATTATAATAGTTTGAGCACGATAAATATTTATAATCAGGGCAAGAGTTTTGGTTCACCCTGTATAGTCCATTTTCCATTAGTTTCAATCCATGGATTTAAAAATGTTTACTTTTACCATGATAGTTTGGACGTTATATTTCTCATCTCGCCGTAACACAACAGTTTTGAGAGGTGCTCCTCGTTTATTATCAGTGTGACAGGGAAACCATGTGCAAAAATAAAATTCTCTAGTGTCACAGTTTGAGAATAAGAAGATTATCTGGTACAAAGCTGGTACAAGTAGCCGGTACGAAGCTACAAGTATCTCCATCGTTCTCCTTTTTCAGATTAATCTTCCCCCTGTTTAATGAACTGGTACTTGGTCTGCTAGTTAGACACTTCATCGTCATTGTCTTGGAAAAAGTTCTCTGGTACAAGAGCTATAGAATCTCCCATCAACAGTATGCCAAAACTTAGAGGAGAGTCTATCCAGCACGATAAAATCTATAATACTAAAATAAAGAGATATGACCTTCAGTAAGCAATACTGGTGTAACCTTAGGAAATATTAACATTAGTGCTTAGATACTTATGGGTTCAAAATATGCCAGATAATTGCTTAACTCAAAAATATAAGATTCAAAATTCTCATTTAAATTATAGATCGATCGATCTCTCTCATCGATCGATCGATCATCGATTTCTCTCATTAAAATCATAGAGATATGACTGTATCAGTTACGTAATTTTGAAATTTCTCTTCGATCAGGTAAAACGTTACATTTTAGCAGTTCTAAGTTTAAGAATACTGTGGTACGAACCAATAAAAAAAAATATAATAAAATGGAACGAGTTATTATAAGAACAAAGGTGACTAAGCTGTATTTGAAAGATAAACGAATTTAATAATATACTTTTTCAGTCAACGAATTGAAACATAAAATCGATTTGAAAAATAACAGACAATATCCGAAACAAAAATCTTGTGTATTGGAGCATGCAACGTCAGACGGGGAAATTCAAGTTTTGGATTTGGACAAAGTTTTCTTTTGGGGATAGTGGATATAGTTTCCTTCATTCTTTCGCCTGCCTGAAAAATTTCTGCTATTTTAGAATTTAAACTAGACACTTAAAAGCTATTTTGGTGCATATTACATCTTAACAAAATTAAATATAATTTATGTGAGAATACAATTTAGTAAAAGGATTTACGAATATTGCATTACCTTTTTAATTTCACTGATATTTAGTAACAAGACCAACCATGGCCACTTCGTGATCACATCGCTCTTCAGAGGCAATAAAGAACTCATATTTAAATATGATATTTCATCCCTATATATGTTTTAAATATAAAGACAATGAAACTATGTCAACTGTTTTAAATCTAAAGTATGTCCAAGACTTTTAACTTGATCTTGATACAGTAAATTACACTCTGTAACCCCCCCCATAAAAAAGAATCGATGCACTCCGAAATAAAAATCTGATCACGATGAAATTTGGTATGGAAATCCCCCCTCGCCAAACATGTAAATGATTAAGTGTTTGTTGCCAATGAATAAATAACGGCAGGTACAGGACATCGGAACTGCGAATTGTGATGGTACTAGAGAGATCAATTTTTGCTTTCAAGGACAAAATTTGCATTTGCTTTTGATCATGTTGATGATCACTGAGGACACCTCAGCGACGAATTGCGCACACTACAATTTTATGACGGAGTTCGAAAGACGAAGTGTTATCGGACTGAAAGAGGACGGATGGCCCATTTGCCGTATCGCTCCCCATTAGGGGTGGAGCTACGCAACAGTTGGACGGTGGTAGAAGGAATGGGTAAATAACGATGGATATCAGCCAAAAGCGGGCAGCGGAAGCTCAAAGCGACGATAGAACTAGTAATTGTGTGGTCACCCATAACTGTACCGTATTTCTCACTATCAAGCATTCATTGTGTTACCGGTGCTTAAGTGACCCCCTTGATCTTTGCCAGATGACTTCAAGGGAGGAGATACACTCACGCAAGCCATTGCGAAGGTTACCATTGGGCAATGCGCAACGTCAGCAGCGACTGTAATGGTGCCATGTTTGATCATCATGGAATTACGAAAATTGTCTTCAGTGATGAGTCCTGATTTTACTGATCACCGACGACTAGTTAGGCATGTCGGGAGACGGTCCATCTCATTTCGGTTTCATTTTCCAGCAAGATAATGTTCGGCTGCCCACGGCCATCTTCTCTCGTGACTGCCTTTATGATTTCAACACACAGCCATATATACAGAATTGTCCTCTATCGATCACATTTAGGATGTGATGGGACACCACCTACGTCGATTCCATAATGTAGACGAATTAACCAACCAGTTGTACACTAACTTGCATGTACTATCGCAATTCACCATTTATGAACTTTATGCATCCATCCATGCTAAGACGGGAAACAGCTTGTACTTCCAAGGGTGCTCCACTAAAAATTGACACGCTCTTTTTGTATCTACCTTTCGGTACAAATAAATTATCCAATTGTTCTGAAATTGTAATAATTTTTTTTATGTACATGACATTTCATGTACCATTTTTTATGTCCATTGGATGATTCCTTCTGGGTGGTTCATTTTATTTGTCAGGGAGTTTATTTCTGTGCACATACTGTTATAAAATAAATCAGCGAATTTAACTTTTATTTTACTCACAATTAGCTTTAGTTTCTTTAATGGGAAAAATGTTAATAATATATATAGTTTCCGGTATCTATTACATTCATTCCAAGCATTTTGAAAGTGGTAATTAAACTCTAAAATTTCCAAAACCCATCACTTCAATTAATTTTTTTAAGAGCCTCTTTAGGAAAAATTATTATATCATACTAAATTAAATGTTTCGATTTCAGTAAAAAATAGTTTTTTTCACATTTTTAAGTTTCAAATATTATTTGAAAATTTTTTACTCTGTGTTATAAAAAGTAAGAAAAGTTATCTTTCAAAGAATACTTTTACCGAGAACAGGAGATTCGTCTTTCTGACAGGGTATCGCAGTAAGGTTTGCAATCAATCCATCTTTTTTCACAGCAATTTAAAAACCGGATGACTTACAAAATGAAATTGAAAAAAAAACTTAAAATGGTGAAACCATGGTTCGATTTCAAAAAAAATTCTTTTCTCATTTTACTTGTTTCAATATTAATATATTTTGGCAATAATATATATGCTTAATACAGTTTCAGGGCAAATACAGGGCAATCGGGTGCCGTTTTTGTTGTGTTTAGCTTAACACAAACAAACTCGGAGAAATTTGGAATTATATATGTAGCAGTTTGCTTCTACCCATGTTATGAGGCTGCAACACAAACAGTAAAAATAGTTTTTATTTCATAATATTACCCAGAACTCGTTAATATTTTGTGCAACTACATGATAAAATATTTAATAAAAGACTTCCACCATTCCTGAGGTATGCTGATAAAATTACTGCGTGTGTACACTCATGAACTATGATATATGATCCCTTGCCCGACATAGACAATCACTTTTGCTAAATATTTAATAATTTAGCATCTTCTCGCGCGAAGAAGTGTCATGCGCCGTTTGTCTAAACTGCTGCGAAATATACGAAATTCCTTACGTATAGAGTCATTCGGTATCATGTAATTAATGGTGGTTTCTTTAACTGCTGTAAGTATTTCTGATGCTAGATTTAGAGCTTTTTTCATAAAGTTTTGCAGTATTAGTTTAATGCATTTCAATCTAGGAGTAATGCAGAAAACTAAAATTTTCTTGATTCATGAACACTCTGAGGTCTGCAATTCGTAAGTTAGGAAAGCATTTGTAGTATAGAAATGAGTCAGTGTTCTGGAGTTTGATAGCTAAATGGCAAATCATTTCATCCATGTTGCCGGATATATAAACATTTGATGTGTGTTTTAATTCCTTGGTTTATTTATAGAGCGCTGCCGTCCCGTTTAGCTGAGCAATGGTTAAGTAGGCCGGAACCTTCAGCTGGGTGTTTGCGAATTGGTTGCTTTTGCAACAATTATTACTACTAGATTTATTATTATTATTGGGAGTAAGATGCTATTATTATCCCTTTGACAGCATCTTTGACTCTGCTTATTTCATGTTCACCGAAATTTATAACAAAAGACGTAGTATAGGAATGCCTTGGCGACGTTAAACACACAGAGAAAATACAAGGTGCACTCATAAAGTAGGACATTTTTTTTTATAAATAAGAAAAATATTACTCACCTTCAAATAAATTTATCTCTTTCAAAATAATCGCCAAATGAGTCTATACAATTTTTCCAACGTTTCTTTAAGTATTGAAACACTGTTTATAGGCGTTGGAACTAACCGTTCGCAAAATACGCGTGTCACGGTTAAAGGGTGACATTATATAGAGTAAAAAGGATAATGAATGAACCTTTGAAAATGTCGTAAGATGAAGCAAACTGGGGAAAATAATAGTCCAGAGAAGAGGGTAAAAAGAGAATATTGATGGATACAATAAACGGTGAAGGTAGCTAGATCCTGAAGAAGTAAAAGGTCATTAGGATATGAAAAGATACGCCACGAGGAGACACCAGAGGATTACGATGGAACGAAGCAATTATGGAACGAAAAGAGATGACAGATGGGAAACGGTTAAAAAGAAAAATAGGTCTTTAAGAAGGGAGAAGATGAATAGAGAGGGATATGAGACGGAAGAAAAATGACTTAGCCGAAATAATAGGACGTCGGCAGCGAGAGGATAGCGGCAGAGATCAAATGCGATCCCCGGGAAAGGTGCGAATAATGAGATGAGAATAAACGCCTTCAGCAGGGTGGGATGGAAACTCCCAGAAAAAATAAGGGCCCAATCAAGAGAATATAGGAGGAGTTAGCGGCAGAAGAGACAAATATAAAAAAGAAGCGGGATAAAGATTAGACACAGAGATTTTGTTTTGCCTAAGAAAGATGACCGAATGGTCGGATACGTAACGAAAGCCATCCCCCGACGAATGAAAAAGCAATATTGAAAGAGGCGATGCCCGACGACTTGACCCATCGACAGTGAACGTGAACCAGAACTGGGAGTCCTGCTGCGAGACGTGCGCCCTGACCCGACGGATGACAAAGCGAGTCCCGAGAACTGGCCGATAGACGAAAGAGTGACTACCCGCTCCCAGGGGACCTAATGAAGGACGTCCTCCATCAGCTACCTGCTAGACCCCCCGCCTAAGCTATTACCGTGCAAGGTGCATCGTGATTCCAGACGCGTGCCCATGTCTACAAATGAAGCGTCAATAAAGGTACGTGTGGCAGTCATTCATTGATCCTGTAACACTGTGTATGCCTATCTATAACTCATCCATTAACTATTTAAATAATACCTCAGTGATAACTAAGTTAATTATATGTAGTTGAGTACAGTGAAGTCCACGTATAGATATTAAAAAATAGAAGAATTAAATAAGGTAGTTAGGATAATAGTTATGAAATGTATTGTAATGTATTTATGTGTGTTGGTATGTTCAATAAATCTATCCATTTACAATTTCAATCAGATGATTAGCTTATTTAAAAAAACACAACGAAATTCAAGAATATGATATTAATCGATCAAACAATCACGTAGTATGTTAAATAATTTATATATTGGCAATACACCCCAAATTTAACTACCTTGATACTAATCAGTTAATGAGCAAGATTGACAATTTTAGTTATTCCGGAATATTCTCAAAACATAACTACCCATTATAACGCTTAACATTTGATTTAATATCAGAGACATTTTCTAATCTCTGTCCTTTCATGGCCATCTTAGGCTTCGGAAATTGGAAAAAATCAGCTGGCGTTAAGTCGGGAGAATAGGGTGGG
This sequence comes from Dolomedes plantarius, assembly GCA_907164885.2. Taxonomy (NCBI): domain Eukaryota; kingdom Metazoa; phylum Arthropoda; class Arachnida; order Araneae; family Dolomedidae; genus Dolomedes; species Dolomedes plantarius. Next base: position 37,314,366 of record OU015493.1, on the reverse strand, counting down.
TTATTTATCACTGTAATTGAATGCTTAGCAAGATGTTGTACAGAAATTGCTGTATGGGGCCTAGCATTATCGTGTAAAAGAGAACATTGCCCAGAATCAAACAGTTCCTTCCTAACTCGCCTTATCCTGTTTCTTAATCGAAAAAGCACCTCATTGTAAAAATTCTGATTAATTGTTTGATTTTAAGAAACAAATTTGTGGTGAATAAGTCCTTTGTAAGCAAAAAATGAAATCAGCATTACCTTAGTCTTTGATTTTGATATCCGTGCTTTTTTTTGTATGGGAGCAGACGGTCCTTTCCACTGTGCACTTTGTCTTTTTGTTTCTGGGTCGTATTGTAGACACCAGGTCTCATCTCCTGCTATAATACACTTTAAGAAATTGTTGTTCTGTTGCGCAGTAGTCAGCAAATCTTCACAGTAAGCTTTTCTGTCTTCTTTTTGCTGTTCTGTCAAAATCCGAGGCTCAAATCGAGCACAAACTTTTTTCATTTTCAGATTTTCAATTAAAATACAGCTTTCATTGCTTATCCCAAGAATGTCTGAATGTTTCTGAGTTGTTACACGTCTATCAACTTTTACCAAAGAACGAATTTTCTCCACATTTTCCTCATTCTTTGAAGTTGAAGGGCGTCCTGTCTTTGGTTCTTCTTCAATGCTTTCTCGCCCACATTTAAAGCGTTTGTACCACTCATACACTTGTGGTCTTGATAATGATGTATCACTATATACTGTTCGAATCATCTCTAATGTTTCGGTAGCAGATTTACCTAATTTGTAACAAAATTAAATGCTACAACGTTGTTCCATTCCGAAGCAAATTTTTTTTGTACAATGCCTTCTCGTTAAATGAAAATTACTACGGCGTTTTGATATGCAAACGACTAAATAACCAGTAAAAACTGGCTTTAATAAGAGTTGAGATGTCACTCTTTCTAGCCAGATGATTATTCTTTCACTTTTTTATTTTATCGTTTGATCTTTTAATTTGTCCGGTTACTTTATGGGCACACCTTGTATAATGAATTTTATCAATCCTATCTTGGTGCGTATTTGAAATCTCTAACCGAGTTTATTTGTTTATTATAATTATTACTACTACTATTACTACTGAAGGTAAAATGAACCAAAGCTTAATACGGTTACAACTGTGAACTTAATGTTGTTAACTCCATGTCACGGACTCACTACTGTGATAAAATGTTTGCTGTATAGTTTACCATTGGGTAACACGAAGTAATTTAACTATTCAAAATATATTAGAGCAATTATGTGTTAAAATAAAAGTTCTACTGTGAGAACTAGTTTTGAAGCTAAACGAACCATCCCGTTTTGAATTAACCCTTTCAGGGGCAACAAACTCCACTGTTTGCACGATGTAGATTTTTTCGCGTTTTTTTTAACCTAAATAATCTTGAAAAATTTTCCAATTAAAGGTTGCAAAATGTTTTTACTTCTTTAAAGTGATAACAGATGGCAGTACTAGTCACTTTTCTGCTCATTTAACTGGAATACATTGAATGCAAGGGGAAAAAAGACTAGATTTAAGCGTTCGCACTGTGCAAACGGCGCTCGTCAAAGAGTTTTAAATTATCGTAGGAAATCGTTTATTTAATTCACTATTACTTTTCCAACATTTACCCTCGTTAAATCTATAGCTGGAAACTCAATTTATTCATCCAAAAGACATGAAGAAACTACAGTATCTTAAGTTAAACAGAGAAAGAGGCTCTGTTTTTGTAAAAAATAATTTTAGATATTAAGTTGAATACGTTTTATCCTATAAGGCAGATTCTATAACTTAAGCTTTCAAAGTAAGCTTTGAAAATTTAAAGTAGCTGAAAAGCTGCAGCTCCAGCGACTTTCAGTATATACGATCACATAAAAAAAAATTATTTCCCAGATATATAAGCTGCTTGAGGAATGCTAAACGGTGAATAATTGAATTTCAATTACAACTGGTTAAGAGATTGTTCAGGAGAACAGAAAAAAAGGAAAATATAATACACAAAAGGATTCTAATAATTTGCACGAAAATTTGTAAAGGTCTAGCGTAATAAAGTTCAAATGTTTAAAACACTCTCCAATAATAACGTTTAGTAATTTTCGCAATTGCAATTGCTTGTTCCCAGCATTTGTTAAAGATTTAAGAACCAAAGAGTAAAGAAGGAAGAACTTCAGTTTTTGATACAGCATATGGGAGTCAATTTGTTGACGTCATCACGATGATGGTAGTAATAGCAGTTTGGGACCCTGGACAACTTAGAGTGATTCATATGGATGAAATAAAGATTCCTGACGTTTTAGACTAAACTATTTTGGTATTCTTTTCCTTTTTGTTAGTTCCATAATTTAATGCCTTTTCAAATCTCAAAAAGCTCATGTATAACTTTTTTAATCAACTATCCAAAGAAACCGTATCCAAAACTTAAAAATAAAATGATTTTCCTAAAATACGTTTTCAAATGTAGTTTTATAATTTTGAATGGGTATGAAAAAGAAATATAAGCAATTAGTTTTGTTGTAGCGAGCTTTTATTATTTATAAATAAAAAGAAATTATATGAAATATATTATAAAACAAGTATTTTATTGGAGTGCTCTGTATCGCAGAGTTAGTTCCCTTGGTTAATATATATTTGCCAAATAGTGCTCTTCAAGTATAAATGAACCGTATGAAAACATTTGTGTTTTATTTGCAATAATTCTACAAGGTTACGCAGTTCTTTTAGTCAAACATGAAGCCTTTGGTAAACTTGCTTTCTTTTGTTATAACACTGATTTTCTATCGAAAGTGATTTTCTCTTAGATTAGTTTAGGAAGAATGTGCTGTTAGATAAATAGAAACCTCATAAGATTTCTACAGAAAATGGGATGTGAAAGAACTGAAATAATTTTTAAGGAAATATAAAAAAAAAATGTTTTCTTTAATAAAAAAAAATTACTACAGGGAAAGTATTACTTTTTCTTTCATTTTGTAGAATTTTCTTTCATTTCGGTAAAGGAATGTCTCATTTCATAGCCTAGCTCAAACGTTTATGTTAGTAAAAATACTCTAAGATCAGAGCAGAAATGTTCTAAATGTCCTGCATATTTGTTTTAAATGCGTCAAATAAAGGGACAAGTATACAAATAAACAAAGAGACCAACTCGTAACAAATACAGAGTGAGAAACTTAACGGATTGTAGGTACTTTGAATTATTTAGAGAATACCTAAGAGATAATTTCCTAATTCTCTGAGAGTTTGAGAAGTTTTAATTCAATATTGAGGAAGGAAGAAACTGTTACACAAACTTTAGTTGAACCTAGACGTGTTTCAGACGATTGATAAAATAATTTCTACATTCATCATAAATAATAGATGCTGCAGATGCAGACATCATTTATTGTTATTTGTGTTCCATGGTTATTAGTGAAATTTATGTGTTTCAGATTTGTGTCAAGTACATATTTACGTTTAGTAAAAGAGAAAAGAGTAAAAAATTAGGGTTTTGTGAAGGATACTTGTTGTGTTTATGACATAAATTGCATTCAACTAGTACAGAATACATAATTTTATATGTTATTTTGAATTACCGTATTTTTCAACCATAGGACTCACCTTTTACATAAAAAAATTGACTTAAAATTTGGGTGCGTTTTATGGTCCGAAGGTAATCTTAAAATAAAATGAACATTTTATTATATATATCACCACATTCCGAATACAACTAAAAGTAGCAGCACGGCCAAATGGTTAAAGCACTGGTCTGCTAACAGACAGAGAGTCGGTTCGAGTCCATTCAGTAATTTCTGGTTTTACTTTTATTATAATTTACTAGTTGGTACCCATCAAAGCATGACGGCTAGATAGTAAATAAATGTACTAATACACAAATTATACTCAACACATCATTGCCAAATGTAGAAAATCATAATAATGCGCAGAAAAAAATTAATGTATTTAAGCAGCCTCGTGCTTAGTATCTAAAGCCAGATTTAAAAATGCCACTTATCATGCGCAGAAAGCAAAAAATTGTAAATAATCGCTAATTAAGCAGCGCGAAATAAACAATTTCCGTCAGGTTAAATCTTATATTTCCCAAACATAATTAGCATTAAAATAAAAATGGCAGAGAGGGATCTACAGACTCCTCGAAATAAACATGTTTATCATTAAAGCATATTACGGAGCATGCGCAGAAACAGTAAGTTTCTAAAGACAGATTTAAACATGTCACTGAGCATGCACAGAAATCAATTTTTAATTGTAAATTATCGCTCATTAACAGAAATTGTTATTACATAAACCAAATTTGACAAATCTACAGATTACAGTCTTTCGTTTAAGACCAAAGTGAAGTAAATTGATGCAATAGTTTTCTCTCACAGACTGCCAAAAAAGTCGGCTTAGCAACTTAAATATATAGATGTTACCTTTCTCAAAATTTCGAAAGTTCCTGTTTATGTTTATTTGTTATGCTAATTTGCCTTATTTCTAGAAAGTTCTTAAGTTGCATATATGAGACTTCCCTCAGGCTGAGGGCAGTTCCTTAGTGTGATTGCTTCCTGCTCGCATCCTGCTAATAAACTTCTTTGACCGTAACAGCGTGTTGGTTTATTCGGTATATCTCACAGGTCTACGGGACAATATTATGTATATTTTTTATCTTTATTAAGTAAGAAACGGAAAATATCTTTATATATCTAACAAAATACAAAATATTCTTTTCTTTAAATTCTCCCATAAATGTGAGGTGCTTCTTATAGTCCGAAATACACTGTGGCTAATATGGTCATACTTTTTTAAGGAGACAGTAGACCTTCAAACCTAATATTTTTTTCTTTTGAATGGAATTGCTTAAAATTTGAATGTGTGATTAGTACCATAGATATGTAAAAGTGGTTGAAATTTAAAGATGAAATATTTATAATTTATGAATTATAAATTATTAATTATATAAAAAATTGGCCTAACTAAAAATGTTCCATGCGCATTTCTTTTGCATATAATATGGTAATTTTTATTTACAGGATACCTTATAGAACTAAAAATGAAATTTATTGCTTATTTTAAGCACTCATGAAAAATATAAAGAGAAAAAAATTAATAGTGAAAACACCCTTTTTATTACTCAAAATACCTATAAATCATCTCTTCAAGAACAAAATTTAGAAATTCTGAGCTACGAAGTATAATTTTTTTCAATAAGATTTATATGATATACAGTTAAATATATACAACTTAAATTTCAAAGCAATACTTTTTTCCAATGCGGAGGCACTTGTCACGAAGACATTCGCCTATAATTCCCCGCAGTTTTGCTGGCCATTTTATTATGGGGGGGGGGGGGCGCCATATAGGAGGACCAGCATTGCCCCCTATGAAGGGACGACACAGACGGAGGTATTTTAGTGGCGCTTCGCCAGGATTCGATCTGAGCACCCTCAGCACCGAAAACCAGCGCGCTGTACCACAAGACCGCCACGGCCTCTCAAAGCAGTACGATAATTAGAAATGCGCCTGGAGCAGTTTGAATATTCGTATGACATGAAAATTTTTATTTTGAGAAAAACACATTTAAAGTTATTGCTATTAGTAACCACATAATATCTAAATTAAACACAAATGCCTATAACTAGGAAAGTAATCACAGAAATTAAAAATTCATTTTGCAACACATTCCTACTCGTCCGCAGTTTCAGAATTCAATAAAATAAAAAAATCGAATTTTTGGACAAATTTCACAATTTTGAAAATCCACTGTCCCCTTAAAAGGGTAATTTTTTTTCTATAATTGTCAAACATTGAGAAAATGTTGTAAATTGGCGTATTTTCCCTATTTAAACACCCCCTTTTGAGTTTACAGCAATGAATGTAAGCTTACGAAAGACACCATTTTTTTTTCTAAGTTGCAGTCGTTAGCTTTTCCTAATTTTGCTCAATGTAGGTCTTCAGCAGAACAAATATCCGAGGTTGTCGCTGTCGCAAATTGTGTTTGATAGTGCTCGATATATTTTCCGGTAGTGAAATATCAGAGTATCTGGCAGTTCACCACATTTTGCAATAATGTTAGGTCCTCTGACACGAACACGTAAAACTCAAGCTGTAAATGACAATAGTTCATAACAAATATATTCAGTTCGAAAGAATTACATCAAAGGGTATAAAATCTAGGCAAGAAATTAATAGAAGATTATTTAAAGGAAAATAGTGTTCTACATTCCAATTTAAATTGTCTACTGTACGAATGAATTTAATTCAATCATATACTATATTTAGACCTTTCATAAGTAAAGAAAGCTATCATAAGCCAGATTATTTTCGAATTAATTATGAGCTAGTATACCTGTAATTCTAATTTTGGTCATATATATCTATGAGAATTTCCCTGAATAATATTTTAAAGAAATTTTAGTTAATAAAGCAATTCTTCTGACAAAGTATTTTACTTTTATATTTTATTTATAACTATACGAGCTTTTTAAATTTTTATCAAAGTTCTCTGAAATTTTATAAAACGAACTCTTTCAAAATTTGTATCTACTTTTGTACTATGGAAAAGTTTAGACAGCAGAAGAAAAATAGAATTATAATTTGGATTAGCTAGCAGTGCAAAGAAAGAATGAGGTATTTTTAAAGTTGCACAACGACTAACGTGGCTTTAATACCACTTTAGCTGCTTTCACAAAGGCCGGTGGATGTTGAAATAAGAGTCAACAACTATGAACTGCTCAAGAACTTAGCTATTTTGTGTTTTAAGAGATCTTTAACCTTTTTTATCCAGGTCGCAACTTTCGTAGAACATTCGAAAAAAATAAAAAAAAATCAGTTCTTCCTACCTCGCTAAAATATTAGTTGCATCAATATTTTGCGTTGAACACGATTTTTTTGGCGGTTTCTAGGCTTTTTTTATGATCATAATTTTAGTGTCCGTTTTCAGATTCTGGATTTTTGGACCTCATGACTCTATAAAGTTAGGCGTTTAGAGTCGATAGAAAACTTGAGTTTATTTCAGTAAGAAATTTTTAAATGAATTTATAAGTTCTAAGGAAAGGCTTACTTTAGAACAGACAATATATCTGTTTGAAAGATTGAAGTTTTAATCCTACTGAAACTTATTAAAAATCCTGTATGAATTATTTTTTCCTTAAATATCATTGTAAACTGTATACGTTAAAGATGTCGGATAGTCAATCTCTGTGAAAGAAATTGAATTTTTAAAATAGGGTATCCTCCCATCGTTGGGATAGTCCAGTAGGTTCGATATTGGTTCGAATCTCAAACTTGGCAGTCGTTTCATTATGTCAGCGCAAAACCATATCCTGTCACCCAATGGGGACAAAGACCATTTTCTGAGATTCTAAAGATGATCTTACAAATGAAATAAAAATGCGAATAAAATATAGAAGTAATAAAATATTATCTTAAAAATGCATCTATATTTGAAAACGTGATTAAACAGAAATTTTTTATAGTTTTTATCACCCTTTTCAAAAGGGTCTTTTTTTCAATAGCTTGCTATTAAAATGTTTTTAAATTGCTCTTTTCGTTTCTGATTTCTTTTTTGAAGAATCAAGATGGTAACACATGCCAAACAATTTATTTTCTAAAGCTTTGTATTCAAGAGTGAGTCAGTTTTATGTTATCTAAAGAACTTTCAAGAACTTTTCAGAACATTGCCTTAAGGCCATTATATAATACTTTAAAGCCAACTAAATAATTCCTAGATTTTCTAAAACATTAAAGAATTCTTTGCATCTTCTTTGATCCTAACCTACAAATTTTCCAAACGTTTTAAATCGTTTAAGAGCAACACTCAGAAATTCTTTTAACTGTATAAGTTTCTAATATAAGGAACACAGGAGAATAGAAGAGTAATACTTTTGTTTTAAAGATTGAGGCTTTGATGTTAACGCAAAAACCTGAAGGAATGATGTTACAATATAGTAGTCTGTATTTTCCTGTACACTGAATGAGTTAGCATTCAGTTACGTTATAATACCTGTATATTCGTATAATTATATGAGCCATACGCACTAATTTAGTTCTCACTGCTGCTCACTTTGATAAGTTCTAGAGGAATATGGGAGCCTACTCAGTGGAGCAAGGAATTACCTCTGCCAAGATAAACTTGACTTGAATGGTACCACTAAGGATACTATTATAATGATAACACGGTAAGAGACTACATAGAGCCCTGGTTTGTGATCCACTGAATAACATCCTGAATATCGGAAAATAAATCGCTGATTCATTTTAGTGATCCGCTTTGTTGAAAATTATACATAATCTTTGATATTAATAACTGTAAAATTTTTCTGGATAAATTGTTTTTTGTGATTTTATATACAATGCTAAGAAAAACACATTAACTCATTTGTTGTCTCGTTTCAGAGCTAACTATTTTAACGTAGGATTATGTTCCTCCATAACGGTCCTCCGGAAAGCAAAATTTCAGACACTAAAACCATCCGTCGTCGTGAGTTATAATTTTGGCAGCTCGCCAGACCCAGTATGTATCGTATAGAGAATTAGCTCACTTCTACCCGCACTTGGGTGTATATAATTTGAAGTGGCACTCTAAATGAATTTGATACAAACACAGTTTATACATGAAACAATGTTTATTGAATTCGTTGCACATATAGAATTTGCTTTTACAGCAATAAGCATACGTACTACCTGTACGGAATATATATTAGCATTCAATAAAAATACACTTTGCCATACTAACAAACCAGCAGAGAGTCAAACCAGCAGTTCTGTCACGTAAACTTTGGGCCCCCTAAGCACAAGTGCTGGTTAACACCTGGAGCTGCTTACCTTGTAGCTCCCTCTCGCTTATCTATCAACCTTTTTTTTTTAATGAAGCTGCATGGTATTTATACCAAGCGCGTATGCCGAAATTAGCATATCTCAAGCAGCTTCTTTAATTTATTCACTCAAAAGTTCGATTCTTGTGAATAGAATCTTATGTATACCTTACAATCGCTTTGGCAAGCAGTAAACAGTTTAACAGAAAAGTACCAAAATGCGTCAAAATTTTGACATACATACATACATGCATACATACATACTTATATACACTCATGGACAAAAAAATTAGCGCACCAAGAAATAATTGCGAGATCGTAACGAAACTTGCAATGAAGGTACATGTCGGGGAGATATGCAAATGATTAAAAATGCAGCGTGATTGCGCATTACGTATAGCGTTGAACATCGTACTCTGTGGAGTATAAAACAGGTAACCAAAGCTTATTTGAGTGTGCTGAATCATTTACAAAGGAAGAGCTGAGATAGACATGCCATTACGCCGTGTTCGAAGACAATATAAGCAGTTGTCGCAGTTTGAGAGGGGGAGAATCGTCGGGATGATGGAAGCTGGGTGGTCAGCTAGGCGAGTAGCTCGTCAATTAGGCCGCTCTGATTGTGTTGTGAGGAGGTGTTGGGACCAGTGGACCCGAGAGATGTCATGTACACGAAGACTAGGCTCAGGACGCCCTCGACAGACCAGTCGTCGAGAAGACCGCCACGTCGTAAGAAATGCACGCGTACAGCCAATTGCTTCATCGGGCGCCATCCAGGCACAGGTAGCACCTTCACTAGGGGCCTCTGTGTCTTCTCGAACCATACGAAGGCGCCTGGCTGAAGGACAGTTGGTATCGCGGCGCCCATTACGTGTGCTGCCCTTGACGCCCACCCATCGACGTCTCCGTTTGGAGTTTTGCCGCGCACGAAGAAACTGGACTGCAGCGGAATGGAACCAGTTCGTCTTTAGCGACGAATCCAGATTCAATCTCGGCAGTGATGACAATCGTGTTCATGTGTGGAGAGTCCGTGGTTAACGCTTCAATCCTGCCTTTGCTGTACAGCGACACATCGCTCCCACAGCATTGTGATGGTATGGGGTGCCATTGCCTACAATACACGGTCACCCCTAGTATTGTTCCGTGGAACCATGACAGCCCAGCGGTATGTTCATAAAATCCTGCAACCACATGTGTTGCCACTCATGCAACGTCTCCCAGGAGCCATTTTTCAACAACACAATGTTCGGCCTCATACGGCAAGAGTGTCACAAGACTGTCTCCGCACTGTTAATACCATTCCTTGGCCTGCCCGATCCCCAGTTTTGTCTCCAATCGAGCATATCTGGGATCATTTGGGACGACGAGTTGGGCATCCCACGAGTTTGAACGAACTAGAGGCAAGGTTACAGCAAATATGGAACGAAATGTCTCAAGACATCATACAGAACTTGTATGACTCAATGCCCTATCGTATCGCATCGTGCATTCGCGCTAGAGGGGGTCCAACGGAGTATTAACTCCTCCGTTCTTTTGCCTTTTTCTTTGAAATAAATTATCCTTTTTCTTTGATATTCTTATCATTTACTTATATCAAAGTAGTCATTACGTATGTAAAATTTCGTTTCATTTTGACGACTCCTTCTTGGTGCGCTAATTTTTTTGTCTATGAGTGTATATATACGTATATATATATATATATATATATATATATATATATATACATTCATTCTATATTTCGTTTGTTTGTTGTTGTTGGTTATGCCCCTTGACTGGCATGTAACATCCGGTCAAGTCCCGAAGGCTATGGGCGATGAAGGTGCGGCTCCGGTTTTTTTAATAGCACCGCAAGGGTCGGAGTCCGACATGGCTAAATAACCGGTCCCGTAATTTTGAACCGAGTATATATATATATATATATATATATATATATATATATAAAACAGTTCCGTAACTGACTCATTCATTCATTCATTCATTCATTCATTCACTGACTGACTGACATACAACGCACAGACCAAACCGCTGGACCTAAAGGGCTGAAATTTTGCATGGCGATTCTTCTTATAGTGTAGGGGTGCACTAAGAAAGATTTTTCAAAAATTCTTCTTAGATTTTTTTAAATTAAATTTTTAAGCTGTTTTTTAAACTTTTTTTACGTTTGCATTTAAAATAATAATTTGAGGGTTATAAAATTTATATCACGAGAAAGATCATAAAAATTCCTTTAAAATGAAATTTTTTTTCGAATCTTTACCTCCAGTTCCTGATTTTTGGTGAATTTTTAAAGATTAATTTTTAGAATTTAATTTATTAAATGCTGATCACGTGACTTCCTTTTCTGGTACTTTAAATAAATTTATCGTCACGTGCATAAAAACTAAATAGACAAAAAATAATTTTTTTTCTTGCTAATGCGGCAGACGATTCGACATTATCCAAAAAAATATTAAAATACAGTAAAAGAAATGTTCTAGAAACTGTACTATATTAACTGTACTATATTCTTTAGTATTCTTTATATTAGATTTAATTTGAATATCTTCTTCTACATTATTTTGTCTATAAAAATATCCCTTACAATTTTTTTATAAATATATATATATTTTACATCAATTATATACATTGATCGTCGTATTTATTATATATATATTGGCATTAATTGCATACATTGACCGATGTTTTTACTTTGAATGTACTCCGTAGCGAAGTGCGGGTTTTCAGCTAGTATATATATATATACACACACACACACAAAAGAGGTAAGGAATGATAAGTAATCCTACGTTAATAACCCGCGGTAGAAGAGACTGCCTGAAATTTTTTTAAATATCTTTATTCTGGACAGAAAATCAAAGTTTTGAAATTCTGTTGGTTGAGAGCGCCACGGTCATTTTTGCTACAAAAGGGCTAATTAGACCGAAACCTGCTGCTGCTGAGCATTCTGAACGGCTACAAACATCTATGCCAATAGTGGGACTTAAACCTACAGACTCTGGTACCTAAATACAGCGTCCTAGCAATGCAAAATTTTAAAGGAATAATCACTCTAGTCAACCTTTTGGGGGGAAAGCAGTTAAAAAGTATTATTCCTGTACAGGTACGGAAAAAACAACTTTGTATCATGATGTTTTAAATTTGGGTAGAATAATATCTTTCTAGGGCTTGAGGTAGCTTTGTGGTAGCGTGGTAGATTTCGGTGCTGAGGGTGTTCGGATCGAATGCCGACGCTTGCCTTTAAATACCTCTATGCCTTTGCCGGATATGGGCACGTCAAATCCGTAGACCGAAAAGACCCTCTTTGAGATCAGGGAGGGAGGGTTAGTGTACGATCCCCACAGATGTCGCCCTTGGGGGTGCTCAGTCAAAATTGAGGTGGCAACTAGCAAAGAAGGACTTCGACCCTTGTAGTACTAAATAAAGCACAGCTAGGAAAAAAAGTCCCATAACTTGGTACAGCAGGGATTAAAATAAAGTTCAACAGTTGTTGTGTTTCATTCTATATTTCGTTTGTTTGTTGTTGTTGGTTATGCCCCTTGACTGACATGTAACATCAGGTCCCGAAGGCTATGGGCGATGAAGGTGCGGCTCCGGTTTTTTTAATAGCACAGCAAGGGTTGGAGTCCGACATGGTTAAATAATCTTGAACCGAGTCAAGGGACGATATCGGGACACTTGACCCCGCACCTCCAGAGGTAAATTTGAGAACATGGAGGACATTGTAGCCACGCCCTATTTTACGTGCCCCGGCCACAATTAGTGAACACGACGGTAGATTTGAAGGCAGGAGCATCGAACCTACCTTCAATACGTGAATGAGCACTGTGTGAGAGACTTGAATTTTTTTTTTGTCTAAGGCGGAGGCACTTCTCGTTAGACATACCCCTTTTGATATTCACAGTTATTTTACTGGCTACTTTATTATGGGAGCATCTTATAGGTGATCCAGCATTACTCCCTATAAAGGAACGACAAGGAAACGACCAAGCCTTATTTCGGATCTGAACCGAAGCCCACTACGTGGCAACTTAGAACGCTAACCACTACACAATGTGGGCGGCGATATGATTATTTTTAATGTTATAATTCGAATTCCATCCGTGAGCTTAAATTTTATGAATTTGTAATTATTACAGAGACATCAAAATTAAAAATTTTCCTCTATTTTTAGAGGGTATGATAGTAAGAATTTTATTTTAGAACACCACGAATTTCTAATTTCGTTGGAAATTTTCTCCATCTTGCATGAAATGTGTATTTCAAGTCCATCTTTGGATACAAAGATGCACTGGCGGCTCCAAGGGGGGGAGGGGTAGTAGGGGCAATTGCCCCTCCCAAAAAAGCCCGGCGAATTTTTTTTTTCATAGCCTAAAATTATATAGTCGTAGACCTAATACTAAATGAGCTTAAATTTAAAATGAGGCGATGTTTATTTCTTTTATATATACATACATACATACACACATACACACGCACACACATATATATATATATATATATATATATATAACCTAAGAGCCGACGTTCCCCCCCCCAAAAAAAAAAAAAAAAAAAAAAAAAAACCTCTGGATTGGGGCCGCCCCTGCAAAGATGCAATATTAAACAAAACTTGAAAAAAATGGGTATAATATTAAACAAAACTTCAAAATTCAATTTCAATGAAGTTATTACAGAACTCAAAACACAAATGCTACTTAAACAAACAGCAGTATATAGGGACGAACCCGTGAAAATAACCATTTTGTCACAAGAAACAGTCATAACGGAATGTTTAATCGAAATTCGGAAAATTGTTTTACGCGTCTAATATTCATTTTGGTATCTGCATAAAATGCCGCGGCAAACAAAAAACCTTCTTTTCACATTTCGCAACAGATTTTCTATTCTGCATTTCAGTTTTGTTTTTGGGTATCGCTTGCAAAAGTTTATCAGTTTTGTTTGTCGCGAGCGTGGCTTTAGCATCCTTTTGTTTGAGCAATCAGAAGACATGTTCGACCGCTTTTCGTGGCAAGCGTACGTTTATACAGCTGCTATAACGTACCGACACTGATGTCTGATAAAAGAACATGAATAACTCGACCGGAAAGAATGTTTGAAAACCCGATATCGAAAGTTTCCCGCTTTGTTAATATCCACTGCAGAATAAACAAATATACTGAAATACTGTTCGGTTATTGGTCTGAATTTTAAGTATCTGAAGTTGTGTTTGATATCTTACAAAATATTTCTCTAGAGTATCAGTAAAAGAATTGTAATCAATATTTTCAAGATGATTTATTTTAGAAATAAGTGAAAGTACTAAACGCATTTAATTCCCTTAGATTACTTTTTGAGAGAAATGGTTGCTTTTAAAATATAAACGAAGTAATACTGTTACTTTCCGAAATGGATGTTGTCAATAAGTCTCTATACATATCCTGATTATATAAATAAATATTTATTTTCAACCCATAAATAAATTATTGGTATTGATTTCCCATAACCGAATTAATTCTTTATTATTTTATACATAGTGAATTTTCAGTTCTTTAAAAAATGAAACTTTTTAACTTCTATACTGTGTTGAAGGACCGAAGATTTTATACGGAGAAATATTTTACAAATTATATTCAGATTCTAAAACAAACCATAGATAGGTGTGATTATGGATGTCGACAATAAGGATTCACAGTCCGACTAAATGGAAACGGTTTTGTCCGTTTAAGGATACGATGATCTAGCTCATACTAAGAGAACGTTTTCATTTAGAGCGTCCGTTACAATCCTTCGAAATTTGAATTATGTTGTTAGATACTTCACATTATATTTTTTAACAATTCATTCATCTGAATAAGAATAACATTCATCTTAACACTTATTTATTCATTTAGAATATGGAAGCACATATCTAATACTTTGGTGCTGAATCATGTATGATCTCATGCCTAAGATAATATTTTTTATCAATAATGTTATATATATATATATATATATATATATCTATATATATATATATATATATATATATATATATATATATATATATATATATATATATATATATATATATATCTATATATATATATATATATATATATATATATATATATATATATCTATATATATATATATATATATATATATATATATATATATATATATATATATATATATATATAACGACCTACCAGTTATTAATTGTATTTTCGTAATTTTGTCTATTTCTTTCTGCAACTCTTGCATTTCAATTTGTGCCTGTCCCGACCGTGACTGTACTTGTCGCACCTAGCTGTCGCTAAGCTCTCTACATATGATCACGTGGACAATTCAAACTAACTTTACACTTTTCTGGTGTGGGAGTAGTCGAATTGCGCGTCACCTTGTGTAATGGCTATGGATTGAATCGGACGCCACTATCCATTCTATCTCTTCTTTGTAAACATGCAAATATCTTAAAAATTTTTATAATATGCTAACCATTTAAATGTCCGTAATGTGTACAAGTCTAAACTTATTATCCTCATACACTGTACTGCATTAACTGGATTAAATAACTACTCAAGCCAGAGACTACAATCCACGTCATCGCCTGCCGTAATGAATCCTGTCTTCTGTTTCCGAATTTATTACACACACACACACACACACACACACACATATATATATATATATATATATATATATATATATATATATATATATATATATATATATATATATATATATATATATATAATGAGAAAGAGACGGCAGAGAGGATCTTCATAAACGAAATTTAAGACTTAAGTATAACTTTTTTTATAAATATAAAATATATATATATATATAGTAACTTCCTACTTTAGTTTTTCAACAATCCATTTATTAGAATAAATATATCTTTGATCATGATATTAACTGAAATCATGGCAGCGCAGATATTAAACCATAAGCAACAGCATTATTTGTTCAATATAGTGATAACGCGATGATAAAAAGAAGAGAATGCTTAGCTTCTTATACTTTGATTTAGAAAAGAAGCTTAACCATCTGTGATCTGACATATGTGATTATACTGTTAATCACAAATGCCATATTTTTGTCTATGCCCACCCATAGAAGTTATTCGTTTCAGTATCATAATATTGACTTCGAGGTTTATTAGATTTTAGAGAGCGTCCGTTATAACCTTAATTTAATGCTTAAGCAAACATTTCTTTACTGAAATTTGAAATATGTTATAAGTTACTTCCTGATTAGACTTTTTTAATTCATTCATTAGAATAAAAATTGCTTTGTTCTTAACCGCCATTCAGAATATGACAAAACAGATCACATATCACGTAAAACAGATTTATGTGTGTAACGTAATTATAATAAAATATAAAATGAGTAAGATCATTGGTTTCGAAAAACTTTACTTAGCAAAAAATTTAATCATCCATGATGTGACATTTAATTTACCATTGTTATCATAGATGTCATATTGTCACGCAGACAGATAGAGTGATTAACACAGAAAGCACAATTTAGATAAACGAGACTTTTATTCACAGAAAGCGAGTTAACATGCACCCAGCTGGAACCTAACTGACTTCACATCAGCTGGAGGGAAGCCGTTTTATACACTAAAGAACTTTCTAGAATTATTTAAATTAAGAGAATTAACATATTTGGTATTTTCCCGAAGCCTTGAGAAAGCGAACATAAATTAACTTAAAAAGAACAAAATACTTTCGACAGTCCGTCTCGGGGATTGAAGCGACGACCTTCCAAATTGGAGCCCAGTGCTTTAGCCGTTCGGCCACGCCGTCGCTCGAGAATGGTTGTAAATATGGCATTATCCCACCTTTAAAAGAACTGAGTCTCGCTGTTGGATGACTTCTTATTTTTTTTTCCTGGAACGCGTTACTGGACCCGAATATTCCTCGTTCTGGTTAGCATCACCAAGCTTATTATCAGCATTCCCTGGTTCCCCCTGAAGAGTAGTTGGATCTTCCTGTAAGGCTGTTTCTTGCACATCCGGATCATAGTAGGGTTTCATGCGTAACACATGCAGAACATCTCGTTTTTTCGTCTTTTTGACTTAGGATCAAAATCTTGAACTTCATAGGTAACGTCGGATAGCTGCCTTAATATTTGATATGGACCGAAATACCTTTTGAGGAGCTTTTCTGATAGGCCTACTTTACGAACGGGGGTAAAAATCTATACGAGGGTTCCAGGCAAATATTTTACTATTCGGTGCTTTGCGTCATAGATCCGACAATCTTTTTCTTGAGCTTCCAGTGTCCGTACTCGAGCTAGCTGCCTTGAATCTTCTGCTTGGGTGATTACTCGATCGAGGCAACCCGACACTTTTCCATCAGGACTATACGGGAATATAGTATCCAGTATTGTTTCGGCTTCTCGACCATACACTAAGCAGAAAGGTGCGAATCCAGTGGTATATTGTCGAGCGGTATTGTAAGCAAACGTGACAAATGGTAGTATTGTGTCCCAGATTTTCCGTTCTATGTCCACATACATAGACAACATATCGGCTAAAGTTTTGTTAAGTCGCTCAGTCAGACAATTTGTTTGTGGATGGTATGAGGTCGAAATTCGGTGGACAAAAAATCCAAACTCGACATATATATCATGATATTTATTTTATTGGGTACATTTGAAAGTTCAAGAAAGGAAAATTTTCATCGCGCCAAATATAGAAAGGTTGATGACTTGTATAGGAAATGAATGAAATTGTATAGGAAACCTTTAAAGCTTTATAAGTATATTTTTTTCAAATCAGAGAAAAAATTAATATAACAAATAATCCTAAAGTACCAAAATATGTAGAAAATAATTTCTCATTCATGAAAATCCTTTATTAAATTGAAGAAAAATAAGTATTTCTTTTATATAAATAATAGTGCCTCGTTTTATGTATGGAACTGAAAGTAACTGAAACATAATTTGGTTTGTTGGAAGCTAAAATAGAAGGCTTTATCTTTAAATAAACTCCAGGAAATTAGAGGAGCCAAACGCGTAGAGGAAGGCAGTATTTTTGTGTTTATTGAAATCCAGGAAGACCATATTTTATACTTTATGATACTTAAGTAGGAAGTATGGTCAATAAGAAAGTGGCCTTAATGTCTTTTTTCATTTATGGCCGTATTATTTTAAACAATATACCTTTTTAACAATGACATTTAGAATAAAAAAAAATTCTTTAGGGCATGTTTGGTTACATCTAGAAATAAAAATAAAGCGAACCCTATTTTTCTCTCAAAAAGCGTCGCTTTTAATGACATTTTATTATATTTTGGAGCACAAAATTTTCAACGTGTTATGTTTGGTAGCAAATAAATAACAGAAACTTAATGAAGTTAACTATATATTTTGCTGTGAAATATCAATGAGACAATATTCTGTTTTTTAATCTAGATTGAAGAAAGAGGATGTTTTGTAACCAATACGTTAAATTTAGTAAGTATATATATATATATATAAGCATTACTATACATATTTAATATACCTAATGTAATTTTCTCTGTTTCTGTCATTCACAGACTCTCGTAGAATATATATAAAAATATTTATATATATATATATATATATATATATATATATATATATATATATATGTGTGTGTGTGTGTGTGTGTGTATGTATATATATATATATATATATATTGTGGCGGTGAAAAAGAGAAAATTAGTTGCGCTATTAGATATTAAATATACTATTAATGATGATTATGATTTTGAATTCATTGCTTAATGATTGTCGTTAGTACATTGATTAATTGTGATTCCCAAATGATGGAAACAACTCTGGTTTGCACTGACAAATTAATTTATTGATTATTAACACATAAACAATATGATACAATCCTACTAAATATTTCATCCTTCATTTACACATTACTCACAACTTCATTACTACTAAATTAATTCACTACGACTCATATATTTAATTCATTCACTTATTATGATAACATTTTAAAAACATAATCACTCATATAACCATGTTCCATTACTACCAATATTTACACATATATATAAGCATAACATCATATTAATTAAATTATTTTTACGAATCATCGGTCATCTCCTTTACATTTTATACTCAAATAACATCCTCATCGCGCTCTATATTAGTTATTAAGGCTAAACACTGAGAAGCAATGACGGTAATATAAAAAGGAAACGCAAAAGTCGGTACCTCGAAAGATGACTGTTGGATCACTATGATGGGCAGCTGGCACTCGTAAGGACGAACTTCGTTGTATTATCATGGCACGGGAACTAAGGCAATTTTTTCGTCTGGTATAAGGCTCCGTCAATCATGGCAGACACTCTACACGGGACACTGGGGCACTCTCATCATCGGTTATATGACTCCTTCACTCCTTCACTCCTTGCAGACCCTCGGCACGGGACACTGGGGCGCTCTCTTCCTAGGTATTAGGGCTCCTTTGCATGGGCCACGACTTATATTTATATCATCGGAGGTTCTTCGTACATATTCATCGGATTGACACTACTTCTATTTCAAACTTCTAACTAACTCTCTTTCTTCTGTGCCTTCCTATCTTATTTCATATTATTTTCTCTTATTAATGCTGACTACGCCTCTTACAATTTCCATTGGTCATATTATTACCATGCCGTCGTCATTCGTCCGTGGCTGCCTCCTCTCATTCCCCTTTTCCCCAACGCGCATCGATGGCGGGATTTATAAAATTCTCCCCCTAATTTAACTTTTTCCCATGCTCCGGCATCAAGCAGGGTGGCCTGTTTTATAGCCATCATAAATTTAGTCTTCCCTTTCTTTTCTTCTATTCGTTGCAACTCACTCTCTTGAACTTTTATCTTATACTTCTTGCTACAAGCACAATCTATATATTTAGTTTCGCTATATTGTTGGCTCTCTCCCTTTGTCTTTTATTGCCCGTCATTTGCCATGTTTCTTTCTTACATTTAGCAATTATTTTACTTCGTCCCTTAATTTTCAATTCTCCTGCCCCTGGCCGTGACACTACTGTCATGTCGCTATGACACACACACACACACACACACACACACACACACACACACACACACACACACATATATATATATATATATAAACATTACTATAAATATTTAATATACCTAATGTAATTTTCTCTCTTTCTGTCATTCACAAACTCTCGTAGAATTTTCTTTCTTATTTATATATAGTCACTACCAAACCACATTTTTTTTCCCGATTTATCTTAAAAATTCCAAAGCAAACCTTTTTTTCTTACTCAGTCACATTATGGTACTCACACGCTCAGTCATATTTAAAGATTATGTAGATAAAACTAATATTCATTGGCATATCAGAACTGAGGGAATATTCTTACTGCATTGTTCCTTTGTTAACTCTAGCAATACCAACCGAGAAAACGGAAAGTTACATTTTACGATTAAACTTAGCTGTGGCCTCCAAGGTTAAATTATTTATCTGCGGTTAAACTGAAGGCGAGTGAAACAGGTTAGTTAAGCGTTAAAACGAGAAACAAAAGATACTTCCCAACAGGCACAAACTAAATTTAATATTTACAGTACACGCAAAACTTTTGACTGGAAAAGAAAAGTAAAGATTTATGTTGGTAATGCTGATAAATTTTGAAATAATGCACATAACGTGTCAATATTCTTATAGAAAATCCTGCCCTTATGAGGCGTTCACAACTATTTACAAAGTGTCAATGGTTCTATCAAAGACGGGAGACAGTTTTAACTCCCCAGCATGATGAGGAGCAGCCATGCGTGACAGAATGCCGGGAATATTTGTCAGTTGAAGATTCAACTGTCTACTAGATTATTACTCAGGGCCCGATTTAGAAAATTCTGGACTATAGGCACAAATTGAGAAGGGGGCCCCCTAACACTGATGTGGGCATAAAATTTCCAAAATTGACACACAAAAAAAATAATGTGAAAGTGCCATTTTACCAAGAATTGGCTATTTAAAGCGTAGAAGCCTAGAACATTATCATATAACAAAAAGCAATAGAACATATTAACTTTACCATTATAACACCAATACAATGCAACCAGAAAAACTTATTAATCCCTTATATACACTATAACATATATATGATGAACTATACTTATAACTGTAGATATGATGAACCAATCAATCAAATTTGAAAGGAAATTTTTTAAAAAATCGTTTTAAGAAAAGGTAAAATAAAAAAAAAAATTGGAATTGGAATTTTTTCTTTTAAAATAAAAATTTTGGGGGGGCCCCTAACATTCGGGGGCCCCTAGGCCCGGGCCTACTGGGCCTAATGGAAAATGAGGGCATGTTATTACTTCCATCCGAGACAATTCATCTAGTTTTTCTTAAACACCCCTATTGGAATTAAAATATTAACCCATATAATCTTAAATTACATGGTAAAATTCATACAGATATGCTTACGTTTTGTTGAAAATCCAGAAAAGGAGTATCAGATAGATTGTTATCTATACATGTAAAGCAGTTCCGTAACTGACTGACTGACTGACTGACATATAACGCACAGACCAAACCGCTGGACCTAAACGGTTGAAACTTTGCATGGCGATTCTTCTTATAGTGTAGGGGTGCACTAAGAAACATTTTTCAAAAATTCTTCTTAGATTTTTAAAAAATTAAATTTTAAAGCTGTTTTTGTAACATATTTTTTAAGTTTGCACTTAAAATAATAATCTGAGAGTTATAAAATTTATATCACGAGAAAGATCATAAAATTTAATTTAAAATGAAATCTTTTGCGAATCTTTACCTCCATTTTTTGGTGAAATTTTAAAGATTAACATTTAGAATTTAATATATTAAATTCTGATCCGTGGTTTCTTTTCTTTTTGTGATACTTTAAATTAATTTTGCGTTGCGTGCATAATAACGAAATAAATTGACAAAAGAAATATTGAAATACAGTAAAAGATAAAATTTAACCACTCCACTAATTGAGATGGAAGTTTTTTAAGAATTTAATTCAAATAAGTATGTTTTATGGATATTAAACATGCAAATTAATTGCATACATTCATTGCCCGTTGTATTTAATTTGAATATTTTCTTCTACATTATTTTTTTTATAAAAATATCCATTACGATTTTTTTATAAATATATATGTATATACTTTTTTGGCATTAGTTGCACATTGGCCGTTGTATTTATTAGATTATATATATAATAGCCGTTGTATCTCTATAACACTTCCGGGCTGTACTCATCTTTCAATTGAAGTCCTCAGTAAACAAATGACCGGTTAGGCTTAATTTCAATTTCAGATGTGGATCAGAATTTTTTCTTACCTAAAAACTAATATCTTCTCCATCAAATCACGTTTGTTCAGCCTATTTTTCTATAAAGCATTCAGAACTAAAAAAAATTAGATGTTTTTAGTTGTATATTTAACAGTTTTTAAAAATCTGTTTACTTCTGCGATGAATTCTGAAAGTAAACAAACTTGAATGTGAATGAATCAAGTAACTCAAGTATTCATATCGCGTAGTGAGCTGCAAAAAACTGGATGGCAGTCTAGTACTCCAATCGCATGAAAAACTAAATAAATAAAAAATAATGAAAGGGTTTGCTTTTACAAGGTGTGGATTAGTATTATTAGTATTATGACGTCAAAATGACGGGTTACCTTCTAGTATATATATATATATATATATATATATATATATATATATATATATATATATATGTAAGGCTATTAAATATGGGGAGCGATTGCGCGAACTTAAAACGTGATTTTAGTTATTAAAATATAGGATTTAACAATTAAAAAGTCTGGGAGTTCAAATAAGCGGCGTAATGTATTGCAGTGAAAATAGAATTAATGGGTCGGCTTGATTCAATTTCAAAGAACCACAGAGAGGATTTTAGGTAGACGTAGCCTTGAGCTGGCGCTAAGAAAGGAAATGCTGAGTTCAGCGAAAAGAACATTCGATATGACGAAATGAATAATTAATGAGCGTCACTAAGCGTTTGTTTTAAGGTTGGAAACAAAGAAGGTTTTCAGAGCCATGGGGACTTAGGAAGGGAGCAGACGTGTGCCGTTAGGCGCACAGATTCTAAAGGGGAATGGGGCGTAATAATAACGATTTGGAGCTGAGTAATTAATTGAAAGTTAAATAAAGATGTTTGTAAAATCAATTGGACTCTTCTATGGATACTGAGTCAACATCTTGAAGGATTGATGGAGTTTTAAGGTTTGATATGTCCTCCCTACCGGACCACTACGTGACCGCATGATGATTCCAAAGAGGTCGAAATTACGTTAATAGATCGGGTGTGAGAGCAAAATCCGACATATATATATATTTGGTATTAATTGCATACATTGACCGTTGTATTTATTTTGAATATACTCCGTAGCGAAGCATGGGTATTCAGCTACTTATTTCATAGTGGTTGAAAAAACTTCAGTGGTTCTAAATAATTAGTACAATTAGTATTACTATTCCTTACTAACTCTCAGTTAATTGATTCATATTTCTCTTTGTGTACTGTTAGATCATAGTTTGATTGTTAGATTAATGCGATTTATAGTTTGAAATCAGAAATTAGCAATAAGCCAGGGTAGTTGAAGAAAGACGTGAAGAATTTTTCGGTCGAAACAAGCCCAAAATCTTATGATTTGCAAATCACTGGACAGCGCGTCCTCTCAACATAGAAAGGAAAACAAACTTTGCATGAAAGATGTGAAGAGACAGGTTCCGTCAATTGTTTGACTGATTGCCATTATTTTAGCAGAGCAGCAAACAGCTGTGAAATGTCTCGTTCGTCTCGGAAAATTGTACATTAAATCTCTTTTGTTGCAACATCTTGCATATATCCAGAACCTTCCTTCTTGAGAGACGTGCCAGTTTACTGAAAAGGAGTGTTCTGGTTTTTAGAACATTCCGCAGAAGAGAACAACGAATATTTGAAAACCTTGATTAATGAACGAGACATTTTTCTTTACCAACGGGATTCAGAGAATTATGCTTGAAAAATTCCCATTTTCGCCAACGCCAAAGAAAGCCGGAACTGGAAAATCTACCGAAGAAGTAATGCAGACATGTTTCTTTGCTCGGTATCACTAAAGACCACCAGTCGACCATTTTGGTGAATCACTATTGAATGGTTAGGAATAATTCTAACCACTTTCAGTATTGCATCGAAATGAGACAAGGACTAGAGCATACTAACAGAAAAAAAAAACTTTTACTATTGATTGCTCAATGCTCAGCATTAACGGGGTCCAGGACACAAAATTGTTCGAATTTTCGAAAAAAAAAATTATTGCATTAAAAATTTCTGTTCTTTTACGCTTAAAATGACGTTTAAATAATTTTTCTATCTTAATTATAACAGGAGAATTTTTTTTTTGCAATATTCTAATAGTAGCCAATCGTTGTTTAAACCTGTAAGTGCGTTTTTCTTCATGATCGGTTTTTTCCCCATTTCTCGTCTTTAAATTGTTATAAGTCAAGAACCGTTAAAGATAAATGGTTGAAACTTGCAACATGTCTTTTTCAACTATTTTACTTTAATTTTGATTCAGAAAATTTGAAAAAAATATTTACTTTTGAAAATATGATTCTTAAAATATAAGTTACATAATTTTTTTTTGTAATTTTTAATCTAAATATTTTTAATTTAAAAAAAAATTAATATTTTAAAAAATGGTGAATCAAAATTAAAACTTATATATTTCTGTTTAATTAAATGAAAAAATTCGACAAATAATATTTCGAGTTATAACGATTTTAACTTGCCCCACTTTTATTAAAAATTTTAAATTTTAAAATTGTTTAAAAACTTTTTGAGAAGTTTTATGATGTGATTTTATTTACAAATATGGTTAACCATAAAAAAAAAATTCAGAATTTTAACTCCATAAATAAAAAAAAATTTGAAATGTGTCCCGGACCCCCTTAATGGACTCAATACTGAAAACATTGTGGATCATATCCTTCAGAAGCATCCATCTTCGTCTATTAAAGTAGCAAGTATCTTGTTGGTGACTGAATCAGTTGTTACATCACGGCCCATGCTACGCAGTGACAATTCAAAATAAATAAGCGAGAATTTTTTTTTTCGATAGATGGACGTAGGACAGTACCAAATTATTACTCATTGCATTCCATTATTATTCCCATCCTAGAAAATCTACACGTCTGCCTTGATCAGTACCCTAAGTTTTGTTTTTGAATTTAGATATAATTAGCTATAATCAAACTTTTCTTGTAAATATACAATTTTGTTTTCGTTTTCTGTTAAAACGAAGATCCAGAAAACAAAGATAAAATAATTTTGTATTATTTCATATGTATAAGATAGAGGGACTAATTTTGGGTATTAAAATAAATGTACTACTGTTACATTAGCAGATACCTATTTTATAAAAAAAATCTATACTTATCCGCTCTCATTCTATACATACATACGTACATATACATTCTAATTAAAAAGTAATTCATGTAAATAAACGAAAATTATTAACCACTATGAATATTTTCATTTCCCTTTATAAACTATTTTAATCACTGAAACAACTGTAAATAATTACGAAATTGCTCGAAAGTGCAAAAAACATGCCGCAATCGGTAATTGTTTCATTTCCCTTCAACGGTAAATGATTTCCTTTTCTTTTAACTTCTTAGGACTGGTTCCTCTATTACTTCCAAAGGCAAACTCTTTAAGTGTTTTTTCTTTCCACAGCCAGAAAATTCTTTCTGTGTAGAAGCCACAGCAATTAATTACGACATCGCATTTATTTGGCTTCAATATGATGCAGTATTGTGGTCAATGGGATCAATCAAGTGTTTGAATTGCGTTAAAATCCTACGGGAGAATATATTTCGTCGTATTGATTAAACAAAAATCTATTAAAAACACACGTAAAAGACACTGGTTATAGTGGAGTGATGAATAGCTATTTCTTTCGATTGCCTACTAAAAGTAACCACTATGAAAAATATTACAGGTAACTGAATTTATTAATACAGTAGAGTCCCGATAATCATAACTTCGGTAATCCGAAAGTCCGCTTAATCCGAAACCAAAAGTCAAAAAGAACAAAGGTTACAATAACACCACAGTGATACTAAGTAATATAAAGTATGTTTCTGAAAATCACAAGAAAATTGAAAGTTAGACAATGTACTGAACTAATTATTACTGAATTTCATTGGTTTGAAAAAAATCTGTTACATTTTTTTTTTATCGAAGAGAAGAATACCGTTCCCTTGAAGCCAAATTACGCCAACGCATCAGAAAAATGGTATCCGCTCTGGTCGTGGCGGAGCGTTGCTGTACGTAGCCTAGCACTACATCCAATGCAGCCGCGGCGTCTGAGTGGGATACTCTCTGCTCGCTTTCACCGTCTGCTTCACCTTCACTCTCGTCTGACACGTTGACAGGTTAAACCTTTTCAACAATCTACTTATCGTCTAAAATCTTACACTGTACTGTACGAACAACTTACACTCTACTGTACTGTACTAGGCAGCGTTCCGCTCTCTTATCACTCATCGAGATTTGGTAATGTTTAGACAGACCTCATAAAATAAACTGTGTAATCACACGTAATATGTAATATTTATGTAATCACTTTTTTAATGCAATTTAAGTATATTTTAAGAATGATTTCGCCTAATCCGAAAAGGGTCTGGTCCCAATCAATTCGGATTATTGGGACTCCACTGTACTCTTCTATGAGTATCGAGGTACATATTATTATCATTAGGGGACACACTATTTAACATTGCATCGAAATGAGTATTCATTTTAAAACAAATCAATTATAAACCTCAATCTTATTTGTTATAAACAATTCGAGAATTAACTGTTCTTCATTAATTTTATGAGTGATATGATAATTTTACCGAAAACGCATGATTACATTCTCAGCCAACAGATGGAAGCAATAAAATATGAAATGAATTTCTATTTCGTCAAAGTGGTCTAAACTTAATGAAGATAAGATGAGAAATTTTACTAAAAATTCTTATAACTAAGTCTTCAGCAGCCGTATTGTGACATGGAACTCAACTTTTGAAATTATGTATCACTGAATCCCATTAAATTATCCAATTGTTTTCATATTTTCAAAATTTGTAAACACCAAAAATTCTGTCCCATGCCCATTTTATAAGTATATATTATTTGTTATCTCAAATTTTATCTGTGCTCTGAAAATCCTCGCTGTAACTTTTCACACCAAGTTTCCTGGATAGAAAGGAATGTGTTCACTGCATGCAGATAAGTATGACCTGTAACATTGCTACTGTTACACAAGGTCACTTTCATAGGATGGGAGAGTAACTTACCACCCCTACGGTCATGAAGAGGTCACGGTCCTTCCATAGCAAAGACCCAGCAACCGAAATTTGACCAATCAGAGGCTTCAGGGTGATAATGTTCTACAACATTTTCTGAGTTTTTTTGTTGCTGAGAAGAATAAGGATTTTGAGGCAATTGATTCAAAATGTTGAGATAGCGAAGGTGGGATTTTTCTTTCTTTGGTTCGGGACATTTCTTTATTCCGAGGACTCACCGAGTCTCTGGTCTGCTTTCTTTATTATAATGAATAAACGCATCAGACTTGCCTGGGTTTTCTTCACTAAAGGTGGTGGTAAACAAAAAAAAATTGTATTATGTACAGAAGGCCGTTCGCACTTTATGGAAACGATTTTGATAGTTAAGTTTTATGTATAAAAGCCGTATTTTATGAGGTGATTTGCTTCTATCTGATAGCCATGGTTCTTGACAATAGCTCTAGATCGAATTTTCCATGAAAGTAAATTTTTGCTTAGTACTGTCATGTCAATTTTTGCCTCATTCCTCTTGGACCATTTTCCAAAGTCCGTTCAGTGTTCTTCGATGCCGTTTTCTCGAGGCTAGTGTTATAAAACCGAAATCGCAAAAGTCCGTTGGAGAAGAGTCAGGTAATTTTAAAGGTATTTCATTAAATGGGATACATTTTATTCCTGTTTCTGATTCTTTCTTTGCTAAATAAGAGGCAGTTAATTTATACGTGTGACTAGAGGCTTTGTCAATAAGAAGCTTAACTTTATCAATGTCCATTCCATATAAGGCTGCAATTTCTTCTTCAAAAATTGATTCTAAAATATTCTGCTTATAGTAGAGTGAATTAATTTTGCCTTTACTTGAGACTTTTTTTTTAATTTGCCGTTGTAACAAAATCCTGCTACTACACTGCTGGCCACCCAAATTGCAACACCAAGAAAGACAAGAGATATCCCAACAAAATTTATTTTGTAGATAACGTGTTGACCAAGTATCAAATGATTAAATTTATAGACTTCTGTGAAGTGTGGTTCCTGACAAAATCAGTAGCCAGAGTAGCCGCCATTGTTGGAGATCACCTCCGCCACACGCCTCGGCATTGATTCAAAGAGAGTTTGGATGAGTTCTTATGGTACAGCAGACCAAGCAGCTTCCACACGTTGCCAAAGTTGATCTGCTGTGACAGCTGGGGATGGAATCTGGGTCAATCGTAGAGCAACCATGGACCACATGTTTTCTATCGGCGAAAGATCCGGAGAGCGAGGCGGCCAGGGAAGCAATTCAATCTGGCGATTGACGAAGAACCGTTGGACAATGCGTGCCACGTGTGGTCGCGCATTATCCTGTTGAAATATGGCTATGGGCAAGCCCTGAAGGTAAGGAAGGACAACTGGCTCCAACACCTCGGAGATGTAGCGCTGGCTGTTTAAAGTACCGGCAATGCGTACTAGAGGTGTGCGAGAGTGATATCCAATACCGCCCCATACCATAATACCCGGTGCAGGACCAGTGTGGTGGTGCATAACGCAGCTGTTCAGCATCCTCTCTTCAAGGTGTCTCAAGACTCGAATGCGACCATCGTGGTGTTGCAGACAGAAGCGTGACTCGTCAGTAAAGACAATTTCATTCCATTCTGGCGTCCACATCCTTCTGTCATCGCACCATTGGCGGCGGAGACGTCTGTGATTCTGCGTCAAGGGTAGACAAAGCAATGGACGTCTTGCGGACAGACCACTCTGCTGTAAACGACGTCGAATTGTACGCGCAGACACTGGATGATGCATTACAGACTGCATGCGCTGTGCTATGGTTCGTGATGTGACTGAGCGATTCGTCACTGACATACGCACAATTTGCCTGTCATCACGTGAAGTGGTGCGCTGAGGTGGATGCGATCGAACACGCCGGTCCGTCGTACCCTCCTGCATCCAACGATCAAATATCCGCATTGCAGTTGTTTGGTTTCATCCAACACGACTACCGATTTCCCTGAAAGTTAATCCACAATCTCGGTAGGCCACTATTCTTCCTTTGACGAACTCGGATACTTGATCAAAAGATGATCGCTGTTTTCGACGTGGCATAATTGATCGTTTTTTTGAAAAAACCACAAGAAAAACACAATTGCCGAACTTGAAATCATCGAAATCTCCAAGACTTAAATAGCGCTTTGAAGTGGCGCCACAGGCTCGCGTGATGTGCATCTGCGCTGAAATTCTAATCATTCGCATGCTAATGCATGCTAATGCATGTTATAAATTTCATGTTATTTGCATGTTTCCTTCAGGGTGTTGCATTTACAGTGGCCTGCAGTGTATTATAAACTTTGAGAACTTTTCTGTACACCGACGTAGCCATTTCGTACGGTCATTC
This sequence comes from Dolomedes plantarius, assembly GCA_907164885.2. Lineage (NCBI taxonomy): Eukaryota > Metazoa > Arthropoda > Arachnida > Araneae > Dolomedidae > Dolomedes > Dolomedes plantarius. The sequence goes on along the minus strand of OU015493.1, from coordinate 37,284,927 downwards.
CCGTAAGTTGAGCAATAGAAAATTGATCTTTTTTTACTACAGTCACTTAAATACACCCATGCCCCATCGCGTTTTACAACAAATTTTCATTTTTAAGCAGCTAGGTAATTTTCTACAATTTGTCTTTCTGTCAGCATTATGCTTTGGCAAAAGCAGATGAACTTTAGGTTTAAAGATATTTTTTTTTAACTTCAAATCTTTATGAATGATTTTACTTACAGTGCCAGAAGACATTCTTAGTTTCAATGCAATGGACTTTTGAGTCGGCGTATTTTCTTTTAGGATCAGAGACTTCACTTCTTGATATTTACCAGAGTTCGAAAAGTCTTAGG